>OU696698.1:55053822-55653822 GCA_916050605.2 Platycheirus albimanus
ACACACACACACACACACACACACACACACACACACACACACACACACACACACACACACACACACACACACACACACACACACACACACACACACACACACACACACACACACACACACACACACACACACACACACACACACACACACACACACACACACACACACACACACACACACACACACACACACACACACACACACACACACACACACACACACACACACACACACACACACACACACACACACACACACACACACACACACACACACACACACACACACACACACACACACACACACACACACACACACACACACACACACACACACACACACACACACACACACACACACACACACACACACACACACACACACACACACACACACACACACACACACACACACACACACACACACACACACACACACACACACACACACACACACACACACACACACACACACACACACACACACACACACACACACACACACACACACACACACACACACACACACACACACACACACACACACACACACACACACACACACACACACACACACACACACACACACACACACACACACACACACACACACACACACACACACACACACACACACACACACACACACACACACACACACACACACACACACACACACACACACACACACACACACACACACACACACACACACACACACACACACACACACACACACACACACACACACACACACACACACACACACACACACACACACACACACACACACACACACACACACACACACACACACACACACACACACACACACACACACACACACACACACACACACACACACACACACACACACACACACACACACACACACACACACACACACACACACACACACACACACACACACACACACACACACACACACACACACACACACACACACACACACACACACACACACACACACACACACACACACACACACACACACACACACACACACACACACACACACACACACACACACACACACACACACACACACACACACACACACACACACACACACACACACACACACACACACACACACACACACACACACACACACACACACACACACACACACACACACACACACACACACACACACACACACACACACACACACACACACACACACACACACACACACACACACACACACACACACACACACACACACACACACACACACACACACACACACACACACACACACACACACACACACACACACACACACACACACACACACACACACACACACACACACACACACACACACACACACACACACACACACACACACACACACACACACACACACACACACACACACACACACACACACACACACACACACACACACACACACACACACACACACACACACACACACACACACACACACACACACACACACACACACACACACACACACACACACACACACACACACACACACACACACACACACACACACACACACACACACACACACACACACACACACACACACACACACACACACACACACACACACACACACACACACACACACACACACACACACACACACACACACACACACACACACACACACACACACACACACACACACACACACACACACACACACACACACACACACACACACACACACACACACACACACACACACACACACACACACACACACACACACACACACACACACACACACACACACACACACACACACACACACACACACACACACACACACACACACACACACACACACACACACACACACACACACACACACACACACACACACACACACACACACACACACACACACACACACACACACACACACACACACACACACACACACACACACACACACACACACACACACACACACACACACACACACACACACACACACACACACACACACACACACACACACACACACACACACACACACACACACACACACACACACACACACACACACACACACACACACACACACACACACACACACACACACACACACACACACACACACACACACACACACACACACACACACACACACACACACACACACACACACACACACACACACACACACACACACACACACACACACACACACACACACACACACACACACACACACACACACACACACACACACACACACACACACACACACACACACACACACACACACACACACACACACACACACACACACACACACACACACACACACACACACACACACACACACACACACACACACACACACACACTTCAACAACTGCAGAATCACACTAACCAACTGCAGAATCACACTAACCAACTGCAGAATCACACTAACCAACATAACTCAAATAAAACTAAAATCATGAACTTTAAAGCTAATAATAATAATAAAATCCGGGTGGGGATATCTGCTCAAATGTCGGCAGGAGTCGCGACTGCCGGCACGGGCTTTGCCTCGAAAGAGGAGGAGTCGCCAGCGACTAAAAGTTCACAAAAGAAAATTAAAAAGAAAAAGAATGACAAATTAAGCGAAATGGGCGATATGACCGCTAGGACAACCTCAACTCCCGGGAAGGCTGTAAAGTCGTCTGAGTGTGGGGGAAGTGCTGCCGGTCTGGACGCTCCTCCGCAGCTGACAGGACAAATCACGGTCGGTAGTGGGGATACTGTGACTTACAGTACCTCTGCTGCTCTCCGGGACTGCCCCCCGACAGTTGCGGAAATAAATAACAAAAGCAGTGGTAGTGCCACAGTGACACACTGTGACACTCCCACCGTACTCTCGAGCTCAGACTCTCAAGAAATTCCCCTCCCTGACGGGGGTGTGGCTGTGACTTTCAGCTCCACCTCGGACAAGGAGAGGAATACCACCGCCCAACAAAAACCTTCGGGCTGAGAAAGGGGTACCCAGGGGGCTGATGGAGCCGTGACTTACGGTTCCACCGGCGTCAGGGGTAAACCTTCTTCGAGCTCCATGGGGATTCCCCCCTGCGATGGTGGGGCTGTGACTTACAGCACCACAGCTGGAGGGAGGAATGTAACCCACTCACGAAAAGATAGACGGAATGCGGAGAGATTAGTGAAGATGCTAGGTGACTTACCGGTGTCGGATCTGGACTCGAAACAATCTGCCAAATTCGTGTGGGCAAAGAACGTTCTTAAAAGCGGAGACTCTACGTCAAAGCGCCAGCGATCCTTTGAGGGAACCGGTCCGGAACCTAAAAGACCAAAGGCCAACTCCAACACTCTTTCCAACATCAGGAAAGATCTATCCTTTAGTGACGTACTAAAGGATAAAACCATTTTAGCGGTGATTGATAGGAGTAATGTAGATTGCATGATTTCCTTCGATCGGTGGACGACGGTCTTGAACAAGCTTCAGGCTTCCTACTGGACCCTCATGATGGAAAATCCAGGTGAACCTGCCATTTTTGAGGATGCCGGGTGGTACCAGGGGCGCGTCAAGCTCGTCGCCTTCGATGGTTGGAGGTCGTGCGATCTAAATAAGCTCGCTATCAGTAGGTTGGAGGGACTCTGGCCTGGTGCTAAGCTCGAGGTTGTGGCAAGAGAAGACATTCCTTGCAGACCAAGGACTCGTACCAGATTACCAGCTGAACTCTCCGACAAAGAAATCATCCTTAAAATGCTACAATATGGTAACCCATCCCTGCCTACTCATGACTGGAAAACTGTAACCGAGATGGTTCAGCTACTACAGATTAACCTCCAACACTGCAAACTGGCTTCGGCCTCCCTTCGTCTCCGACTGCAAACAAAAGGGGAAGATATTGTCCTGATCCAGGAACCATGGATTGTCAAATCTATTGTTCATGGACTCAGGACCCCTGGGTACTACTTGCTGTATGCATTGGACAAAGGTGATCCACAATCCTGCATATTAGTGAGAAGTAATATTAATGTATTTTTACTCCCTGATTACAGCGATCGAGACGTTACTACGGTCAGATTGCAGACCAACAAAGGCATATACTGGCTTGCCTCAGCTTACCTTGGCCACGATCATCTCGGCCCCCTCCCCAGCGACATGCTGAGGAGAATTATAGAGGAATCAGAGCGGCTAAATACGTGCCTCCTAATTGGATGTGACGCCAACGCACACCATACAGTCTGGGGGAGTACAAATATAAATGATAGAGGTGAGTCTCTTTTTGATTATATTCTCAGTACTAACCTAATTGTAACCAATACTGGGAATGAACCCACATTCATAACCAGAAACAGACAAGAAGTCTTAGACATAACACTTGTCTCCGATTCGATTCATCATAGGATCATGAATTGGAAGGTGTCTGCAGAGCACTCATTCTCTGATCACAGATACATCCAATTCGAACTTATTGATGACACTAATAAAGAACCAGCCTTCCGTTATTATCGAAAGACTGATTGACAAAAATACAGGGATACTCTTAAAAGTTTAATTAAACCTGATCTTTTGAAAATCCCTTCTAATATAAACGAACTTGACAAAAAAGTCAACGATCTAACAGCAGCCCTTAACAAATCATTGTCAGCCTCCTGCCCTCTTACTCGTATAAGAGGAAAACGGAAGCCACCTTGGTGGAATTCGGGGCTTGAACCGCTCAGGAAAACTTGTAGAAAGTCCTTCAACCGAGCTAAATACTCCAAAGAAATCTCAGACTGGGATTCCTACAAATAATCCTTGAAATTATATAAAAAAGAGCTGAGGAAAAGTAAAAGAGCCTCCTGGAGGAACTTCTGTGGTAAAATAGAAGATACTTCAGACGCCTCTAGATTAAGGAAAATTCTCTCTACCAATCCTACAATGCCTAGTTTCTTTAAAAAAGCAGACGGCTCATGGACCAATAGCTGCAAAGAATCGCTTAACTTCCTACTTGACACCCATTTCCCAGGTAGCTCCCTTAACATAGCAAACCTTGATTGTAGTCCAATTGGATCAACCAATAATAAAACTAGTAAACTTGGTCTGATCACTAGGGAAAAACTAAAATGGGCCATCAACAGCTTCAATCCATATAAATCTGCTGGACCTGACGGTATTATATTTCTAGAAATTCGAGCCCGATGATGGACAAAGTCCGAAACGCGCGTCGCTCTTTTTAAGAAATTAATGTTGTGATATTTTTCAAGTAATTTAAACAAATAAAATAAAGATAAATTATTAATATATTCATCTTAGTTTTATTATTTCATAATCCAAACACAACATGGAGACTAAAACACTTCAAAATCTAAGGTGGTCAAACTTGACTACCTGTCAGGCGACAAAACAGCAGACATGCTATTAGACTCGGTGTCTTCTCGAACGACTTCTGCAGAAGTTGCATGGACGAGGAAGAGGAAGAGACTATAACACATCTTCTTTGTTCATGCGCTTTTCTCTCACAAAGACGAAAATTACATTTGGGAGATTTCTTCCTCAACGATATCAATGACCTAACTCAGACAGACATCCACTGTCTCCATCGCTTTGTTAAAAGTTCCAATTGGTTTTAAAATGAGTGAGGTAGTGCCTCACTTTCATATGTGGTATCACAATGGACCTAGTATCTGGTCTAAGTGTGTCAGTCGTTGACTGACAGCCACCTTAACCTAACCTAACCTAACCTATGGTATGGTAATGGTATGTTTAATTTTATCGAAGGATGTCAATTTCTCGGACATGTTTGAGTATGAGCTTTCGATTTTGGTATGCTAGCTTTGAATTTTTTTTTGAACATGCTTTTGTTCTACTATTCTACATAACTGTATATTTGGGTCGGGTGCAGTCCAACCCAACACAATCCAACACAATACAATTCACCATGGACAATTCAACCAGAAGACATTGCAACCTAAGACACAACAACATAGTACAATTCAACCTACTAATAGTATTTCGTCTCCGAAAAGGTTTCCGAAAATAAAATTCAACGGTTGGTACATTGAATAGTTTCGGAATAATTATATATATGAAAGCTATTTTTGAGTTGAAGCGAGGAGGAGCTACAATTAATATTTGTTGTTGTTAAGTTTCTAGGTGACACGCGATTTCTGGATATTTAGCAACAACAATAACTTAAAGCGCTTTAAGAGGAGAGAGTTGTAATGAAGTGTGAGATTTCAGATTTAGATGATATTTTATGAGAGGAAGCAGGAAGTCAGTATTTCTTTATTGAGGATACCCCATGTTACACAATAGAAATATATTATATAGATATAGGTACCTAATATTATTTTTGCAACAAGTATTCAAGAATTGCGGTCAGTAGGTGGGTACTAATAGAAATTTAATGTATGAAGGAGGGAGCAGGAAACAAAGTGTGGAATTTTGTCGAAACACAAATTAATTAATTATATAGATACTGTAATGTTTTTAGTCTTGGGTTCGAAAATAGAACTTATTTTCTTTTACTTTTAATTTACCACTACTATCTCTATAAATGAAACTCACTTTTATCTAAGTTCAAACTCTTTATTTATTTCCTTATCTTAGCACCACTAATTATTCACCATTTATTCGCTACCACGGTTAAAATGAAACTGTGTCCATTTCCGAATAAAATGTCCTATTTATACTTGGGATCAAAGTTTCCCGAACAGTCTAAGCCTCGAACCTTTCGGAATTGTCAAGATGCTTTAAAAGCTTTCAGAGCTTTCAAATTCAACATTGTTATTCAGCAGAATCATTCAGCAGAATTGTTCAGAATTTTACTGTAGTATAGACAAAAACCATATAGTAATATTTCTGTAGTAAAAACAAAAACCATTCATAAGACTGTAGTTGAGACAAACACTATTCATGTAACATTGCCCCCTTCTTAAGATTGTTCGTCCCGAACAAGTCTATCACTTCCCTGGCCATTGTAGCGGCATAGTCGGTCCCTGTGAACAACTTTCATTTTGCCTCTAACACCTCTCTGAATGCGGTAAACAACATCATTGATTCTGGTGACAACTTTGTAAGGGCCTTCCCAATTTTGCTGGAGCTTCGGTGACAGTCCCTTTTTCCGATGGGGGTTGTATAACCACACAAGATCTTCCACTTGAAACCCTGTCGTCGTTGCATGTGCATCATAACGTGTTTTCATGCGATCACTGGCATCCTTTATCTTTGTTCTGGTCCTTTCATGAATGTACATGAGTCTCTTTTTGAGATGTTCCACATATTCTTCTTGGCTTTGTGGCTCATTTGGAGGGCATCCAAATTTCACTTCACTTGGTAGTCGCATTGTTGAACCAAACAAGATTTCATAAGGAGTATGTCCTGTAGTGCTATGAACTGCGCTCCGATAGCTCATTAAAAACAGTGGAATGCATCGGTCCCAGTCTCGTTGACAGTCTTCCACTACTTTGGAAAGGTGTTCTTTGAGCGTTCTGTTAAACCGTTCTACCATTCCGTCTGATTGTGGATGCAGCGGTGTTGTCCTTGTCTTATGAATGCCAAGGAGTGAGCAAACCTGTTGGAAGATATTTGACTCGAAGTTCCTCCCTTGGTCAGAATGGAGTTCTTTAGGTACACCAAATCTACTTATCCAATTGAAGACAATCTGATCCACAACCGTTTTTGGTTCTTGGTTTGGAATGGCAAACGCTTCAGGCCACTTGCTGAAGTAATCCATGATCACGAGAATATATCGGTTTCCATCGTTGGTTTCAGGAAAAGGACCTGCAATATCCATTGCAATTCTTTCGAAGGGTGCTCCAACGTTGTACTGCTGCATCACACTTTGAATTTTTCTGCCTGGTCCTTTTGTAGCAGAACAAGTGTCACATTTCCTGCACCATCTCTCGACGTCTTCTTTTGCATGAAGCCAGTAGAAACGATCTCGGATCTTTTCCAGCGTTTTGTTGATTCCTAAATGGCCTCCAGAAGTGCCATCATGCATCTCACGGAGAACTTCATTGACTTTGGACCGAGGCACAACTACCTGCATCACATAGGACTTGCCATCTGCGGACTCCCACTTCCGTTTGAGTACACCTTCTTGTACATGGAGAGAGTTCCATTGAGCCCAATAGGCTTTTAACACCGGGCTTCTATCGGAAATGTCAACCCATTGTGGTTTCTCCTCGTGCTCTTTCCATGCAAGGATGGGTTCAATGTCAGAATCTTCTTGTTGAGCATTCCTAATTTCCTCGTTACTCCAGCCGGCAATGGGCTCGACTCTCACTCGGGACTCCTTTTCTTCCTGACGTGAACAATGCTTGCAGTTTGATTTACATGGTCGTCGGGATAATGCATCTGCGTTGGAGTGTAGTTTTCCTTTTCGATGTTGAATCTCGTAGTGGTATGTCTGCAACCTCTCAATCCACCTTGCTACTTGTCCTTCGGGATTTTTAAAGGTCAAAAGCCACCTAAGCGCTCCATGGTCTGTTCTAAGGAGGAATTTCTGCCCATAGATGTACTTATGAAAATGTTTCGTAGCTAGTACCAGAGCTAGAAGTTCCCTCCTGGTCACGCAATAGTTCCTTTCTGCCTTCGAGAGCACTTTGCTGTAATAGGCTACTACCTTTTCTTGGCCATCATGAACTTGCGACAAAACAGCCCCAATTCCAACATTGCTTGCGTCTGCATCGATGATGAACTGTTTCCCAGGAGTAGCATATGCCAGAACGGGAGCGTTACAGAGGCGTGTTTTTAGTTCCTGGAAGCTTTTCTCGCAATCACCTGACCATTTGAACTGTTTTCCTTTCTCTGTAAGTTGGTGCAGGCTTTTCGCAACTCCAGCAAAGTCTTTCACGAATCGCCGGTAATATGTGGCTAACCCAAGGAAACTTCTCAGCTGATGTTTATCTTGTGCCAACTCCAGTTCTTCACAGCTTCCACTTTCTCTGGATCGGTTTGTACCCCTTGAGACGAGACAATATGCCCTAAATATTTCACTTCAGTCTTGAAAAAGGTGCATTTGTCTGGGTTCAACCTAAGATGAGCTTCTCGAAGCCTCCGGAAAACTTCTCTCAAGTTCCTGCAGTGTTCGTCAAATGTTTTCCCAAAAACGATGACATCATCCAAATAAACCAGGCATGTCTTCCAAGTAAGCCCTTGTAAAACGCATTCCATCAAACGCTCAAATGTTGCCGGAGCGTTGCACAGGCCAAAGGGCATAACTTTGAATTGCCACAGACCATTACCTGTCGAAAATGCGGTTTTCTCTCGATCTTCTGGGTGAATTTCCACCTGCCAGTACCCACTTTTCAGGTCCAAAGTTGAAAACCATTGAGCTCCTGCCATTGCATCCAGAGTGTCGCTGATCCTGAGGGTAACTGTCTTTCTTTGTGACATCGTTCAGCCTTCGGTAATCCACGCAGAACCGGGTGCTTCCATCCTTCTTTTTGACTAGGACCACTGGTGATGCCCAAGGGCTTTTGGAATTCTCGATCAAACCTTCTTTCTGCATCGTCGAGATCATATCCGTAACCTCCGCCTGTTTGGCTAGTGGAAGGCGCCTTGCAGGTTGACGGATTGGCCTTGCATCACCAGTATCGATGCGATGTTGCACCAATTGTGTTCTTCCGTATGGTTTATCCTTTGAAGCGAAAATATCAGCAAACTCATTAATAAGGCTTCCAGCAACCTGTTGTTGTTGTTGACTTAGCTTGCAGGATTTTAGAATTTTGGACCTTAAAAAGTTGACTTCTACAGGATTACGTACTTCTTCATCGGTGATTCTTGTTATTGCTGCCACTGGACCACATTGTCCAATAACTTCTCCTGCTTTAAGGTTGACTTCATAAGGTTTGATGTTCACTATTCTTACAAGCACCATGTTGTTCTTAGGTGCGGCAAGCGTTTTTCCCACGCTGTAGTTTTGGGAACGTTGTTCAGAGTCCGGTTCTACAAAAAGGTATCGATGGTTCCCTGAATCGCCTTTTATGTTTGTCCAAACAAAGACTTCTGAAGAGGGAGGCAGGCGTAGGTCTTCTTTGACGACAGTTCTCAGGGTTGACGAGTTTTCGTTACCATAGATCATCGGGATCTCGACATTTCTAAATTTCAGAACCTGGTTACCGATATCCAGAATTACTCCATGTGCTTTCATGAAGTCAATTCCGATGATGCACTCATCGCAAATATCTGCCACTAGGAATTTATGTGAAAACTCCAGTTCTGCCAATCCGATCACTAGTTGTACTTCCCCATATACTTTAGCTGACTCACCTGTTGCCGTCTTCAGACAGTAGCTATTGGTGTTGTGTAGCCATGTCATCTTCACCACGTCTCTTCTTACAATGGAGGCGGTGGCACCGGTATCGATAGTTGCCACATATTTCTTGTCGTTTATAGCTGCTTCCATTGTCAGACTTTTATTGTCTCGTTTAGTCTGCGAGACCTGGATCGTAGTTCTGGGGCCATCGATACCCGGAACCAGCTTCTGCCCCGTGAAGTTGGTCCTTACTCGTTTCCCCGAGTGGGAAACAGGTCCAGCAGGGGTTTTGTGAGCCTCCTCTTGGCTGTTCTTCCTGCTGCCGCAATGTTGGCAAACTCCTTTTCTTAATGGCATACGACACTGGCGCTGGAGATGTCCGGTCCTGTTGCAGTTCCAGCATCGGAGAGGTCCATCACGGTGGTTGCTCTGAAATGTCGTTCTCTGGCAAGCGCACTCCTCTACAGTTACTTCTCTTACCCGATGAATGCTTTGAGAAGCCTGTTCCGCTGCTTCCATGGTGAGGGCAAACGCCAATGCTTCAGGAAGCGTCCGTTTTCCGGCCGTTCGTACTGCTCGCTGGAGGTTGATGTCAGCTAATCCACGGACAAATGCTTCAGCAGCAAATTGGTTGATAATTTCCTCACCCGCCGTTGGATATGGCAGGTGAGCCAGGCGTTCGATGTCTGCTTGGAGCTGTTGAAGAGTCTCACCTCTTTTCTGAACCCTGGTGTTAAGTTGGACCCGGAAAACTTCTTGCATATGGCCATCTCCAAAGCGTTTTTCAATCGCCTGAGTAAGAGCTTTGAAGTTGCCATGTAACTCTGCTGGTATTGTTTGCAGTAGTTCTGCAGCAGGTCCTCTGAGAGAAAGTGTCAGTGCAACAAACTTTTCCTCGTCGTCCCAGCCGTTTGTTGTCGCAGCTGCTTCAAATTGTCTTTTGTAGATCGTCCAAGAAGTTTGTCCATCAAAAGTTGGCGGATGCATTTCCTTTCTTCGTATGCAGTCACCAGAACTTTCTCTAATTTTAATTTTTCTTACCTTGTTCAACTCCTTTGCATATTTTTCGAATTTGTCTTCAACTTTCTCGAACCTTTCATCTACAGTCAAAATTTGTTTTTCGATGCTTTCGAGACGCTCGTCAGCAGCAACAAACTTGCTTTCAATGTCAGAGAACTTTCCTTCAAGGAGGTTTTTCTGGTCTTCAAGATTCTTCTCTTGTGTTTCAAAACGTTCTAGAAGTTTCGCTTGTTCATTCTTTTGTTCGTTTCTTTGCTCTTGAAAACGCTCAAGAAGAAGAGCCATCATATTGGACAAGTCGGAATTATTACTTACATGCTCTTGTTCCTCTTCAATTTCAACATCGACGAGGAATGTGTCCGGATTTTCGTTTTGCTGAGTCATATTTTCTTGCAGTCTAATAATGAGGTCATTTTTGGTTCCAGCAGTAGGAAGACCCCGACTCTTTAACACTGCTCTAAGTTCAATCAAGTTAAGGGCATTTACCAGTTTACCCATAGTCACTTTATCACTTTTAACTTCTATTTGTTCAAAGTAATTATGTTCTTAAGTTTTATTTCACTTCTGACACCACTGTAATGTTTTTAGTCTTGGGTTCGAAAATAGAACTTATTTTCTTTTACTTTTAATTTACCACTACTATCTCTATAAATGAAACTCACTTTTATCTAAGTTCAAACTCTTTATTTATTTCCTTATCTTAGCACCACTAATATTCACCATTTATTCGCTACCACGGTTAAAATGAAACTGTGTCCATTTCCGAATAAAATGTCCTATTTATGCTTGGGATCAAAGTTTCCCGAACAGTCTAAGTCTCGAACCTTTCGGAATTGTCAAGATGCTTTAAAAGCTTTCAGAGCTTTCAAATTCAACATTGTTATTCAGCAGAATCATTCAGCAGAATTGTTCAGAATTTTACTGTAGTATAGACAAAAACCATATAGTAATATTTCTGTAGTAAAAACAAAAACCATTCATAAGACTGTAGTTGAGACAAACACTATTCATGTAACAATACATATTTAAGGTCGATACCTAGGTCTCTTATGTTTTGTGGAAGAGGTAGAAATATGTTGGTGCCTATAGATACCTATGTTGTTGGTATTTTGGATTCGTGAAGAGGTAGGAAGGTAAATAATAGATTTGATAAGAAGCTTTTTAACTGAAGGTATTCGTATTAGGACTTAAATTCAAAAAGTGTGAAAAGAAATAGATACCTATACATATGTATATATTATTATGTTATGTACCTATACGTATATAACCGAGGTAGGTCGTATGCAAATACCTGACATGATTGAAATGTGGGTAGGTGGTGGGTGGTAGAGTAAAATTTAATTTTTGTATTGATAGGCTCATATGTTTGTAGATACATATATACCTACATAGGTATGTACCTATAGGATAGGTTATTTATTGTTATGAAGGTAGGAAGATACCTATATTTTATTGTGATAGGATGTTACATTTAGATATAGGTAAATGCACAAACTATTATGATTAAAGGTGCGTTTTATTTTTATGTAATTTATGTAAAAAAAAGAAGTTTTTTTCAAATAATTTCAAGTTCCGTAATGAATGCATTAAAATGTTCTTTTAACTATTTTTTCAGTTTTGGAAAAAACTTTTTTTACCAATTTTTTTTTTGATTTCTTAGAAATGGCACTTTCTAGATCACGAATATGCATTTTTGAAGTCGCTAGGTCGCTTAGTTTAGCCGCAAATCGAGTTTGAAGCTGTCGACTTTGATAGCTCTAGCACGTCTAGTTTAGATGCAAATCGCCTTTAAAGATAAAAGTCGATTTTTCATATAATGCGATACATCATTTGAAAGGTGGCACATCTTAGATCACGAATATGCATTTTTGAAGTCGCTAGGACGCTTAGCTTAGACGCAAAATTTTTTTTCATGAAAAAAATGTTTGCGTCTAAGCTTAGCGTCCTAGCGACGAATATGCATTTTTGAAGTCGCTAGGACGCTTAGCTTAGCGTCCTAGCGACTTCAAAAATGCATATTCATAATCTAGGAAGTCGCTAGAACGCTTAGCTTAGACGCAAAATTTTTTTTCATGAAAAAAAATTTTGCGTCTAAGCTAAGCGTCCTAGCGACTTCAAAAATGCATATTCGTGATCTAGGATGTGCCACCTTTCAAATGATGTATCGCATTATATGAAAAATCGACTTTTATCTTTAAAGGCGATTTGCGGCTAAACTAGACGTGCTAGAGCTACCAAAGTCGACACCTTCAAACTCGATTTGCGGCTAAACTAAGCGACCTAGCGACTTCAAAAATGCATATTCGTGATCTAGAAAGTGCCATTTCTAAGAATCAAAAAAAAAATTGGTAAAAAAAGTTTTTTCCAAAACTTTGAAAAAAATAGTTAAAAGAACATTTTAATGCATTCATTACAGAACTTGAAATTATTTGAAAAAAACTTTTTTTTTTACATAAATTATGTACATAAAAAATAAAACGCACCTTTAAATAACCTAGGTACATACCTGTGTAGGTAAATATGTATCTACTTACATAATATGAGCCTATCAATATAAAAATTAAATTTTAATACGACCTACCTTGGTTGAAACCTAGAAACTTGACAACAACAAATAATAATTGTAGCTGCTCCTCCGTTCAACTTAAAAATATCTCTATTTCTATTGTATAACAAAATGGTCCACAATTAACTAAACACAACAACAAAGATTCGTTGTGTTCCTCCTTTTCACAAAATATCCGTTCCACAAAAGTTTCTTCCACCCAATTAGCGTGAGGCATAGACGATTTCCTTGCAAAAGCTATTTTCATAGAATGTCGCGACATCTGTTTTTAAAAATCAAATTCACGAACCATTTTTGAAAATAACGAAGCAAATACATCAACCATTAAATTTTCGGAATGGTTTTTAGTTTCCGGTAAAATTTCCTTGTGTTGAAATGTACTTCCGGGTTAAAGTGTGTTGTGTTGGACTGGCTTTAGGTTGAATGATGCCGGTTGAAGTGTATTGGGTAGAAGTGCGTTGGGTTGGACTGGGTTGACCCCGTATATTTCTTTTGTCTGTGACCCAGTCCAACCCAACACAGTTCTACCCAATACACTTCAACCGGCATCATTCAACCTAAAGCCAGTCCAACACAACACACTTTAACCCGGAAGTACATTTCAACACAAGGAAATCGTACCGGAAACTAAAAACCATTCCGAAAATTTAATGGTTGATGTATTTGCTTCGATATTTTTAAAAATGGTTCGTGAATTTGATTTTTAAAAACAGATGTCGCGACCTTCTATGAAAATAGCTTTTGCAAGGAAATCGTCTATGCCTCACGCTAATTGGGTGGAAGAAACTTTTGTGCAACGGATATTTTGTGAAAAGGAGGAACACAACGAATCTTTGTTGTTGTGTTTAGTTAATTGTGGACCCCATTTTGTTATACAATAGAAATATAGATATTTTTAAGTTGAACGGAGGAGCAGCTACAATTATTTTTTGTTGTTGTTAAGTATCCAGGTGGCACACGATTTCTTGATATTTAGCAACAACAATAACTTAAAGCGCTTTAAGAGGAGGGAGTTATAATGAAGTGTGAGATTTCAGATTTAGATGATATTTTATGAGAGGAAGCAGGAAGTCAGTATTTCTTTATTGAGGATACCCAATGTTTCAGAATAGAAATATATTATATAGATATAAGTAGGTACCTAATATTATTTTTGCAACAAGTATTCAAGAATTGCGGTCAATAGGTGGGTACTAATAGAAATTTAATGTATGAAGGAGGGAGCAGGAAACAAAGTGTGGAATTTTGTCGAAACACAAATTAATTAATTATATAGATACATATTTAAGGTCGATACCTAGGTTTCTTATGTTTTGTGGAAGAGGTAGAAATACGTTGGTGCCTATAGCATAGGTACCTACCTATGTTGTTGGTATTTTGAATTCCTGAAGAGGTAGGAAGATAAATAATAGATTTGATAAGAAGCTTTTTAACTGAAGGTATTAGGACTTAAATAAAAGTGTGAAAAGAAATAGGTAGGTACCTATACATATATTATATGTTATTTTTTTTTTTTTTTTATAATGCACTCGCACTCAAAGGGATATTAATACCTTTATAATGAATTAACATGTGCGAGCGAGGAAAGAGAAGGAATAGAAAGATAGGAAAGAAAGGTGGTACAGTGGTTTGAGATTTTAGGTGATAATTATCTCATGGAAATTCCACGGGTGGCATCCAGTTGAAACTTGGGAAATAAATAAAAATTGCTGCCCTCGGCTGGGTTTGAACGCACAGCTCTCAGGTTGAGCAACCAAGCACTACATCCACTGTACCATTGCCACCCGAAAGATACCTATATTTTATTGTGATAGGATGTTACATTTAGATATAGGTAAATGCACAAACTATTATGATTAAAGGTGCGTTTTATTTTTATGTAATTTATGTTAAAAAAAAGAAGTTTTTTTCAAATAATTTCAAGTTCCGTAATGAATGCATCAAATGTTCTTTTAACTATTTTTTTCAAAGTTTTGGAAAACACTTTTTTTACCAATTTTTTTTTTTTTTTGATTTTTTAGAAATGGCACTTTCTAGATCAGGAATATACATTTTTGAAGTCGCTAGGTCGCTTAGTTTAGTTTGAAGGTGTCGACTTTGATGGCTCTATCACGTCTAGTTTAGCCGCAAATCGCGTTTAAAGATAAAAGTCAATTTTTCATATAATGCGATACATCAATTGAAAGGTGGCGCTTCCTAGATTATGAATATGCATTATTGAAGTCGCTAGGACGCTAAGTTTAGACGCAAAATTTTTTTTTATTAGGGTTTTAATTATACATATATAGGTAGGTACTCATGTATGTACTTATCTATTTTATAGAAATCTGAAAAGAACAAAATATCAAACTATACACGGTCACCGCCAAACGTGGTGACCGTTGATATTTTTGGTGCGAGCCTTATTATCTGTACGTACAAGCCATTTTTCCTACAAGGCGATTATTGCTCAGCACCGGCAGCCGACATAATTGCTTTCCGTGGAACAAATAAAAACACCATGAACATATATCTGTGGTCTGGAAGGAGAGTGCCCGGAAGCAGCAAGAAAGGACGTTGGTTCGAATCCGGCAATAAGTTTTTTCTTTTTTATTTGATCTTTTCTTTTTTTTAAGTTTTTCTATTCTTTTTTACTTATTTCAATTTTGTAGCTGTTAGTTAAGTTGTTTTTAGTAGTTTAAGTAAGTATCTCAGGCAGGCTTGTATTTTATGTATATACTGTATAAGCACCCATGTAAATGGTAATTTCCTTTTTTATAAGCACTGAGGGCAACAATAATTGAAATTCCTTTTTTTTTATAGGTACATATAGCTACCTACCTACTGTGATCTGTGATACCAATTATTAACCTAGTGAAACGATAAAGTGATATAGATTTTTTTTTAAAGAGTTAACGAGTTTTCTTGGAAAAACTAAGTACATAAATACAATAATTTTTTATTACTAAATGTCTATCCAGGAAAAAAAATTTTGAAAATCGTTCGACAAGTTTTTTTTTTTAAAGTTTTTTTTTTAAAACGTTTCGAAAAAATATTTTAAATTTTGGTTGAGTATTTCATTATAAAACAATCTGTAGTTTCCATATGGGAAAATTATTTTAAAAAAATCCATCGACCCGTTTTCGAAATATTTCGAAGTCCAAACATTTTTTTTGAAAGTTATTAAAAATCCAAAAAAAAGTTTTTGAACATTTTTAAATGCAATACTAATTTAAATATAAATGGCTTCCTGTTTTAAAATTTTTATTGAAATCGGCAGATTGGTTTACGAGAAAACCTTATTTGAAAAAATCGGTTCTATGAGAGGTACCTACCGTTACAAGCCCCCTGTTAATCACACCCCCCAAAAAAAATTTAGCAGGGTTCCTAAGCCAAGGCTTGGCAAAAAATTTCAACTTTCTAAGGATTATGGTTTCTCAGGAATTTTAAAAGAGTATTTAGGCCGGCTTTTTCAAAACAAGCCGCCTGTTAATCACCCCCCCCCCCCCCAAAATTTAGCAGGTTTCCTAAGCCTATATATGGCTTGGCAAAAAATTTCAACTTTCTAAGGATTATGGTTGCTGACGAATTTCAAAATTCAAAAAATTTTCAAAAAATTTTCCAGAGTGAGAGGCAGTGGCTTAGCTAGGGGGACAAGGGCCCTGGTGCATAGTGAAAGAATCGGGCCCTCCTCCCCCTCTTTCCGCGTACTTTGAACTTATATTGGCCTACAAAATTATTGATAGGAATAAGAATAAGAAACAGTGAGTTGAACTTATCCCTAGTAGGCTAAATATATATTTGGTCTCTATTAGAATCTCCATGTTTTTAATAGAAGAAAAAGGAAATAAATAAACAACGACGCACATGACAATAGAATGGGTATATATTGTATTTGGTGTGGAGTTTGTAAAATAGAGAAATAATACCGTTAGGTATAGAAAAGTATATATATTCTGACTCAGAATCAAAAGCCTAGTCGATTTAGCCATGTCCGTCCGTTCTTCCGTCCGTCCGTCCGTCCATCCGTCCGTATGTATACTCTCTAGAGGTTGCAATTTTTGAGCTAGAAAGCTGAAATTTGGTATATATAATATTTTATTCAAAAAAAAGGCTTAGTTCTTGAACCGGCAAAATCCGCCCACAAACACGCCCACAATCACCATTTTTGATGAACAACCTCAATTTAATAAAATTAAATTATGTTTTTTTGTACAGTTACGATAAAAGTATAACGCTAAAATTTTGCACACGTAAGATTTAGGTAAACCTTCTTCCTATCAAATAAAAATATTTCAGTTTGGGAGTGGCTGACGCCCATTTTTCATACAAAACCATCAATATTGTTTTTATAAAATAAAAATTGTTATATTCAAGCGAAAAACATTAAATTTTGTGGGTATTACTCGAACATAAACATCTTGCGTATAAAATCAAAAAAAATGATTTTGGGTGTGGCTGACGCCCACTTTTCATTAGAAACTATACAAATATTGTTTTTGTAAATAAACGGTATTTATAATGAATCCGCAAGCCAAAATTTTGCATCTCTTAATAGAAACTAAAAGGTTTGTGTATGAAAAGAAATGTTTGAATTTTGAGCGTGGCTTACGCCCACTTTTCATGAAAGAACGAAAAACGTAGTCTCAAAAATTTAAGGTACTTCCAATATTTAATTTAAACCTTTTTCCTTCCGTTCGTTATTTGAGAAATATATCTCTACATTTTCTTGTGTAAATTTTTTCAATACGCCCACTTTTATAGGCGTGATTTTGATAAAATACCTTTGTTCAGGTAAGGTTGTTTAAAAACTACTCGATTCAGCTGTAGTCTTACACATAATATGCCTAAATACTGATCAAAGCTCAGTTAGTGCTTCAAATTTTTAAGACACGCCCACTTTTAAGGGGTGTTTCCGTCAAAAGTTGTATAATGCATTAATTTTTTAACGTTTCTTAACTACACTGAGAAAAAAGAGACATATCATTTTGATATTTTTTCAATATCAATACACCTATCATATCAATTTGTCGAAAACTGCAGTAAAAAGTTGTTGTCCTGATATCAAAAATATCACGATTATATTTTTAATATCAGGAAAATAATAAAATATCAATTTATCAAGCTTTTTTTTACACTATAATATCAATTTTTAATATCAAAACTACTATTTCCATTACTCATATCATTTCCACAATAAAATTGAAAGATTAACGTTTTTGAATATCAAAATGATACATAAAATATAAATAGTATATTTTAAGATATCAAAACAATATTTTTTTAATGTCAATTCAATTAAAAAAATTAAATATTATATTTTTGATATTTTAAAATATTAAAATAACATTTTTCGATATCAATTTGATGGGAAAATTGTAAAAACTACATTGTTTTGATAATTTAATATCAAAACGTGAATGACTTGCTAAATTTTCACGTTACAAAGAATTTTGCAGTAGACATTGTTCATGATCTGTTTGGAGGCATTTGTAGATATGATCTTTGTGAAATGTTACTGTATTTTATATTGGAACGTACATTTTTCTCATTTAACGCTTTCAATTGCAGAAAACAGATGTTTAATTACGGAGATACTGAGTGAGGGAATTTACCCCCATCTATTGAATTTTGAATTACATCATTTAAAAACTAACAAATTTTTAATGTTCATTATATGTTCAAAAATATTTTCGAAATATCAAATATTTCATATCAATTTGATATTTTTAGTGTAAATTAGACATTATAAAATAATTGATATTTTTAATGTAAATTAATATTGTAAAATAAACATTTTAAAATATCAAGGAAACATATCATTTTGGTATTATCACGTTAAAGTGTGAACAAAATTATAAAAATAATATTAATATTTTAATGTGAATTTTGAATTACATCATTTAAAAACTAACAAATTTTTAATGTTCATTATATGTTCAAAAATATTTTCGAAATATCAAATATTTCATATCAATTTGATATTTTTAGTGTAAATTAGACATTATAAAATAATTGATATTTTTAATGTAAATTAATATTGTAAAATAAAAATTTTAAAATATCAAGGAAACATATCATTTTGATATTATCACGTTAAAGTGTGAACAAAATTATCAAAATAATATTAATATTTTAATGTGATTTCGATAATTAAAATTATTAAATTTACATTTAAGAAAATGTTGTTTTGATATGATAGGCATACCAATTTTGATATTTTTAATGTTGGACGACTTTTATCACCCAAAAATGTTAATTTTACAGTTGTATTATCAAAATATTTTTTTCGGTGTATCGGTCGCAGTTTTGAAGTAAACAGATGAACACTTGGATTTATATTCCTTGGTTACGTAGCAGAGTGTGGTTCAAGAATTGTTAAAAACACCCATAATCGCTATTTCCATTCCAAATCCAATTTTTAAAAATTTAAGTTTTGTCTTGTTTTGTTCAAATCGATCTGCAAGAATAAAATTGAATGTCACTGAGCTCATAACAATTGCCTTGGCAATAAAACGTTTTAACTTTGGGCGTGGCGCACGCCTTTTTTTATTGCGCCAGCACTAATTGAACATCACACCGCACAAAATTAATGTTATTGAATTTTTTCTGTCTGCTTAAAAAGAATTTTGTTTCTGAAACATCGGCTGTTTGCAGGAGGCAGACGCATACAAAATATGGGGAATAGGGTATCTAATAGTTCGTTGCAAACGTACTGTAGCTCTCGATTATGTTTTTCTATTGCAATTAACGATAAATGTCGGAGGCGATCTTGTCGAATGCTGTTTCTTAAATAATTTTTTATAATCTTTGGTTTACTGAAAGATCTTTCTGCTGCCGCGGAAGTAACAGGAATTGTATGAAACAGTAGTATCGCTGTAATACGTTTCTGAAAAGCTCCTGTTGTCTTGGTGAGGGTCCTTCGGAAAAGGTCCCGGAGGTTTCAAAGGTCCCTTGTCAAGAATCAGCTGTTTTTCGTTATCGTTCAATTTCTTTTTCATGTACTTTCCCAAGTCATTTGAAATTTCAAGAACTTTTGAAGATGTAGAAATGGATGATTCCTCTACTGTAGGTTGCACGGAAGCGTCGAGATAGTCATTTTCAGCAGTGGCATTGATGGTAGTTATTGGATCCTGATCTACTCAAGTCGCTTTATTAATTAACACAGCTGTGTCCACGCTATCAATAAATGAATACTTGTCACTTTTGACCAATATTTCGGCTGTAGCAGAAAGCAGTTTCGTAAAAAAGCTGTTTAGCTTGGTCAATTTTTTTTACTTTCTTTCCTGTCTTGACGTTGTTTCCGCATCGCTGCACCGCTACTTTCCTTTTTTCTTTCCATAATTTTCATTTGTTAACTTGTAGTGTGTACCCACATATGCACCGCCACTGCTCTCAAACCAAACACAAAACGAGTGACAAAACATGTTAAGTACAATCGAGTGTGTCATCACACAACATTAATAATTTTGAATAGCAATACACTCGATTGCACTGAATGTCACTCAATAGAAATAAGATCCTATTTCATGTTACAACCAATAGGAGCTAAGAATAACATTGTTAGTAATTATGAAAATGTAGAAGTAAGATAGAAGATAAGTATAACAGTTATGAATTATGTATTTAAGGAACATTAAACTGAAAATAAAAACAGACTTAAATTAATACTCGAAATAGCAGCACTGCTTAGATTATTTATTTTTGTTTCAAGGAACATTACGGCGAGACATCGCCTTACCATTAAAGCGTAGTACGCTCCCAATATACTAGCGTGGTACGCTCTTATACCAAACAACTAGGACCATATAGATACACCACATGGCGATCCTGCAAAATACCAAATGTCACAGCTAGAATTCGATAGCATTATAGAGAAGTGGGAAAAGTATCTGGCAGAGCTGAAGAACAAGAAAATCGAAGAATACATTCCCGAAGGTTCAACCCCGCCAACAAAAAATACATCCCGACTCCAATCAACGCCGGACCAAAGCCCATCTCTATAGAAGCGTAAAAAAAAAAAAAAAAAAAAACCCAAAACCACAAATCGAAGAAACAGCACTATGGGAAAAAGCCAAAGTAGACCGGAAACAATAGTCAATAACAACAACGTCCAGGAGGAAATAAACATGCCAATAATTCCTGAATCAGTGGTAACAGCCGCAGTTATCATGACCTTCCTTTACGCTGCATATTAAACAAACAAATATTTTAAGAATTATGTGCATAAACACAAAAATCAAATAACTAATGTATAAAAAAAAAAAAAAAAAAATTATTTAATACCAACAACAATCAAAAAATATTTTTAATACTTTTCACTTATCTACCCAAATGCAAGAATTAAAAAACATCTTAGAAACTATTCTCTCAAATATTAAGAACAGTCCAGGTAGACCTTATAAATTTGAAACAGTTTAAACAAAAATTAGCGAAATAGGAAATCTTAAAGAAAAATTAATAATTTAGAAAATAGTGAAGAAAATGAAAATAACAAAGCACTTAAATTAGAATTTGAAGCTATATATGTATAACACTACTAAGAAGATACTAGAGGATCAACTGCAAGAACACAATTTAGTTTTTAAAAGAGAAAAAGAAATAAACAAAAAAAATGGCAGATTTTGATTTAGGAATAGCTATGAAAGCAACCCCAATGTTTTCAAGAAATTTCAAGGAGTTAGATAGCTTTCTTAAAATAGTTGAGATAATCAACAAGGGATTAAAAACCACTTGCACACAGCAATTAATAGAATTCGTTTTTCACGTAAAACTAGCAATTAATGTAAAAACAACCATTCCTCAAATTCAAAATACCTTATCGAATTTTAGTCAAAGAAATCTTTCAGTAACGTCATTTAGGGATAAATTACTCAATACTATAGCTGATTTAAATAATCTACAGATAAAAGTATTAGGTAACAATGCTACAAATGAAGAAAAGAAGGTGATAAGAAAAATGAACGACATTTACAGTTTAAATATCTTCAAAAATGGTCTTAACGACAACATAAAACAAACTGTTTTTGCATCTCAACCTGGCAATAAAATAAAAAAAAAAAAACAAATTCTAACGCACTATAGACACAGCACACAAAACACAAACAAACCAAACATACAAAACTTTAATCAACAAGGCAATGACCGTAACAGATTTGAAAGAAACATGAATCAAAATCGATACAACAACAACATCCAAAATCGAAATTATACCCGCAACAATCACTTCAACCGACATAATAACTGGAACAATAACCAAACACAAAATGCTCCAAGAAACAATAAACAAAGCCATCATCAAGGCCAATTCAGAAATACGAGAAAGCAAATACGATTATTACATAATGAACGACAAGAGGTAAACGAACATGGCTTGGAATACCCGAACATTCCAGATAGCCAAAATTAAAAGTATATAGAATATCGGATAGCAACACAAATTTTATTGTTGCAAAACACAAAAATAAAAATATGACATTTTTAATAGAAACGAGTGCAGACAAATCGATCTGCAAAATAACAAGTAAGCTAGTGAATGAAGAATATTACCCAGAAGAAAAATGCAAACTCACAGATAACACCAATGAGGAAATACATTCCTTAGGGACCATCAAACGCAGATGCTCTATCTAGAATAAAAATCGACTCAGACTTATTAAAACAAATGATACCGACCGAAATCAATGAAACCGTCAAAAGAACATTAGTCATCACAAGGGGAATGTCCAACAAAATAAATGTGGACAACAACAAGGAGAAATGCAATTCTCAAGAGAAGCCTGTACAACTTCAAATCTGGGAATGCATATCCATTAATGACGTCAAAAATATAAAGAAATTAAAATTTAATATTGATAAAAATGCTAGGAATTCAAAAATAAATATTGATGAAAATTTTGTGCACGTGCGATGCAGTGATAAATCGGCGAATCCAGATTCGACCCCGAGGAAGCTTGCATCAGAAATAAACAAAGATAATAATATGTATACGTATACGGGACCTAATGATAATTCAGCGACACTAGAGTCGACTCTGAAGAAATTAGTATCCAGAATGAATAAAGAAAATATAAACGAGCTAGCCCTTATGAGCAATGATGAAATATTTAAGCATTTTGAAAAAGATAAATTCAAAGAAACATATGCAAAGATAAAAATAAATGGCCAGAATCCTAAGCTAAAAATAATAATTTATAATGCCCCAAAACAAATATTTGATGACTTAACTAAATACAAACTAATTGACGAATTCCATAACTCTGCACACGGAGGACATCTAGGTATACGGAAAACACTAATAAAATTAAAACAAAGATACGTATGGCGAAAAATGAGTCAAATGGTAAAGCAATTCATAACAAATTGTGATTCATGTGCAAGAAATAAACAAACAAAACACACAATAGAACCACAAACGATTACAGACACTCCAGGCAACAGTTTTGAAGTGGTGTCAATTGACACAGTCGGACCTTTACGAATATCAAATAATAAAAGATATATTTTAACCATGCAATGCGAACTTACCAAATTTGTCGTCGCATATCCGATGACATCAAAAGACGCAACAACAACAGCAAAGACTTTAGTAGAAGAATTTATTCTTAGATATGGACACTTTAAGATTCTAAAATCAGATAAAGGTACAGAATTCAATAACGAACTTATGAACAACGTATGTTCACTTTTAAAGATAAAACATTCTCTTCTCCATACCACCATCAAACTATAGGTGCCCTTGAAAGAAACTATCGGACACTCAATGAATTCTTATTATCAAATGTCAATGATAATGAATGGGACGAATGGGTTCCATATTTTACGTTTGCATACAATACAACACCACATATAGACACTGGGTATTACCTTACGAACTCATTTATGGCAAAGTACCCTGCTTACCGACAGATACGCTAAATAATAAAACAAAAATTTATGACTTCGATAATTATGCCAATGAGTTAAAAACCAAGTTACATCATGCACTAAGTAAGGCCAGAGAAATGACAATTACAATAAAAGAAAAAAGAACAGCAACAGAAAATAAGAAATACAATAATAGGTTAGATCTAGGAGTAGGTGATTTAGTATTGCTAAAAGTAGAAAATAGAAAGAAAAGTCAAGCACCTTATATTGGTCCATTCAAAATAATAGAAAGAAAAGGAGTAAATTCAGTAATTGATAAAAATGGAATAAATAAAGAAATACATAACAATCTTCTTAAGCCCAATAAACTAAGAAATCAATAGAAAACAATACAAAACGTTAAAACAAAAAAAATTTTCTTCATTATAATTTATTAATAAATATCAAAATTTTAGCTCATAAACTCATATTATATAAACTTTGTAAAAAAAAAAAAAAAAAAAAAAAAAAATATATATATGATATTATACTACCTATGTTAACCAACTTTATTCCCTAAAATTTTTCTTAAGGGTGAGGGTGTAGTGTGTACCCACATATGCACCGCCACTGCTCTCAAACCAAACACAAAACCAGTGACAAAACATGTTAAGTACAATCGAGTGTGTCATCACACAACATTAATAATTTTGAATAGCAATACACTCGATTGCACTGAATGTCACTCAATAGAAATAAGATCCTATTTCATGTTACAACCAATAGGAGCTAAGAATAACATTGTTAGTAATTATGAAAATGTAGAAGTAAGATAGAAGATAAGTATAACAGTTATGAATTATGTATTTAAGGAACATTAAACTGAAAATAAAAACAGACTTAAATTAATACTCGAAATAGCAGCACTGCTTAGATTATTTATTTTTGTTTCAAGGAACATTACGGCGAGACATCGCCTTACCATTAAAGCGTAGTACGCTCCCAATATACTAGCGTGGTACGCTCTTATACCAAACAACTAGGACCATATAGATACACCACAAACTATCGAAATTTTAGAAATTCGGAGTACTAACTGAGATTTTTCTATATTGCTTGTCAATGTTTAGTAAAGATTACAGGAAGCTCAACAAAATAGAACCATAAACCAGCTTGTTTGGTAATGATGCGGTAAAATCAATATTAACTCATAAGAAGATATTATAGTTTCTATAGTAGCTCATTTGTCAATTTGAACTTGAGTTTAGAAAAACGTTGTTTATTTTTTGTTGTAGACCATGTTGAGAGCTATCATAGATTATACGGTTACTGTTGTGCTGCAACCTATACATATATCATACATATTTTGTCATCGGAAATTGTTTTAGCGAAAGTGAGTTCTAGCGATGGATGGATATGCGGAATAGAAATCATAGCATTTGTGGTGATACTTGATGAAATAAGGCTGGTAGTAATGAATTACGAATTACAACAGTCAGCGACACACCTAGCGTCAACTATTGTAGTACGTCCCAGACCCCAGAAAGTTGAAAACATCGCCACAAATATCATAAATGAGAACTGATGCAAGGCAAGAGCGAATGAAAACTTCATTATAAAGTTTATAAAGTTGATGGGTGGAATTGGCGAATTGCATTAATTTTTTTTTTTAATTTATTTTATTTTATTTTTTTTTTCTTATTTCATTATTATTTTTTTTTCAAAGCTCAGGTTAGAGGGCCCCCTGAGCTCCGGGGCCCTGGTGCACTGCACCACTTGGCCCTATGATAGCTACGCCACTGGTGAGGGGCACGGGGAACTCACTATAATCAAGCACCCTAAGAGTGAGAGGCACGGGGAACTCACTATAATCAAGCACCCTAAGAGTGAGAGGCACGGGGAACTCACTATAATCAAGCACCCCAACCCCCCCCATAGGGTAAGCCTTGACGAGGCGGGGGGGGCTTACGGTCACAACTACAATGAAACCTAGAGCTATGCGATTGCGGAACTGGTTTTCGCAGAAGGGTTGTGTAGTTTGTTGTTACTAATTACCCAGAAAAAGTCCACAGATGTTTTTTCTATTAATAAAATACTCTTTTTCAAATTCCTGAGAAACCATAATCCTTAGAAAGTTGAAATGTTTTGCCAAGCCATATATTGGCTTAGGAACCCTGCTAAATTTTTTTTTGGGGGGGGTGTGATTAACAGGGGGCTTGTAACGGTAGGTACCTCTCATAGGACCTGTTTTTTTTAAATAAGGTTTTTTCGTAAACCAATCTGCCGATTTCAATAAAAATTTTAAAACAGGAAGCCATTTATATTTAAATTAGTATTGCATTTAAAAATTTTCAAAAACTTTTTTTTGGATTTTTAATAATTTTCAAAAAAAATGTTTGGACTTCGAAATATTTCGAAAACTGGTCGATGATTTTCCCATATGGAAACTACAGATTGTTTTGTAATGAAATACTCAACCAAAATTTAAAATATTTTTTCGAAACGTTTTTTAAAAAAAAACCTTTAAAAAAAACTTGTCGAACGATTTTCAAATTTTTTTCTCCTGGATAGACATTAAGTAATAAAAAATTATTGTATTTATGTACTTAGTTTTTAAGAAAACACGTTAACTCTTTAAAAAAATCTATATCACTTTATCGTTTCACTAGGTTAATAATTGGTATCACAGATCACAGTAGGAAGGTAGCTATATGTATACAAAAAGGAATTTCAATTATTGTTGCCCTCAGTGCTTATAAAAAAGGAAATTACCACTTACATGGGTGCTTACTGCTTATACAGTATATACATAAAATACAAGCCTGCCTGAGATACTTACTTAAACTACTAAAAACAACTTAACTAACAACTACAAAATTGAAATAAGTAAAAAAGAATAGAAAAACTTAAAAAAAAAGAAAAGATCAAATAAAAATGAAAAAACTTATTGCCGGACTCGAACCAACGTTTTCTTGCTGCTTCCGGGCACTCTCCTTCCAGACCACAGATATTTATGTTCATGGTGTTTTTATTTGTTCCACGGAAAGCAATTATGTCGGCTGCCGGTGCTGAGCAATAATCGCCTTGTAGGAAAAATGGCTTATACGTACAGATAATAAGGCTCGCACCAAAAATATCAACGGTCACCACGTTTGGCGGTGACCGTGTATAGTTTGATATTTTGTTCTTTTCAGATTTCTATAAAATAGATAAGCACATACATGAGTACCTACCTATATATAATTAAAGCCTTAATAAAAAAAAATTTTGCGTCTAAACTTAGCGTCCTAGCGACTTCAAAAATGCATATTCATAATCTAGGAAGCGCCACCTTTCAATTGATGTATCGCATTATATGAAAAATTGACTTTTATCTTTAAACGCGATTTGCGGCTAAACTAGACGTGATAGAGCCATCAAAGTCGACACCTTCAAACTAAACTAAGCGACCTAGCGACTTCAAAAATGTATATTCGTGATCTAGAAAGTGCCATTTCTAAAAAATCAAAAAAAAAAATTGGTAAAAAAAGTGTTTTCCAAAACTTTGAAAAAAATAGTTAAAAGAACATTTTAATGCATACGGAACATGAAATTATTTGAAAAAAACTTCTTTTTTTTACATAAATTACATAAAAATAAAACGCAAATTTAATCATAATAGTTTGTGCATTTACCTATATCTAAATGTAAATTTAGAAAAGATTAGTGGGCTATAGGCAGTGGCGGACTAAGCGTGTTGGAGGCCCGGGGCGGCAATGCTGAAATGAGGCCCCTTGTGTGCAGATTTTTTTTAAATTATAATTTTGACTTCACGTCTGTAAGACCTTAGGTCTTTTTCACGGCACTAGTTAGAGGGAATAGAGAGATAGGAAAAAAGTTTTTTAGTTGGTACAGTGGATTGAGAGTAAGGTGTTACTTATCTCACAAAAATCCCACCGTTGGCAGTTGAAACTGGGGGAATATAGAAAATTGCTGCCCATGTTATAGCTTGAACCCACAACTCTAGGTAAGCAATCAACCACTTCCACTGTACATCCACTGTACCATTGCCACCCGTAATGTAGTCAGTTTTACGAGAAAAAAAATCATCAATCATAGTAATTAAATTATAATACACGTACAGGCTCAGAACGTAAGAATATACATCTGCTTTTACCATAGCAGCCAACAGGTTTAGTGCAAAAAAATAATTAGCCAATAGAAATCAAAGATTTTATTTAATACTCGCTTGCTTAGTATAGAAAGCACTTTACTTAACAAAATAAAAAAAACTTGATAAAATCATAATATTGCCCGAAAATATCATAAAAATTGGTCACGTCGTTTTGAAGTATATAAGGAATATACATAGGAACATCGATTTTCTTATATTGGATATGGATAGATGATTGTCTAAAATCCAAACTTACCATGTACCTGCCTTTACAATTAAAGCAGTAGTTTTGTTTTCAATTATTCCTTGCGATTATAAGTACCTAAGTATGTACTAAACCTATTGTACAATCATTAACAAGAATTTTGATTTTCTCGAAAAAGGAAGTCATTTATAATTCAATTAACATTGCATTTAAAAATTTCTGATATCTTTAATTTTCGATTTTTATAAAATAATTAATTTTTTTTTTGAAATTGAAATAATAGAAACTTAAGATTTCTCTGTATTCTTGTATTGAAACAATTTTTAAAACATTTTTTCGGAATGTTGTTCAAAAACCCTTTTTTAAAGAAACTATATAGCTTTGTTAAGTTTTTCCAATAGAACTCCCAATAAGAAATAATACAAGAATTTTACAAATATTTTTTTCAAATTAGGTAAATAGCCCGTATTTTATTTTATATGTATGTTTTCGTGCCTTCATTTTGCTGAACTCCTCAATTACATCGTTGAAATCGATTTCCCTTGAAACTTTTCTCTCAATTGACAAAATGGACAGATTGACTAAACGTTCTTGAATCTCGACTCATGGTAGATCAAACATCGAAGGTAGGTTAGGTAACTTTTTATTGTTGTCTGTTTCGACCGGGCCGTTATAAATAAACAGGCTGTGTGAGCCAAATAAGCTCGATAGGCATGGCTTACTATATCGTTAGAAACTGAAGTTAAAAACTTCGAAACATAATTTAAATGTGTACATGTATGAGTGTTACAGTTTCAACATGGTTGCACAATTACTTTGACACTTTGAGGTTTATAAAACTAAAAACGAGCAGAAGTAGTTTTAATATTTTTGATTTTTAGAAAAACTGGAAGACTTAAAGTATCTGGGTTTTAGCACAATATAAAATTGAATAGAGCATTGAATATTAAAAAAAAATTTGGGGAAAGATAGTTTTTGAGTTCAAGAATGGGTAATGGAAAAAAAGGCCCAACGACAAAAGGCCAAATTTTAAATTTGGCGTTATTTCACTTTTAACGTGTAAATAAGGCCGCATTGGTTGTATTTCTATTTTCAAACCGAAATAAGGCCAAATTTACATTGGAAATAAGACCAAATTTTAAATTTGGATCTATTTCAGTTTATTAATGGAAATAAAGCCAATGTGAAACAATAGAATTTCCACTCCATGGTAGGCGTGGAGGGAAAATAGATTTGAGATAAAATGATAATTGATAAAAGAAAGGAAGATTTCGTTGTGGAAAAAAATAATAGTTGATTTATTTAACAAAATAACAAATCAAATATATTTTCTTCAATATATGCAAGAAACAAATGAATGAAGCTTATCTAAATAAATAAAACAAATTTATCGAAACACTTGATAACAAAAATAAAAGCTTAAAATTCGCGTCGAATTTTTAGCCTTTGTGTTTTTATCAAGTGTTTCGGTAAATTTGTTTTATTCATTTAGATAAGTTTCATTCATTTGTTTCTTGCAAAGATGGAAGAAAATATATTTGATTTCTTGTGTTGTTAATTGAATAAACTATTATTTTTTCCCCCAACGAAATCTTCTTTCCTTCTATCAATTATCATTTTATCTCAAATCTATTTTCCCTCCACGCCGACCATGGATTGGAAATTCTATTGTTTCACATTTCCGTACTTCATAATATATTTTCTACTTCAATTCCTTCATGATGATAAATTTTGAGGCCCTTACTTCGACAAAATGAGTAACGTCATCACCAGTTTAAGTGTTTTCACTACTAAACGAAATAAAGCCAAATTGGCCTTATATCGTTTTCTTAATCGAAATTAAGCCAAATCAAAATTTTGGAGTTATTTCCAGATTTGAAACGAATCAAGGCAATTTTTGATTTTTGGCTTCATTTCGTTGGCCCTTATTTCACGTCACCAAGCTATTTACTATAAAAACAGAAAACAACAAATGGGTAACTAAATTCCGGATTGATTTTTTTTTTCTTTTTACTTAAGTTCCTTAAGAACTTAATAGCAGCATGACTTTGTTGATGCTGCCGTTGTTTTTCGAAACTTTGTATAGGTACAGTTTTGTCTTGGTTTGGGCGTGATGTAGGAATAGGTAGAAACATAAAACATCATGAGTGTGTATCTTTATTTTTTCCGGATAAGGAATAGAAAAGACAGAAAAGATCAAATATCTATCCAGAATATCCAGAATAGAATAAATAAAGAAACAGAACTTGAATAAAAAGAATAAACAATAGCTGACAGTGAACTGCATCAGTCAAACTAGAGAATATTCCATTTAAACCACCTCTTCACTTGGAATGAAAAGAATGCGTTCCAAATATTCCAGATTGAATAAAGAAACAAGGAAATAGTTTATCCGGAATATTCCATTGAATAAAGAAACGCAAAAAGGGCGTTCCATATATTCCGAATATACGGAATGAATAAAGAAACACACCCTGAGACACAAATTATTATGAGTAGGTAAAGGTACTCGTACATAGTTTTCTTATAATAAGCCTTCATCCGTTGTACCCATACCTATTTAGTGTTATTATTAAAAAAATTCGAAAATATGAAATAGGTTGATTTGGAGGCCCCCTGACACTGGAGGCCCAGGGCGGACCGCCCACCCCCCGCCCCTACCTTAGTCCTCCAGTGGCTATAGGTCAAAACACAGTTGAATTTAGTTTACGTTCGACGTTTCGAGCATGTTTATGCTCATCATCAGGCCTTTATTGGACGAAATAAACAAATAAAATACAAAAATACATAAATCTACACCAATAATTGAAAATAAGATGTTTAAGGTCATAGAACACAAGTTTCCTCACATCTTACACTTTAATGGATACAAATAATCTATTAAATTTAAAATTTGTATTAAGTTAATCTGTTTTTCAATTTGAAATTTAACATATTTAAATTACTTTAAGTAAACTGTCGCTATACTAAACACTTCATCATGGGGGTTCACCAATACTTCATCTTGTAGTTGGTTATGTGTGGCTTCTTATAAACAGGCTGTATGTTTTGCTTAAATTTTCGCAGTCAGATCTGCGGTTAATGGCATTTTTGTGGCTAATGATGTGCAACATTTCCAGCAACATTCTTTTAGAATAATGTTGCTCCGTCTGCAAAACTTCAACATTTTCAAAGTCTGCCTTATGTGTTTTTTCTAAACAGTGCAGAGCAAGAGCAGTTTTATGTGACGCTCCACTGTTAACATCGGATTTGTGACCCGCGAGTCTACTCTTTAATTTCTGTGTGGAAGTGCCTATATACACAGAAGGGCATGCCTCTTCTTTACCCACCAAACAATTTATTTGGTATTGGTATAGTATTAGCTTTGTCCATCAATTTAAATATGTTAAATTTCAAATTGAAAAACAGATTAACTTAATACAAATTTTAAATTTAATAGATTATTTTTATCCATTAAAGGGTAAGATGTGAGGAAACTTGTGTTCTATGTCCTTAAACATTTTTGTAAGTTGATCTATCAACATCTTATTTTCAATTATTGGTGTCGATTTATGTATTTTTGTATTTTATTTGTTTATTTCGTCCAATAAAGGCCTGATGATGAGCATAAACATGCTCGAAACGTCGCACGTAAACTAAATTCAACTGTGTTTTGACCTATAGCCCACTAACCTTTTCTAAATTGATGAATATAAAGGTCACTAAAACATACATATATTTATATCTAAATGTAACATCCTATCACAATTAAATATAGGTATCTTCCTAACCTTCAACAATAAATAACCTATCCTATAGGTACATACCTATGTAGGTATATATGTATCTACAAACATATGAGCCTATCAATACAAAAATTAAATTTTACACCCACCCACCTACCCACATTTCAATCATGTCAAGTATTTGCATACGACCTACCTCGGTTATATACTGTAATGTTTTTTGTCTTGGGTTCGAAAATAAAACTTATTTTTCCTTTACTTTTCAATCACCACTACTATCTCTTTAAATGAAACTCACTTTTATCTAAGTTCAAACTCTTTATTTATTTCTTTATCTTACCACCACAAATTATTCACCATTTATTCGTTACCACGGCTTAAATGAAACTGTGTCCATTTCCGAATTAAATGTCCTATTTATACTTGGGATCAAAGTTTCCCGAACAGTCTAAGTCTCGAACCATTCGGAAATTTCAAGATGCTTTGAAAGCTTTCAGAGCTTTCAAATTCCCCATTGTTATTTCAGCAGAATCATTCAGCAGAATTATTCAGCATAATTCTGTAGTAGAGACAAAAACCATAACAATATTTACTGTAGTAGAGACAAAACCATTCATATAACATTGCCCCCTTCTTAAGATTGTTCGTCCCGAACAAATCTTTCACTTTCCTGGCCATTGTAGCGGCATAGTCGGTCCCTGTGAACAACTTTCATCTTGCCTCTAACACCTCTCTGAATGCGGCAAACAACATCATTGATTCTGGTGAAAACTTTGTAAGGGCCTTCCCAATTTTGCTGGAGCTTCGGTGACAGTCCTTTTTTCCGATGGGGGTTGTACAACCACACAAGATCTTCCACTTGAAACCCTGTCGTCGTTGCATGTGCATCGTAACGTGTTTTCATGCGATCACTGGCATCCTTTATCTTTGTTCTGGTCCTTTCATGAATGTACATGAATCTCTTTTTGAGATCGGCCACATATTCTTGTTGGCTTTGTGGCTCATTTGGAGGGCATCCAAATTTCACTTCACGTGGTAGCCGTTGAACCAAACAAGATTTCCCAAGGAGTATGTCCTGTAGTGCTATGTACTGCGCTCCGATAGCTCATTAAAAATAGTGGAATGCATCGGTCCCAGTCTCGTTGACAGTCTTCCACTACTTTGGAAAGGTGTTCTTTAAGCGTTCTGTTAAACCGTTCTACCATTATATCTGATTGTTGATACAGCGGTGTTGTCTTTGTCTTATGAATGCCAAGGAGTGAGCAAACCTGTTGCAAGATATTTGACTCGAAGTTCCTCCCTTGGTCAGAATGGAGTTCTTTAGGTACACCAAATCTACTTATCGAATTGAAGACAATCTGATCCACAACCGTTTTTGATTCTTAGTTTGGAATGGCAAACGCTTCAGGCCACTTGCTGAAGTAATCCATGATCACGAGAATATATCGGTTTCCATCGTTGGTTTCAGGAAAAGGACCTGCAAGTTTGTTTACAAATTGTTCAAAACACACGAACAAATGTCAATGTCAGAAGCCAGCGAAAGACGTCAGATGAAGTTAGCTGCGGTTCATCAATGTCAACATCTACTACAATGACGGCGAATAGAGTAGATCATGGTGCTTTGCATGCAAGTGCTGACACTTTGACACACTTCAATTTTAAAAATTATAAGTAGGCCAAAGCCGTCTGCCAGAATTATGAATTCATAAAAATTAGAATTGTAAGCTATAATATTGGAGGTCTAGGAAATAAGTTTGAAATAATAGATTTTATAAATTTTATTAACCAAAATGAAATTTTTATACTAATTGAAACACACATAACTAAAGAAAATTATAGAAAATTCGAAGCAAGTTTCGCAGAATACAACCTAATGTGGGTACCAGCAAGTAGAGTAAATAGAAAGGGTCGAGCAAGTGGAGGAATTCTTATGGGCTACAAACATAACCTAAAAGGCATTAATTGTTCTTATAAGCAAACAGGAGACCTGACTTCAATGGAAATCAAGATGGATCGACGTGTACTCAACTTAATCCCTGTATACTTGAACTGCAACAACTGGGAAAACGATTTCAATAAACTTGAAGATACTCTGTTTGTTAGTAACTTATCTAATATTTTGCTTATTGGAGATTTCAATGCACGAACAGGAAACTTGGAAAGTGAAAATAAGCTAATGGAAAGGAATCGTTGTTCGAGAGATGTCGTGGTCAATAGAGAAGGAAAAAGAGTTGTGGATCTATGTAACTCCTTTGGACTTAGAATATGCAATGGAACTACGGACAGAGATGCATCAGGGGACTTCACATTTATAGGACCACAAGGCAATTCAGTAATAGATTATGCGATGGTGTCAGGTGAATGGAATAACGCGATGGACGAATTCGAAATTTTAACTGAAATACATTCCGATCACTTGCCGATACAAATGACAGTTAACATCAACAATAATAATCAAAGGCAATCAGAAGAGTCACCTTTACGGGTTAGATACAAGTGGAAAAATGCTTTTGCTGAAAAGTATGCAGAAACCTTAAACAACACACTACTTCAACAAGAAAGTAATTTCGTGGAACATGAACCCAGTTTATCGGAACTTGATGAAATGGTTAAGAACTCCATACCAATGCAATGTAGGCCAAATACCTATACCACAATCCTCTATCAGAAAAAATGGTTTGATAAAGATTGCTTGGATGCCCGTAGAAAATCATTCGCTTGGTTAAGATTATTTAGGAGATTTCCAGGAAATACTTACTTTAAAAAACAATACCTTACTATCAACAAATATTACAAGGAAATTTTAAAGAACAAAAGACAAATATACGCAAATAACATTGCTCGAGACCTTGCGAGCTGTCGAAATACGGGTGAGTTCTGGAAGACTGTTCGGAAAATAAACAGCAAACCGAACAAACAAGTTGCTGGAACACTTGAAATGGATGACTTGGTAGAACACTTCAGGATGCTAACGCAAGAAAATTTCTCTTCTTCGTTTCAATTTGCGAGACCATATTTCGAGAACGACGAGCTGGATGCCCCATTTTCTTGCTTAGAGGTACAAACAGCCCTAAATGAGCTACAAAATAACAAGTCCCCGGGATCGAATGGAATACCCCAAGAATTCTACAAGTTCAGCACTTTCCTGTTCCTAGAAAGTTTAACCAAAGCTCTAAACCAAGCATATGATAGCACCAGTATACCGGATTGCTTCAGAGAGGCTATTACCTGCCCTATTTTCAAAAAGGGTGACAACAGAGTCCCGGCTAACTATAGGGGCATATCCTTACTGAATTCTTCAATGAAAATTCTGGCTAAACTTCTTTCAAAACGGCCTTATAAATGGGTTCAGCGTAACAACTTGTTGAGTGAGTCACAAGCTGGCTTTCGGGAAAATTATTCAACAATTGACCAAATTTACTCACTCACCAACATAGCCGAAATATTTGTTAGTAACAAGAAAAAGGTTTATGCTTTCTTTATTGATTTTAAGTCGGCTTTTGATACCATAGACAGAAAAGCACTTGTTTTGAAGATGTACAACAAAGGAGTTTCGACAAAGTTTGGAAACATTTTAGAACTTATGTATGATTCAACAACTTCTGCGGTTGTATATAGAAACAAGATGTCGGAGCAATTTCGAATAGAAATAGGACTAAGACAAGGCTGCAGCTTAAGCCCTCTTCTGTTTGCCTTGTTTATCGATGACATAGAAGAGGTTTTGCAAGGGGGAGTACGCGTTTCAGACGATCTTCTAATCAAAGTATTAATGTTCGCGGATGACATCGTCGTCCTAGCCGAGTCACCTGGAAGTCTCCAATTGATGATCAATAGATTGTTTAAGTACTGCAACGAATGGAGACTACAGGTAAATCTCTCCAAATCCAAAATAATGATCTTTCGCAATGGTGGAGGTCGCAACTGTCGCAATGAAATGTGGAAATTTGGAGAGCAAAGTATTGAGGTTGTTAAAGAATATACCTATCTCGGTGTCAGGATCTCTAGGAGTTTGAACCTCAAGAACCATATGGTAGACAAACTAGCGAAATCCAAGAGTGCACTAAATGCAACTTGGAGAAGTGTGATGCAATGCAAAGATGTTGAATACGGAGCCAAATATCGCATTTTTGAAACAACAGCGAAAGCGATAATGTGTTACGCAGCTCAAGTTTGGGGACACAAACAGTTTGAAGAAGTAGAACAACTTTTAAGATTCTTCCTAAAACGAACTTTGAGGTTACCAAACAGTACGGCCAACCACATCCTTATGCTGGAGACAGGCCTTTCTCCTTAATTCATATCGACACTCAAAATGCAGATTGACTACGTACTCAGAACAACCGAAATGGAAGACAGTCGTTTACCAAAAAAAATAACAATGCTGGTTATCCGAAAAAAAACATCATGGTTTGAGTCTTGGAGAACTTTAGCCGAGTACTGTGGGATTTCACTTTCACTTCAAGATGGTAGGATGGACACGTGGAAAAGCGAACTCTATCGCCTGATTAGTTTGGTAGACGAAAGAAAACGAGAAGAGTATGTTGGGAAAGCCACAAGCTCGTCTCATAGGAGCATATATGCGCAACTGAACTACAACTTGTCGACTAGCAACTACTTCAGAGTGGAGTACTCAACCGACCTCATGTCACTCATTTTAAAAGCACGAGGAGAGTTACTCCCCCTGAACTACTTACCCCATAGAAGCGATCTACATGAAATGTGTGAGTTATGTAACCTTAGAGAGAAGGAGGACGTATTTCATTTCCTGGGCAGATGTCCGATTCTTGTGGAAACCAGAAGAAGTACCATTGGGAAGAGTTACCTTAATGAAGCAGAAATAATTAAAATTCTTAACGGGGAGTCTGATTGGGAGGTTCTGTATCAGTATATTAAGATAGCACTTGGTTACAGAAATCGAATTATAAAGGAACTTTTTTAAAATCAATTTGAAACACTTCAATTATTATAAATTGTATAATTGTACAAAGTATTATTGCCAACTGGCAGACGGCGTATATGCCATGTCATGTAATGAGTAGATACCAAAATGTTTGTATATTATATGAAATAAAATCATTTGAAAATTGAATTGAAATTGAATTGACCTGCAATATCCAATGCAATTCTTTCGAAGGGTGCTCCAACGTTGTACTGCTGCATCGCACTTTGAATTTTTCTGCCTGGTCCTTTTGTAGCAGCACAAGCGTCACATTTCCTGCACCATCTTTCGACGTCTTCTTTTGCATGAAGCCAGTAGAAACGATCTCGGATCTTTTCCAGCGTTTTTTTGATTCCTAAATGGCCTCCAGAAGTGCCATCATGCATTTCACGGAGAACTTCATTGACTTTAGACCAAGGCACAACTACTTGCATCACATAGGACTTGCCACCTACGGATTCCCACTTCCGTTTGAGTACACCTTCTTGTACATGGAGAGAGTTCCACTGAGCCCAATAGGCCTTTAGCACCGGGCTTCTATCGGAAATGTCAACCCATTGTGGTTTCTCCCCATGCTCTTTCCATGCAAGGATGGGTTCAATATCTGAATCTTCTTGTTGAGCATTCCTGATTTCCTCGTTACTCCAGCCGGCAATGGGCTCGACTCTCACTCGTTGAGTGACTAGGGACTCCTTTTCTTCCTGACGTGAACAATGCTTGCAGTTCGATTTACATGGTCGTCGGGATAATGCATCTGCGTTGGAGTGTAGGTTTGCTTTTCGATGTTGAATCTCGAAGTGGTATGTCTGCAACCTCTCAATCCACCTTGGTACTTGTCCTTCGGGATTTTTAAAGTTCAAAAGCCACCTTAGCGCTCCATGGTCTGTTCTAAGGAGGAATTTCTTCCCGTAGATGTACCTACTTATGAAAATGTCTTGTAGCTAGTACCAGAGCCAGAAGTTCCCTCCTGGTCACGCAATAGTTCCTTTCTGTCTTCGAGAGCACTTTGCTGTAATATGCTACTACCTTTTCTTGGCCATCCTGAACTTGGGACAAAACAGCCCCAATTCCAACGTTGCTTGCGTCTGCATCGATGATGAACTGTTTCCCAGGAGTAGCATATGCCAGAACTGGAGCGTTACAGAGGCGTGTTTTTAGTTCCTGGAAGCTTTTCTCGCACTCACCTGACCATTTGAACGGTTTTCCTTTCTCTGTGAGTTGGTGCAGGCTTTTCGCAACTCGAGCAAAGTCCTTCACGAATCGCCTGTAATATGTGGCTAACCCAAGGAAACTTCCCAGCTGATGTTTATCTTGTGGAGTTGGCCAGTTCTTCACAGCTTCCACTTTCTCTGGATCGGTTTGAACCCTTTGAGACGAGACAATATGTCCTAAATATTTCACTTAAGAATATTCTATTAACCAATTTGGAGTTATTAATTTGTGTTTGGAAAAGTTCTTAAAATTGTTTAAATTTATATAATTTTAAAAAACAAAGTAAGTGTTTTAAATGTCACTATATATTTTGTATAATAAATGTATTTTTTGTTCAAATAAAGTTCCCCTGAGGAAGGCAGCAATCCCTGCCGAAACGTCGGGAAAAGCAAATGCAACAGAGTTGTTTCATTGCTAAAACTACAGTGACCAAAAAAGCCGACGGAAAGAACTTTTCCAAACACAAATTAATAACTCCAAATTGGTCAATAGAATATTCTTAAGTATCATCATCGGACGGCTAGCCGAGCAGAATCAAAAACATCATCATGAAGAACTATTATCAGCACATCAAATACAAATATGGCTAACATGCATGTGACAACTTAAAACAATACAGTAACACACAAAGAAACTTGGCTTCACAAAAACAAAATCTAAAATTTCTATTAAGATGCCGACAGTCAGGACTTATTCCCAACCATTTAAAAAACTCCACTAACAACACAAAACAACTACTTTCAAACAAAGAATCTATCCACATCTACGAAAAAATCGAACTTAAATTTCATCAAAAAGTTCTAAACATTGAAATATCAGAAATGCACCACAAAATAAAACGCACTAATAATTCACTTCGCCTCTATGACCAACGCATCAAAGAAGATCTATGCCTTAATGAGTACAAACAATTTACAACAAAACAGAAGCAAGTCTTTAAAGACATGTACTACAAAAAACAACAACAAAATGCAGACAAAATAGATCAGCTAAAATCCTCACTTTGGAAGGAATTTAACATAGAAATGCATGAAAAATGGTTTGAGAATCGAACTTCAACTGAATTTCCACTTGAGGTTAAATGGCTTTTATCTCTGGGCAAAAAATTTGCATTACCAGTTGACAAAAAAAGTTTTCCGCTTTTTCAGTTGATAGCTGATGGAGAAGAAGTCATTCGTAACGTGCAAGACGAAAGGGAACAAGAACAAATGAGAGCACAATATAGCAATATGTTGCACACATTCCAGCGCCACCAGCACAATGATCGATTTGCCAAATGTGTATTAAACGTAAACACCCAGACGATCAATTTCCTCAAACAACACAAGAACATCGTCATCGTACCAGCTGAAAAAGGGAACGTCACAGTGGCGATGGAACGGGTGGAGTACGATGAAAAGATGAGTGAACTGTTGTCTGATAGAAATACATATAGGCGAGTGAGGAATAACCCAACAACAACACTACAGACTCGCAACAACGAACTAGTTAAGTGACTTTATTGATGATCGAGAAAGAGGGAGAATGACAACATATACAGCACAGGTTTCATCTATCTATGGCTTACCCAAAATCCATAAGCCAAACATGCCCTTGCGACCCATCACGTCATCAATAAAACTACCATGTTATGAGCTTGCAAAATTTGTCGGTAAGATTTTACAGTACGCGACGACAAAATCGACACACTCGATTAAAAATTCGTTGGAATTTATTGAAAAATCAAAAAATATTAAATTAAAAGCCAACGAGGTTCTGGTATCTTATGATGTAGTGTCTCTTTTTACAAACATTCCCATATCACTAGCTGTCACCATAGTGAAAAAGAAATGGGATTTGATAAGTGAGAACACCAACATCAACCAGAAAAAATTTTTGGAGATACTTGATTTTTGTCTTCAAGAAAACAATTATCTACAATTCAAAGATGATATCTTCAAGCAGATTTTTGGAATGCCTATGGGCAACCCTCTGTCACCCACGATCGCAGACTTAGTACTAGATCACGTTCTAGACGAATGTTTTGATGCCATGAAGGAGAGACCTTCGTTCATCGCGAAATATGTGGACGACATATTTGCTGTGATTGACAAACAGGAAGTTGACAACGTGCTTTCTATCCTCAACGGATTCCACCCAAAAATACAATTCACAGTTGAAATGGAACACAATAATGCGATTTCATTTCTGGATGGTAAAGTCCACAGGGAAAACGACCGCTTATTGTACAATTGGCATCAAAAACATACTGCGTCAGGCAGAATCATCAATTTTCGTTCGAACCAAGCCAAACACATCATCATGAACACTGCCTCCAACCTCGTAAGTAAGGTTTTCACTCTTAGCAGCGAACAATTTCATCCCTCCAATGAAAAAAGAATAACGAAAATTCTCGAGGGCAATGGCTATCCTCCTAATATAATTCGTGCTTTAATCTTCAAACACAAATACAAGACACAAGCTACAAGAACAGAAACAGATACAAACAATGGTTTCTACAAAAGTATAGTGTATGTTCCAAAACTCACTGAAAACTTCAAACAGGTTATCAACAAAAGCGTAAAAGACGTTCGTTTGGCTTTCAAATCCAACAAAACGCTTAACCATCTATACACCAAACTAAAAACAAAACCTGACAAAGACAAACAAACAGACGTAATCTACAAAATTAATTGCAACGGCAAACCAAACGAGCCTTGCAACCTATGCTATATAGGAACCACAAAACAATTTCTTCGACACCGGATCTCAAACCACAAATCTGATATTAAGTCCAATAGTTCTGGGAAAACAGCCCTGGCAAGTCACAGCATCGAGAGTGGTCATTCTCCAAACTTTGAAGATGTCAAAATCCTACAGACGGAGAAACATGTATCTAAACGATATACCTTGGAAACATCACACATACTAAATAACAATAATAATATGAACAGAAAACAAGACACACAAAACATTTCTTCTGTCTATTGCTCTTTAGTGTCTTCATCCTCATAGTTTTCATTCTTTTGTTTTTTTTTTAATACACAGACGAAACTTCATTCGAAGTGTCATTTCTTATTTTAAAATTGTTTAAATTTATATAATTTTAAAAAACAAAGTAAGTGTTTTAAATGTCACTATATATTTTGTATAATAAATGTATTTTTTGTTCAAATAAAGTTCCCCTGAGGAAGGCAGCAATCCCTGCCGAAACGTCGGGAAAAGCAAATGTAACAGAGTTGTTTCATTGCTAAAACTACAGTGACCAAAAAAGCCGACGGAAAGAACTTTTCCAAACACAAATTACTAAATATTTCACTTCAGTCTTGAAAAAGGTGCATTTGTCTGGATTCAACCTAAGATGAGCTTCTCGAAGCCTTCGGAAAACTTCTATCAAGTTCCTGCAGTGTTCGTCAAATGTTTTCCCAAAAACGATGACATCATCCCAGTAAACCAGGCATGTCTTCCAAGTAAGCCCTTGTAAAACGCATTCCATCAAACGCTCAAATGTTGCCGGAGCGTTGCACAGGCCAAAGGGCATAACTTTGAATTGCCACAGACCATTACCTGTCGAAAATGCGGTTTTCTCTCGATCTTCTGGGTGAATTTCCACCTGCCAGTACCCACTTTTCAGGTCCAAAGTTGAAAACCATTGAGCTCCTGCCATTGCATCCAGAGTGTCGCTGATCCTGAGGGTAACTGTCTTTCTTTGTGACATCGTTCAGCCTTCGGTAATCCACGCAGAACCGGGTGCTTCCATCCTTCTTTTTGACTAGGACCACTGGTGATGCCCAAGGGCTTTTGGAATTCTCGATCAAACCTTCGTTCTGCATCGTCGAGATCATATCCGTAACCTCCGCCTGTTTGGCTGGGGAAGGCGCCTTGCAGGTTGACGGATTGGCCTTGCATCACCAGTATCGATGCGATGTTGCACCAATTGTGTTCTTCCGTATGGTTTATCCTTTGAAGCAAAAATATCAGCAAACTCATGAATAAGGCTTCCAGCAACCTGTTGTTGTTGTTGATTTAGTTTGCAGGATTTGAGAATTTTGGACCTTAAAGATTTGACTTCTACAGGATTTTGTACTTCTTCATCGGTCATTCTTGTTATTGCTGCGACTGGACCACATTGTCCAATAACTTCTTCTGCTTTAAGGTTGACTTCATAAGGTTTGATGTTCACTATTCTTACAGGCACCATGTTGTTCTTAGGTGCGGCAAGCGTTTTTCCCACGATGTAGTTTTGGGAACGTTGTTCAGAGTCCGGTTCTAAAAAAAGGTATCGATGATTCCCTGAATCGCCTTTTATGTTTGTCCAAACAAAAACTTCTGAAGAGGGAGGCAGGCGTAGGTCTTCTTTGACGACAGTTCTCAGGGTTGACGAGTTTTCGTTACCATAGATCATCGGCATCTCGACATTTCTATATTTCAGAACCTGGTTACCGATATTCAGAATTACTCCATGTGCTTTCATAAAGTCAATTCCGATGATGCACTCATCGCAAATATCTGCCACTAGGAATTTATGTGAAAACTCCAGTTCTGCCAATCGGATCACTAGTTGTACTTCCCCATATACTGTAGCTGACTCACCTGTTGCCGTCTTCAGTCAGTAGCTATTGGTGTTGTGTAGCCATGTCATCTTCACCACGTCTCTTCTTACAATGGAGGCGGTGGCACCGGTATCGATAGTTTCCACATATTTCTTGTCGTTTATAGCTGCTTCCATTGTCTGACTTTTATTGTTTCGTTTAGTCTGCAAGACCTGGATCGTAGTTCTGGGGCCATCGATACCCGGAACCAGCTTCTGCCCCGTGAAGTTGGTTCTTACTCGTTTCCCGGGTGGGAAACAGTTGCAGCAGGGGTCTTATGAGTCTCTTCTTGGCTGTTCTTTCTGCTGCCACAATGTTGGCAAACTCCTCTTCTTAACGGCATACGACACTGGCGCTGGAGATGTCCGGTCCTGTTACAGTTCCAGCATCGGAGAGGTCCATCACGGTGGTTGCTCTGGAATGTCGTTCTCTGGCAAGCGCACTCCTCTACAGTTACTTCTCTTACCCGATGAATGCTTTGAGAAGCCTGTTCTGCTGCTTCCATGGTGAGGGCAAACGCCAATGCTTCAGTAAGCGTTCCTTTTCCGGCTGTTCGTACTGCTCGCTGGAGATTGATGTCAGCTCAGCCACGGACAAATGCTTCAGCAGCAAATTGGTTAATAATTTCCTCACCCGCCATTGGATGTGCCAGGTGAGCCAGGCGTTCGATGTCTGCTTGGAGCTGTTGAAGAGTCTCACCTCTTTTCTGAACCCTGGTGTTAAATTGGACCCGGAAAACTTCTTGCATATGGCCATCTCCAAAGCGTTTTTCAATCGCCTGAGTAAGAGCTTTGAAGTTGCCATGTAACTCTGCTGGTATTGTTTGCAGTAGTTCTGCAGCAGGTTCTCTGAGAGCAAGTGTCAGTGCAACAAACTTTTCTTCGTCGTCCCAGCCGTTTGTTGTCGCAGCTGCTTCAAATTGTCTTTTGTAGATCGTCCAAGAAGTTTGTCCATCAAAAGTTGGCGGATGCATTTCCTTTCTTCGGATGCAGGCACCAGAACTTTCTCTAATTTTAATTTTTCTTACCTTGTCCAACTCCTTTTCATATTTTTCGAATTTGCCTTCAACTTTCTCGAACCTTTCATCTACATTCAAAATTTGTTTTTCGATGCTTACGAGACGCTCGTCAGCAGCAACAAACTTGCTTTCAATGTCAGAGAACTTTCCTTCAAGGAGGTTTTTCTGGTCTTCAAGATTCTTCTCTTGTGTTTCAAAACGTTCCAGAAGTTTTGCTTGTTCATTCTTTTGTTCGTTTCTTTGCTCTTCTAGAAGATTCTTCTGTTTTTGAAAACGTTCGAGAAGGAAAGCCATCATATTAGACATGTCGGAGCTTGTACTTACTTGCTCTTGTTCGTCTTGTATTTCAACATCCAGAAGAAATGTTTCTGGATTTTCATTTTGCTGAGTCATATTTTCCTGCAGTCTAATAATGAGGTCATTTTTGGTTCCAGCAGTAGGAAGACCCCGATTCTTTAACACTGCTCTAAGTTCAATCAAGTTAAGGGCATTTACAAGTTAACCCATAGTCACTTTATCTCTTTTCAATTTTATTTGTCCAAATGAATTATGCACTTAAGTTTTATTTCACTTCTGACACCACTGTAATGTTTTTAGTCTTGGGTTCGAAAATAAAACTTATTTTCTTGCACTTTTAAATTATCACTACTATCTCTACAAATAAAACTCACTTTTATCTAAGTTCAAACTCTTTATTTATTTCTTTATCTTAGCACCACTAATATTCACCATTTATTCGCTACCACGGTTAAAATGAAACTGTGTCCATTTCCGATTCCGAATAAAATGTCCTATTTATATTATGGGATCAAAGTTTCCCGAACAGTCTAAGTCTCGAACCATTCGGAATTGTCGAGATGCTTTGAAAGCTTTCAGAGCTTTCAAATTCCCCATTGTTATTTCAGCAGAATCATTCAGCTAAATTATTCAGCATAATTTATTTTACTGTAGTAGTCACAAAAACCATAACAATATTTACTGTAGTAGAGACAAAACCATTTATATAACATTATTATAAAGACCATTAACGTTATATGCTAATATATTAAAGTCTATGGATACATTTACATAATTTTTTTGGCAGACAGCTGGTAGATATTTTCATAGTTGATTGATGATTGCTGCACTCGCCGACGACGACGCCTGGATAGTTTGATGATGCTTTCTTTTAATCGCTCGGTTCTTTTTCATACCCGTTCTTTGCTTTTGTTGGTAAGATGCTTGAAAAATGTCGAACGATATTCCAGGGAAGAGCTCACGAAAGCTCCATTTCACCATCTCTTTCTCCACAGACAAGCTTGTTGTCAGAATTGATGGAAAATATTCTGCCTCCGACCTCTAACTTGACTCCTCGTATTTGTGGTTTACTTGTTTTGTTCACATCAAGAATACATTTTCTGTATTTTAATAGCTGTTTACGTTTTAGACGGAGAGCTAGCGACCGATTTTCTCACCTCATTTTGGTAAGGTTTAAGCTTTGGTCATGGAAAGATTGAGGCCCGACAGTTATAAAAATGTCCGTCTTACACTCCGGTACCCTCCATGAGGCCTTAAGTTCAAGGCTTGAAGGTGTAAAAAAAAAAGTGCCCATTCACCTCATTTCAGCAAGGCTCATCTTTTAATATATCGTTCATTGATTCAATATAAACACGAAAATAACAATGTAAGACGTTTTAGCCCTCCATGACATTCTGTAAGACGCTCGTGTATAAGTAAAAAAATGACCCCATTCACCTCATTTCAGCAAGGCTGGTATTCACACATAATTAAGATGACATAAAAACAAAAACACATTTCAAGTGCAAGCCGTTTATTCGGTCAATAACCCTCCTGCTGAAAATTAAGTTAAGATAGAAACAATTACATCCATTTTAAAAAGAAATAAATCGCTTATATTTTTGTTTTTAAATTAATGTTTTGAAGTACATAAATATTTAAATAAAATCTTTAAGAAATAAAGTGCACGACTGGGTCGTACGAACTTGCTCTAATGTGTTAAAATGGTCTTGGGTGCTTGAGATTTTAGGAGAAAAGCGTTGAAAAAATCATATGAAATCTTATAAATCACTTAAAAATCAATATCTAAAACGTTTTTTGGAGAAAATGAAGTAAGCCATCAGGTTTCTTTTACGGTTTTGAATTTTTACGAAATTTTTGTTCAAAATCGTTCGACCAGTTTTTTTGAAAAACTTTTCGAAAATATATTCCAAATTTTTTTTGAGTATGCCAACTTCTAACACTTTGTAGTTTTTACCAGAAAAATAAAATTAAAAAAATATAGATTAAATTTTAATTAATTTTCTAGGGGGGTCTTTTTGCACTTTTTCCTCTAGGTTCAAAAATAACGATACCATACAATCCTAAACAAAAAGTTTGATTTTCTCAAAAAACCACTTCAGCGATTTTGATTAAACTTTCAACATGCTATTTTTATATAATAATCTGTCTTTAAGTTAAAAAATATTTTTCAGAATTTGTCTTATAACGGTACCTCTCATAGAACCGGAATTTTCAAATCAAGTTTTCTCGTATACTATAAATCCGATTTCAATCAAATTTTGAACACGGGATGTCATTAATAACCCTATTGAAATGGAATTTCAAAATTCTGAATTATTTTTTTTTTTATTTTTAATAAAAAAAAAATTTGTTTTTAAAATACATTATGTATGTATGTGTATGTTGAATTTTGTAAACATTATTTTTTCAGATGCAAACTACAAGTTGCCATAAATTTACATAGGTACTCGAACAAATTTCAAAATATTTTTTTCAAAAAGTTTGTTTTTCCAAGAAAACTCGTTAACTCTTAAATAAAAATTAAAGGTTTTCCAAAAAAACCTTTTTTTTTAATACAAAGGCAATAAGCCAGCATCAGAACAAATTCGTGCGACCCAGTCGTGCATTTTAACTTGCGATTATAGGTTTTATAAGGCAAGTTATGCATTCGTAAAAAAAAAATTCTAACAATCAAACATGAAATTACGATGATAGAGAAGTCGAAAAAAGTGGGTCCGACAATTTTGTCTGTCTGTCTGTCTGTCCGTCCGTCTGTATCGGCACCTACAGCCTAAACGCCTGAACCGATTTGTTTCAAACTTGGTAGATAGTATTTATTATGACGTCCTACAAGGTTACTAGAATTAGCATTCTAGCTTTAAAACTAACGGTACCTGCCCTACGATTTTTAGTGAAAAATAAATTTTTCTCAAAAACGGCTCCTATGATTTTGATAAAACTTTCTGAATAGTGTTTTCTATGCAAATTTCATGTTTTGGTTGGAATAGATTTTTCAGGAAAAGTCTTATAACGGTACCTCCCATAGGACCGGTTTTTTGAAATCCAATTTTCTCGGAAGATACTTGACGAATTTCGATGAAATTTAAAAATTACTTTAAAAAGTAGAAGCCCTTTTTTAAAAGAAATAATATAAATTCTTAATTTTTTCAAAAAAATTTTTTTTTGAGTGTTTTAAAAAAGTTTAATTTTTTTTTTAATTTTTGTTTTTTTCCATAAACTTTTTAATATATATTTTTTTTAATTTTATTTTTTTGATAAAAACTACAAGGTGCTAGAAGTTGGCATACTCAAAAAAAAATGGAATATATTTTCGAAAAGTTTTTTTTTTTTTTTTTGAAAAAACTGGTCAAACGATTTTGAAAAAAAAGTTCGTAAGAATTCAAACATAAGCGAGAGCTACAGTACGTTTGCAACGAACTGTTGGATACCCTATTCCCCATATTTTTGTATGTGCATGCGTCTGCCTCCCGCAAACAGCCGATGTTTCAGAAAGAAAATTCTTCTTTAGCAGACAGAAAAAAATTCAATAACATTAATTTTATGCGGTGTGATGTTCAATTAGTGCTGGCGCAATAAAAAAAGGAGTGCGCCACGCCCAAAGTTAAAACGTTTTATTGCCAAGGCAATTGTTATGAGCTCAGTGACATTCAATTTTATTCTTGCAGATCGATTTGAACAAAACAAGACAAAACTTAAATTTTTAAAAATTATATTTGGAATGGAAATAGCGATTATGGGTGTTTTTAACAATTATTGGACCACACTCTGCTACGTAACCAAGGAATATAAATCCAAGTGTTCATCTGTTTACTTCAAAACTGCGACCGATAGTTAAAAAACGTTAAGACAATTAATGCATTATACGACTTTTGACGGAAACGCCCCTTAAAAGTGGGCGTGTCTTACAAATTTGAAGCACTAACTGCACTTTTTTCAGTATTTAGGCATATGTGTAAGACTAAAGCTGAATCGAGTAGTTTTTAAACAATCTTACCTGAACAAGGGTATTTTACCAAAATCACGCCTTTAAAAGTGGGCGTATTGCAAAAATTTACAAAAGAAAATGTAGAGACATATTTCTCAAATAACGAACGGAAGGAAAAAGGTTTAAATTAAACATTGGAAATGCCTTAAATTCTTAAGGCTACGTTTTTCGTTCTTTCATGAAAAGTAGGCGTAAGCCACGCCCAAAATTCAAAAATTTCTTTTTATACACAAACCTTTGGCTTGCGGATTAATTATAAATACCGTTTATTTACAAAAACAATTTTTTATAGTTTCTAATGAAAAGTGGGCGTCAGCCACGCCCAAAATCAATTTTTTTGATTTCATACACAAGATGTTTATGTGCCAGTAAGACCCACAAAATTTAATGTTTTTCGCTTTAATATAACAATTGTTATTTTATAAAAACAATATTGATGGTTTTGTATGAAAAATAGGCGTAAGCCACGCCCAACCTGAAATATTTTTATCTGATTGGAAGAAAGTTTACCTAAAGCTTACGTGTGCAAAATTTTAGCGTTATGCTTTTATCGTAACTGTACAAAAAAACATAATTTAATTTTATTAAATTGAGGTTGCTCAACAAAAATGGCGATTGTGGGCGTGTTTGTGGGCGGATTTTACCGGTTCAAAAACCTAGCCTTACTCTTGAACCAAAGATTATATATACCAAATTTCAGCTTTCTAGCTCAAAAATTGCGACCTCTAGAGAGTATACATACGGACGGACGGACGGACGGACGGACGGGCGGACGGACGGACGGACGGACGGACGGACATGGCTAAATCGACTAGGCTTTTGATTCTGAGTCAGAATATATATACTTTTCTATACCTAACGGTATTATTTCTCTATGTTACAAACTCCACACCAAATACAATATACCCATTCTATGGAATAGGGTATAAAAAAGTAAAAGAAACCTCATGGCTTACTTCATTTTCTCCAAAAAAACATTTTAGGTATTGATTTTTAAGTGATTTATAAAATTTCTTATGATTTTTTCAACGCTTTTTTCCCAAAATCTCAAGCCCCAAGACCATTTTAACACATTAGAGCAAGTTTATACGACCCAGTCGTGCACTTTATTTTTATACCCTATTCCATAGAATGGGTATATTGTATTTGGTGTGGAGTTTTTAACATAGAGAAATAATACCGTTAGGTATAGAAAAGTATATATATTCTGACTCAGAATCAAAAGCCTAGTCGATTTAGCCATGTCCGTCCGTCCGTCCGTCCGTCCGTATGTATACTCTCTAGAGGTCGCAATTTTTGAGCTAAAAAGCTGAAATTTGGTATATATAATCTTTGGTTCAAGAGTAAGGCTAAGTTCTTGAACCGGTAAAATCCGCCCACAATCGCCATTTTTGTTGAACAACCTCAATTTAATAAAATTAAATTATGTTTTTTTGTACAGTTACGATAAAAGCATAACGCTTAAATTTTGCACACGTAAGCTTTAGGTAAACTTTCTTCCAATCAAATAAAAATATTACAGTTTGGGCGTGGCTTATGCCTATTTTTCATACAAAACCATCAATATTGTTTTTTTAAAATAACAATTGTTATATTAAAGCGAAAAACATTAAATTTTGTGGGTCTTACTGGCTCATAAACATCTTGTGTATGAAATCAAAAAAATTAATTTTGGGCGTGGCTGACGCCCACTTTTCATTAGAAACTATAAAAAAATTGTTTTTGTAAATAAACGGTATTTATAATTAATCCGCAAATCAAAATTTTGCACCTCTTAATAGAAACGAAAAGGTTTGTGAATGAAACAAAATTTTTGAATTTTGGGCGTGGTTTACGCCTACTTTTCATGAAAGAACGAAAAACGTAGCCTTAAGAATTTAAGGCATTTCCAATGTTTAATTTAAACCTTTTTCCTTCCGTTCGTTATTTGGGAAATATATCTCTACATTTTTTTTTGTAAATTTTTTCAATACGCCCACTTTTAAAGGCGTGATTTTGGTAAAATACCTTTGTTCAGGTAAGATTGTTTAAAAACTACTCGATTCAGCTTTAGTCTTACACATATGCCTAAATACTGAAAAAAGTGCAGTTAGTGCTTCAAATTTGTAAGACACGCCCACTTTTAAGGGGCGTTTCCGTCAAAAGTCGTATAATGCATTAATTGTCTTAACGTTTTTTAACTATCGGTCGCAGTTTTGAAGTAAACAGATGAACACTTGGATTTATATTCCTTGGTTACGTAGCAGAGTGTGGTCCAATAATTGTTAAAAACACCCATAATCGCTATTTCCATTCCAAATATAATTTTTAAAAATTTAAGTTTTGTCTTGTTTTGTTCAAATCGATCTGCAAGAATAAAATTGAATGTCACTGAGCTCATAACAATTGCCTTGGCAATAAAACGTTTTAACTTTGGGCGTGGCGCACTCCTTTTTTTATTGCGCCAGCACTAATTGAACATCACACCGCATAAAATTAATGTTATTGAATTTTTTTCTGTCTGCTAAAGAAGAATTTTCTTTCTGAAACATCGGCTGTTTGCGGGAGGCAGACGCATGCACATACAAAAATATGGGGAATAGGGTATACAACAGTTCGTTGCAAACGTACTGTAGCTCTCGCTTATGTTTTTTTTTGTAAACATGAGTTTATGCAACTACCGATCTTTAGGAATTCTATCGCCAAGCTCTACACAGCGGGTAGCAAAATTGTTTCCTATTAAAAGGGATGTAATTTTTTCTATCTTGACTTAAACGAAATTCAGTTTTCAGCGTCTTACGGAGGGTTATTGACTGAATAAACGTCTTACACTTGAAATGTGTGTTTGTTTTTATGTCATCTTAATTATGTGTGAATACCAGCCTTGCTGAAATGAGGTGAATGTGGTCATTTTTTTTTACATATACACGAGCGTCTTACAGCATGTCATGGAGGGCTAAAACGTCTTACATTGTTATTTTCGTGTTTATATTGAATCAATGAACGATATATTAAAAGATGAGCCTTGCTGAAATGAGGTGAATTTGCACTTTTTTTTTACACCTTCAAGCCTTGAACTTAAGGCCTCATGGAGGGTACCGGAGTGTAAGACGGGCATTTTTATAACTGTCGGGCCCCAATCTTCTATGGCCAAAGTTTTAGCCTTGCCAAAATGAGGTGAGTAAATCGGTCGCTAGCTCTTGGTCTATTTAGCTTGTGCTAGTTTTGTGTAATCTTTTTGAATGAAAACACCTGGCCTTTTAATTTTTTGGAGTTTTTTAACATGTTAATAGCATCACTTTTCGAATTTAATTGAACAAGGAATTTTGACGTTCCGTGTCCATCAAAGATTTTTCTGGTGGCTGATATATGAGGTCCATTATCAAGAAGTGTTGAGCATAGTGTTTTTATTTTATTTTGCTCATCGGAATCCAAAAGCTGGGTAGACGGGATAGCAAATATAATATTTTTTTCTTTGGCTGCTGCAGCCAGGATTTCTATGTGGTCCTCCAGTTCAACACAACGTTTCTCCACATTTACCAGTCTGCTACAAAGAGTCTGGTTTTTCTGTTTTAGGTTTCTTAGCTGGACTCCTATTGCAGCAATGTCATCTTTCGTTGCCAGAGCTAGTGTCAAACAGGTTAACAATAAAAGACTTCCGTGATCGTGTCATATTGGCTCTTTGGAATATGTCAAAGTTCAATTATCCCAATTGGATTTGTGTGCAGAAGACGTGTGATAACTTGCGTGCGAGGCCGACACCGTCGATTCTGTACGTTCCACTACTATAGATTTTATATACAATGGTTGCACGAACATGCTCTAATATCTGATAATTGTTTACTGGCTGCATTTTTCTGGGTCGGGTCTCGGGTGCAGTCCAACCCAACACAATCCAACATAATCCAACACAATACAATTCACCATGGACAATTCAACCAGAAGACATTGCAACCTAAGACACAACAACATAGAACAATTCAACCTACTAATAGAATTTCGTCTCCGAAAAGGTTTTCGATATAAAAATTCAACGGTTGGTACATTGAATAGTTTCGGAATAATTATATATATAAAAGCTTTTTTGAGTTGAAGCGAGGAGGAGCTACAATTAATATTTGTTGTTGTTAAGTTTCTAGGTGACCGTGACACGCGATTTCTTGATATTTAGCAACAACAATAATTTAAAGCGCTTTAAGAGGAGAGAGTTGTAATGAAGTGTGAGATTTCAGATTCAGATGATATTTTATGAGAGGAAGCAGGAAGTCAGTATTTCTTTATTGAGGATACCCAATGTTACACAATAGAAATATATTATATAGATATAGGTACCTAATATTATTTTTGCAACAAGTATTCAAGAATTGCGGTCAGTAGGTGGGTACTAATAGAAATTTAATGTATGAAGGAGGGAGCAGGAAACAAAGTGTGGAATTTTGTCGAAACACAAATTAATTAATTATATAGATACATATTTAAGGTCGATACCTAGGTTTATTATGTTTTGTGGAAGAGGTAGAAATATGTTGGTGCCTATAGGTACCTATGTTGTTGGTATTTTGAATTCCTGAAGAGGTAGGAAGGCAAATAATAGATTTGATAAGAAGCTTTTTAACTGAAGGTATTAGGACTTAAATTCCAAAAGTGTGAAAAGAAATAGATACCTATACATATATTATTATGTTATGTACCTATACGTATTGTTATATGAATGGTTTTGTCTCTACTACAGTAAATATTGTTATGGTTTTTGTCTCCACTACAGAATTTTGCTGAATAATTCTGCTGAATGATTCTGCTGAAATAACAATGGGGAATTTGAAAGCTCTGAAAGCTTTCAAAGCATCTTGACAATTCCGAATGGTTCGAGACTTAGACTGTTCGGGAAACTTTGATCCCAAGTATAAATAGGACATTTAATTCGGAAATGGACACAGTTTCATTTTAACCGTGGTAACGAATAAATGGTGAATAATTAGTGGTGCTAAGATAAAGAAATAAATAAAGAGTTTGAACTTAGATAAAAGTGAGCTTCCTTTAAAGAGATAGTAGTGGTGATTGAAAAGTAAAGGAAAATAAGTTTTATATTCGAACCCAAGACTAAAAAACATTACAGTGGTGTCAGAAGTGAAATAAAACTTAAGAACATAATTACTTTGAACAAATAGAAGTGAAAGTGATAAAATGACTATGGGTAAACTGTTAAATGCCCTTAACTTGATTGAACTTAGAGCAGTGTTAAAGAGTCGGGGTCTTCCTACTGCTGGAACCAAAAATGACCTCATTATTAGACTGCAAGAAAATATGACTCAGCAAAACGAAAATCCGGACACATTCCTCGTGGATGTTGAAATTGAAGAGGAACAAAAGAATGTAAGTAATAGTTCCGACTTGTCCAATATGATGGCTCTTCTTCTTGAGCGTTTTCAAGAGCAAGGAAATGAACTCCTAGACCGTTTTGAAAACCAAGAGAAGAATCTGGAAGGTCAGAAAACCCTCCTGGAAGGTAAGTTCTCTGAATTTGAAAGCAAGTTCGTTGCTGCTGAAGAGCGCCTTGACAGCATCGAACAACAAATTTCAACTGTAAACGCAAAGTTCCAATACAAATTCGACAAAATGGCGAAGGAATTGGACAAGGTAAGAAAAATCAAAATCAGAGAAAGTTTCGGGGACTGCATGCGAAAGAAGGAAATGCATCCGCCAACCTTCGATGGACAAACTTCTTGGTCGATCTACAAGAGACAATTTGAAGCAGCTTCGACAACAAATGGCTGGGACAACGAAGAAAAGTTTGTTGCACTCACACTTGCTCTGAGGAGACCTTCTGCAGAACTACTGCAAGCAATACCAGCAGAGTTACATGGCATTTTCAAAGCTCTTACTCAGGCGATTGAAAAACGCTTTGGAGATGGCCATATGCAAGAAGTTTTCCGGGTACAACTTAACACCAGGGTTCAGAAAAGAGGTGAGACTCTTCAACAGCTCCAAGCAGACATCGAACGCCTCGCTCATCTGGCATATCCAACGGCGGGTGAGGAAATTATTAACCAACTTGCTGGTGAAATATTTGTCCGTGGCTAAGCTGATATCAACCTACAGCAAGCAGTACGAACAGCCGGAAAATGGACGCTTCCTGAAGCATTGGCGTTTGCCCTCATCATGGAAGCAGCAGAACAGGCTTCTCAGAGCATTCATCGGGTAAGAGAAGTAACTGTAGAGGAGTGCAATTGCCAGAGAACAACATTCCAGAGCAACTTCCGTGATGGACCCCTTCGATGCTGGAACTGCAACAAGACCGGACATCTCCAGCGCCAGTGTCGTATGCCATTAAGAAGAGGAGTTTGTCAACATTGTGGCAGAAGGAAGAACAGCCAAGAAGAGACTCATAAAACCCCTGTTGCAACTGTTTCCCACCCGGGAAAACGAGTAAGAACCAACTTCACGGGGCAGAAACTGGTTCCGGGTATAGATGGCCCTAGAACTACGATCCAGGTCTCGCAGACTAAACGAGACAATAAAAGTCTGACAATGGAAACAGCTATAAACGACAAGAAATATGTGGCAACTATCGATACCGGTGCCACCGCCTCCATTGTAAGAAGAGACGTGGTGAAGATGACATGGCTACACAACACCAATAGCTACTGTCTGAAGACGGCAACAGGTGAGTCAGCTAAAGTATATGGGGAAGTACAACTAGTGATCGGCTTGGCAGAACTGGAGTTTTCACATAAATTCCTAGTGGCAGATATTTGCGATGAGTGCATCATCGGAATTGACTTTATGAAAGCACATGGAGTAATTCTGAATATCGGTAACCAGGTTCTGAAATATAGAAATGTCGAGATTCCGATGATCTATGGTAAAGAAAACTCGTCAACCCTGAGAACTGTCGTCAAAGAAGACCTACGCCTGCCTCCCTCTTCAGAAGTCTTTGTTTGGACAAACATAAAAGGCGATTCAGGGAACCATCGATACCTTTTTGTAGAACCGGACTCTGAACAACGTTCCCAAAACTACATCGTGGGAACGCTTGCTGCACCTAAGAACAACATGGTGCCTGTAAGAATAGTGAACATCAAACCTTATGAAGTCAACCTTAAAGCAGGAGAAGTTATTGGACAATGTGGTCCAGTCGCAGCAATAACAAGAATCACCGATGAAGAAGTACAAAATCCTGTAGAAGTCAAATCTTTAAGGTCCAAAATTCTCAAATCCTGCAAACTAAATCAACAACAACAACAGGTTGCTGGAAGCCTTATTCATGAGTTTGCTGATATTTTTGCTTCAAAGGATAAACCATACGGAAGAACGCAATTGGTGCAACATCGCATCGATACTGGTGATGCAAGGCCAATCTAATCCAATCCAATTTTTGGGAAAACATTTGACGAACACTGCAGGAACTTGAGAGAAGTTTTCCGGAGGCTTCGAGAAGCTCATCTTAGGTTGAATCCAGACAAATTCTCCTTTTTCAAGACTGAAGTGAAATATTTAGGACATATTGTCTCGTCTCAAGGGGTACAAACCGATCCAGAGAAAGTGGAAGCTGTGAAGAACTGGCCAACTCCACAAGATAAACATCAGCTGACAAGTTTCCTTGGGTTAGCCACATATTACCGGCGATTCGTGAAAGACTTTGCTGGAGGTGCGAAAAGCCTGCACCAACTCACAGAGAAAGTAAAACAGTTCAAGTGGTCAGGTGATTGCGAGAAAAGCTTCCAGGAACTAAAAACACGCCTCTGTAACACTCCCGTTCTGGCATATGCTACGCCTGGGAAACAGTTCATCATCGATGCAGACGCAAGCAATGTTGGAATTGGGGCTGTTTTGTCGCAAGGTCATGATGGTCAAGAAAAGGTAGTAGCTTATTACAGCAAAGTGTTCTCGAAAGCAGAAAGGAACTATTGCGTGACCAGGAGGGAACTTCTAGCTCTGGTACTAGCTACAAAATATTTTCATAAGTACATCTATGGGCAGAAATTTCTCCTTAGAACAGACCATGGAGCGCTTAGGTGGCTTTTGAACTTTAAAAATACCGAAGGACAAGTAGCAAGGTGGATTGCAGACATACCACTACGAGATTCAACATCGAAAAGGAAAACTACACTCCAACGCAGATGCATTATCCCGACGACCATGTAAATCGAACTGCAAGCATTGTTCACGTCAGGAAGAAAAGGAGTCCCTAGTGATTCAACGAGTGAGAGCCGAGCCCATTGCCGGCTGGAGTAACGAGGAAATTAGGAATGCTCAACAAGAAGATTCTGACATTGAACCCATCCTTGCATGGAAAGAGCACGAGGAGAAACCACGATGGGTTGACATTTCTGATAGAAGCCCGGTGCTTTAAGCCTATTGGGCTCAGTGGAACTCTCTCCATGTACAAGAAGGTGTACTCAAACGGAAGTGGGAATCCGCAGATGGCAAGTCCTATGTGATGCAGGTAGTTGTGCCTCGGTCCAAAGTCAATGAAGTTCTCCGTGAGATGCATGATGGCACTTCTGGAGGCCATTTGGGAATCAACAAAACGCTGGAAAAGATTCGAGATTGTTTCTACTGGCTTCATGCAAAAGAAGACGTCGAAAGATGGTGCAGGAAATGTGACACTTGTTCTGCTACAAAAGGCCCAGATAGAAAGATTCAAAGTGCGATGCAGCAGTACAACCTTGGAGCACCCTTCGAAAGAATTGCAATGGATATTGCAGGTACTTTTCCTGAAACCAACGATGGAAACCGATATATTCTGGTGATAATGGATTACTTAAGCAAGTGGCCTGAAGCGTTTGCCATTCCAAACCAAGAAGCAAAAACGGTTGTGGATCAGATTGTGTTCAATTGGATAAGTAGATTTGGGGTACCTAAAGAACTCCATTCTGACCAGGGAAGGAATTTCGAGTCAAATATCTTCCAACAGGTTTGCTCGCTCCTTGGCATTCATAAAACAAGGACAACACCGCTGCACCCACAATCAGATGGAATGGTAGAACGATTTAACAGAACGCTCAAGGAACACCTTTGCAAAGTAGTGGAAGACTGTCAACGAGACTGGAACCGATGCATTCCACTGTTCTTGATGAGCTATCGGAGCGCAGTACATATCACTACAGGACATACTCCATGGGAAATCTTGTTTGGTTCAACAATGCGACTACCAAGTGAAGTGAAATTTGGATGCCCTCCAAATGAGCCACAAAGCCCAGAAAAATATGTGGACGATCTCAAAAAGAGACTCACGTACATTCATGAAAGGACCAGAACAAAGATCAAGGATGCCAGTGATCGCATGAAGACACGTTATGATGCACATGCAACGACGACGGGTTTTCAAGTGGGAGATCTTGTGTGGTTATACAACCCCCATCGGAAAAAGGGACTGTCACCGAAGCTCCAGCAAAATTGGGAAGGCCCTTACAAAGTTGTCAACAGAATCAATGATGTTGTTTACCGCATTCAGAGAGGTGTTAGAGGCAAGATGAAAGTTGTTCACAGGGACCGACTTTGCCGCTACAATGGCCAGGAAAGTGAAAGATTTGTTCGGGACGAACAATCTTAAGAAGGGGGCAATGTTATATGAATGGTTTTGTCTCTACTACAGTAAATATTGTTATGGTTTTTGTCCCTACTACAGTAAAATAAATTATGCTGAATAATTTTGCTGAATGATTCTGCTGAAATAACAATAGGGAATTTGAAAGCTCTGAAAGCTTTCAAAGCATCTCGACAATTCCGAATGGTTCGAGACTTAGACTGTTCGGGAAACTTTGATCCCAATATAAATAGGACATTTTATTCGGAAATGGACACAGTTTCATTTTAACCGTGGTAGCGAATAAATGGTGGATAATTAGTGGTGCTAAGATAAAGAAATAAATAAAGAGTTTGAACTTAGATAAAAGCGAGTTTTATTTGTAGAGATAGTAGTGATAATTTAAAAGTACAAGAAAATAAGTTTTATTTTCGAACCCAAGACTAAAAACATTACAATATGTTAAATTTTGTTAATTTTTTTGAATATATATGTAAATTTCACATGTTTTTCCTTTTTGAAACTCATCTAGAAGAAGACAAATGCAATGATTTCTTTACATTTTTCCCTGCTTTTAACATGCACTGGATTCCAGCCAAGAGAACATATTATAAAAAAGGAAGAGTATCCGGTGGATGTTCATTTGGATATCGATCACGAAAGATGATGATGAAAGATGTAAGTTTTATGAATGGTACTATAGTTGTGAAAAAGCGGTTGGATCATGAGAATTTCTTTATAATACCAACCTACCTTAATTGTTCTAATTGGTATTACGATTTTACTGTTTTCAATGATGTGTTGAATGATAGTTAATAAAAATATAATGGTGATTGGGGATTTTAATGCTCGCATTGGAAAATCACAGATCTCTACAACAAACTTGGTCCACAGTGATTTCACTTGGCAAAGAGACTCCGAAGATGATGCAGAAAATGCTAATGATCTATTTCAAAGTTTTGATTTATTTATTCTTAATGGGTGCTCCAAGAAAGATCCGAAAGGAGATTTTACCTTTAAAGGAAACCAAGGGAAAACAGTTTTAGACCTGTGTGCCATATCTGGTAGGTGGGCCAAATATGTCAATCACTTTCAGGTGTGCGAACAAATTCACTCTGATCACCTCCCAATCGTTACGTATTTATCGCTTAACAATCAGTTAGAATCAAGAGAACTTCAACTATTACCAAAGTTGAAATGGAAACAAGGTTATGAGAAAATATACCAAGAAAAATTAGATACTTATTTATCTTCCATTGACATCTCTCAGGAACAAAGTCCATGCACAACACTCGAATTACTGTTAGAAGGTATTCATTATTCAGCACCAAAGACATTTAAAAATAATTCTAAGCCTACATGAAAATGGTTTGATGATGAGTGTCGTCTTTTTAATACAACATCATTTATTATCCTGCGTTTATACAGAAAATCTTCAGATCTGGAAATAAAAAAGCAGTACATTGAAGCAAATAGAAAGTATAAAATACTATGTTCTATGAAGAAAGCCAGCTATGAAAGCATGCAAGCATATGAGTTAGCACAAACCAAAGATACAAAATCATATTGGTCATTGCTGAAACAATTAAATGGCCTAAATTTTAAATGTGGTGTTCAAATTTCAGCAGGTGAACTTGCAACATATTTTAAAAATCTTTTAGATGTAAATGATAACTTCTGTAACATTTGTTATGCATATCCACTTGTAAAAAATGAGATCTTTGACAGAGATATTACTATAGTAGAACTGAATGAAGTCATAAAACGAGCTAAATGTAACAAAGCCCCTGGTATTGACCGCATCAGCTACGAATTTTACAAAAACGCTAGTCTAGGGTTTAAAACGATGCTATTGAATACCTTCAAAAAAAATTTTTATAACTGGTGAAATACCTAGTTCCTTTTGACAATCAATTATATTCCCGATACATAAAAAAAGGTTTTGTAAATGAAGTCACAAACTACCGTGGTATCTCTTTTATGAATGTAGTTGCTAAAATTTTCTGTGGTATGATGTTTGATAGATTAGAGTTCTGGGGCGGTCCGCCCCGGGCCTCCGGTGTCTGGGGGCCTCCAAATCAACCTCCATCAAATTCTTCATAACTTCTAATTTTTTTAATAATAACACAAAATAGGTATGCGTAGAACGGATGAAGGTTTTTTATAAGAAAACTATGTACTTTTACCATCTCATAATAATTTGTGTCATAATGTTTAATGTTTCTACCTACTCCTACATCACGCACGAAGCAAAATTTTATGGGGCCCCCAGCCCCAAACCAAAACAAAACTGTACCTATACAAAGGTTCGAAGAACAACGGCAGCATCAACAAAGTCATGCTACTATTAAGTTCTTAAGGAACTCAAGTAAAAAGAAAAAATATTGAATCCGGAATTTAGTTGTCCATTTGATGATTTTCTGTTTTTTATAGTAAATAGCTTTTGAAAAATGTACCCATTCTTGAACTCAAAAACGACCTTTCCCCAAAAATTCAGGTAGGTACATTGTCAAGTACTAGTTTTTGTTTTAATATTCAATGCTCTATTCACTTTTATATTAAGTGCTAAAACCCAGAGAAAAAAATTCTCGCAGATATAAAAAAGGCTAAGTACCTACTACGGAATGAAAGCAAAATTGACCAAATTAGTCAAATAATTAGATACGTCCATAAAGAAGATGGCGTTAAAGAAGTTCGGGAATCCGTTTTGGCTTTTTTCCTTATGTCTGGCAAGACTGCAGAAGATATTACGAAAGACATCCAAAAGCTCCAGCTGCTAGATATTGCCCTGTGCAGGGCTCAAGGCTATTACAATGCTGCGTCAATGTCAGGTGTACACGGAGGTGTACAACGAAAAATTCGACAGGTGAATCCAAAAGCTCTATTCAGTCCTTGTGCTAATCATTCACTTAATCTTTATGGAGTCCATGTCACCTGTTTTGGAACTGTTGAGAAGATTTATATTCATTTTTCTCGTCCTCTACACAAAGATAGGAATTGATTCTAGAAAAAACAGGGAGGAGTTTGAAACGTTTGTCAGATACTCGCTGGAATTCCCATTACGATTCTGTAAGGGTCGTAAAAGAACATGTAGAAACAATTATCACCACTATATAGGGAATATGCAAGATCCATCTAAAGCAAATCTTGACACAAGGTCAGCAGCAGGCTTGCTCCTTCCAGCTATATGTGTCTTCAACTTCTTGACCTATATTCATTTTTTGCATGCGATACTGAAAGAAGTAAATTTAGTTCAACAAAATTTACAGTCTCCAAAAATGACTTCGGATAAAGGCTTTGTCAAAATAATAGCCCTGAATAATTTTCTGACGAATGAACGAACTTCAATTATTGTAGACAATGCTGTTACATTTGGAACTAATAAATGCAACGGTATGGGAATCAACATTGACCGACGAGGAAGAAGGAGGATGAAAAAACCTATGCCAGGTGAACTCGCTCATGATGCTGGGTTAACAATATTCCAGAAGAAGATCGTCGAACAATGTTTGAGTGCCTTGAAGGACTTAAAGAGGAATTGTCTCATCGATGTACGGCTATGAAGGAAACAAACAACGTTTTCCAAATAGTTCAAACAAAGTTTATGCTTGAAGCTTCTGATGACGCTTTGGCTATTGCTCTGGACAATCTGGTACGAATTTACGATGAGTTCAATAAAGAACAAGTGCTTGAAGAAGTAAAGAGATATCGGAGACATCTTTGTGCAACCGATACGAGTGTAGACGTTGTTACAAAATGGGCAGCCCAAGAAAACCTGCAGTTCATTATTAATTGGGAACTCAGCGAATCATTGCCCTGCACATCACTTATTACCCAATATTTTTTGACCATTTGCGTCTCAGTCGCATCATGCGAAAATAGTTTTTCAAAATTAAAACTTATAAAAAGTTAACTTCGATCTGCTATGAGTCAAGAACGTTTAGTCAATCTGTCCATTTTGTCAATTGAGTGAAAAGTTTCAAGGGAAATCGATTTCAACGATGTAATTGAGGAGTTCAGCAAAATGAAGGCATGAAAACATAATATAAAATAAAATACGGGCTATTTACTTAATTTGAAAAATTTTTTTTGGAATATTCTTGTATTATTCCTTATAGGTCTTAGAGTTTTATTGGAAAAACTTGATTAATAATATTGTATTTTAAAATAACTATGTACAAAGCTATTTATTAAAAAACAAACATTAAAAATCGTTCGATCAGTTTCTTTAAAAAAGATTTTTTTAACAACTTTCCGAAAAAATATTTAAAAAATTGTTTCAATACAAGAATACAGATAAATCTTAAGTTTCTTCCTTTTTCGAGGAAATCAAAATTCTTGTTACTGTACAGTAGGTATAATACATACTAAGGTACTTATAATCGCAAGGAATAATTGAAAAAAACTACTGTTTTAATTGAATAGGCACATATAAGTAAGTTTAGTTTTTAGACATCTATCCATATCCAATATAAAAAAATCGATGTTTCTATGTAAGTTCCTTATAAACTTCAAAACGACGTGACCGATTTTCTTGAAATTTTCGGGCAATCTTATGACTGTAAAGTAAAATACTTTCCATACTAAGCTGGGTTGCGAGTATTAAATAAATTCTTTGATTTCGTTTTCTATTGGGTAATTATTTTTTTTTTTACTCTATGAGTATTCTGACTCTCTGAGCCTGTACGTGTATTATAATTTAATTACTATGATTGATGATTTTTTTTTGTCGTAAAAGCTGACTTCATTGCGGGTGGCAATGGTACAGTGGATGTAGTGGTTGATTGCTAACCTTGAGTTGTGGGTTCGAGCACCAACATGGGCAGCAATTTTTCTATATTCCTCCAGTTTCCAACTGGATGCCACCGGTGGGATTTTTGTGAGAAAACTTACACCTTATTCTCAATCCACTGTACCAACTAAAAAACTTTTTTCCCATCTCTCTATTTCCTCTAACTAGTGCCGTGCAAAAGACCTAAAGTCTTGTCAACGGCTGTAAAACAATAGTCGTTCACATGGAAACAGATGTACGGCTATAAAACAATAGTCCTTCACATGGAAACAGATGTCAATGGCAACAGTTTTAATAACTAAACAATCAAAATATAGAGAAGATATTTGAGGATTCTAAAACGAGGTTTCTGGAAGTTAAGTCGCTTTCTGCGCAAATGAATTTTTCCTTTTCTTTTTTTAATAAAGATGTTCGGTCAATATCCCATTGACCTAGAAATGGGACCTTGGAATTCAACGGCAAGAAGACCCAACGCCCGTCGCTGACGTCGCACCTTGGGTACGGCAACGGCGATGAATTACACATCACATTCCATACCATTTATTCGCACCATGAATACGGTTGCTATTTGGTTTGGATCTTCTTCTTGCCTCCCGCCCACCACAATCGTCACACCAAATTCTATGCGCCGCATATGCTCCCATTATGCGCCATAGAATTAAATTATCAACGTTTCAATGACACACTCCACCAGATACTTTTCTACGGTAGCGATAGCCAGGCATGGATATTAGCTAGCAGCCAGATAAGAGATACACACTGGCTGCTACAAATATATTGGGATACAATGGGTATGACTGAACTGTCTCGTCGCCCACTCATGCAATGGCCTGGAGTATGGAACGGATATTTGATACCTCGCGTCGCCAATGGATTGTTCGATTGTCTGTATTTATGATGGATAAATACTGCATCGAAGGCGACCACCTTATCAGTCAACAGAGAGTGAAAATGAGCCCTCAACGGATTTTAATGGCTATCGCTGGAGTTGGTACGATATTTCTGGTGTTCCGATAGATGTCTAAGGCCTGGGCCTGGTACCAGCTATTGGATTCGTTCCATCTATGGGACTTCTAATCGTGGAACGATGCTGAGACAGCACTTCACAGCCGTGGCACAATTCTTGGAATGGACACGACGCTGCCTGGGACTTGGTCGTGGCTTCAGATGGAGAAGCATTTTTTGAGTCTTACTTCAACAGTCAACAGACGTGGTCGCGTTATAATTTGTAATCGTTCATGGAACCTTTTATCATTGTCATTAATTTGTACTCGTTCGTGGAACCTTTTATCATTGTCATTTCTCATTTTAATAAATATAGTTTTAATAGACTGTAAATCCAATAGTATATTATATAAGATTTCCTTATTGATTGCACTTTTTTATTAATCAAAATAAAAATGTCTTTACTTCGGTTAATTACCTCTCGAACGCGTTTCAATAGAACTTGTCTATCATCATCGGCGAACACGACTGATGATAACAAGTGTCTCCCAAATTTTGCAGCATCATTGGTCCAAAGTCCGAAAGTTTTTTTGTTGTATCCACAGCCACACGATACGAACAAACACGAAGATTTCACGACATTTAAGCGGCGCGACGACGATGTACAAAAATTGCACAAGATCAATTTGTGCGAGAACAGTAAAAACAAAACAAAAAACGCGAAAAATATTCATGCATTATTCAAAGAGAGTGCATTTGTCGGCAAAGTGTAACATTTACTTATTAAACTAATCCAAAAAGAAATGAACTTATATTTCCATTATCGGCGTTCATGGATTTCTCGTCTTTTTGAATAAAATAACTCTCATATGCATCTAAACGTCTTGCATCATTAACTTGGCGTATTAATTTTAAGTTATCTTTATTTATGTTGAAATGGTTGTTCGTTAAGACATGATCGGCGTTTTTTGTTTTGTTTTTACTGTTCTCGCACAAATTGATCTTGTGCAATTTTTGTACATCGACGTCGCGCCGCTTAAATGTCGTGAAAACTTCGTGTTTGTTCGTATCGTGTGGCTGTGGATACAACAAAAAAACTTTCGGACTTTGGACCAATGATGCTGCAAAATTTGGGAGACACTTGTTATCATCAGTCGTGTTCGCCGATGATGATAGACAAGTTCTATTGAAACGCGTTCGAGAGGTAATTAACCGAAGTAAAGACATTTTTATTTTGATTAATAAAAAAGTGCAATCAATAAGGAAATCTTATATAATATACTATTAATTAAGATTGCACACTGTTTACTCTGAAACAATGTAAATCCAATCTCTGTGTCGTGTTCTATTATTGATTTTAGACAGTGGCTTTTTCTCTGGACTTTTCAGACACACATAGAATTCCCCTGTTCTTGGTTAATCGTTCGGAAGTATAAATACCCGACATTTTGGTGCCTCCTGTGAGGATTGACAAATAAGTGTATGTGTTTTTGTGGACATTACTGTCCAGCGTTTGTGTTCATGGTTTGTGTGGCGCTTTCTGCCTTTGGAATTCTACTTGTTGCACTTGGTGTGCTTCTTTTAAACCTTCGTTAAATAGTGACAGTGATAGTTAAAATGGCAGACTTGAATCGCAGATCCGCGTCTTGCACCGCCATCAAGCGGTTGCACGAACGACTCACCACGGTCGACATGGGGGATTGGGACGAAGCCCAGATCCTGCAGGAGCAGCGTGCGCTCCTAGGACATTTTGAGCGTTTCATCGACGCTCACAACAATCTCATGGAGGACGTGACGTCGGATGGAGTGAAGGCCAACGACGAGCTATTGGAGACGGTGGAGAGCCAATACAACGCGGCTCAAGTAGCTCTGGCCAGACGTTTACGCCAGGTATGTGCAACTGGTGCACACCCAGAACCGGTAACTCCCACGTTACCCAATATACCGGAGGGAGCAGCGCAGGTCAGACCTCAGGGCCAGAGCACTCCAATTGCGCCTGGGGCAAACCAACCACCATTGCAAAACGTGTTGTCATCACGCGTGGATCTGAAGTTGGATCCAGTGCAAATCCCTAGTTTCGATGGGAGGTTGCAAAACTGGATCGCCTTTAAGGAGATCTTCGAAAACCTGGTACATAACAATGCCGATTTACCGGACTATTACAAACTCCAGAAGCTAAGGAGTGCAGTCCTGCCAGTCCACGTCGGGATGGTAGGAACCTGCTACGATGGTGGATACGAGGAGTTATGGAAGGAGTTGAAGGAGCGGTTTGATAACCCCCGACAGTTAGCCGAGACGCATGTCTCTCGGCTCTTGAATCTTCGGCCAGAATCAGACGAGACCTCCAAGGCGTTGCTACGGATCGTGGATGCCGTACAGGAATCAGTGCGACCACTGCGGGTAATGAAATTACCCGTGTCCTCGTGGGATGCGGTGATAGTACCCATCATCGTATCGAGGCTCGCAAGGGCTACCGAACAAGGATGGCGAATGTTCAGCCCATCGAAGGAGATCCCAACGCTGACTAGTTTGCTGCAGTATTTGACGCAGAGAGCCCACTGTTTGGAGTCACAGATTAAGGTGCCTTCCATAACTCATCGCAAGGAGACAACCGGACATAGTCCGCACCGTACGCAACCGATTGCTCGCGCTCATGTGGTAGCAGCAGATGACAGCAAGTGCCTGTGCTGTCAGAGTGCCCATCGCATTACCCAATGCAAGAAGTTTGGATCCTTGGACTACTACGAGCGCCTTAACCTGGCCCGAACTAAGGATGTCTGCTTCAATTGCCTGAAGCCAGGGCATAGCGCTCCTCAGTGCCCGTCATCAGTTTTGTGTCGCCATTGTGGACGGCGACACCATACGCTACTCTGCCGCAGCCAAGGACCTCCTCCACAACCTCAGAGGAGGCCTTCCGGAGATAAGCAGCCAACAGCAGGACCATCGAACTGGGCCTTCTATCAGGACAGGAAACATGGACCTCCAGATGCCTTTGAGGCTGAGCAGTGACTCGGCCATACCAGTGCTACCGTACTGCTAGCCACCGCCTTAGTCTACGCAGTCGGAGCATCCTCGGACCCACAGCTGGTTCGAGCTCTCTGCGATCCTGGGTCGCAGGTAAGTTTTATCACTAATGATTTGGCAACCAAGCTCCATCTTTGTAGAACCCGCATGGAAGTCGCCGTACATGGCATAGGCGCTTTCAAGCACTCAATGGCTCAAGGCCAAGTGACGCTGTCACTTCGGTCCACCCGATCTCCATTCACGATCACCGTCAAAGTTTTGGTCATACAGACCATTACATCTATGCTTCCTACAGATCATGTGGACGTGTCCAGGTGGACACACTTATCCGGTCTACCTCTAGCAGATAAGCATCTTGGTACCCCGGGCAGCATCGACATCCTCTTGGGCGCAGATGTCTGGGGTCTACTCGTTCAAGGAGAGGTCCTTCATGGACGACCTGATGAACCTCATGCTCAGCGAACCCGCTTGGGCTGGGTAGTCTTCGGTCCAGCCGCCTTGGAACGGGCTGGACACAACCTGCAATCTCTGCATAGCCAGGTTACTACTGACCAACCCGTAGAACACAACCTGGAAGAGCTGGTCAAGAACTTTTGGAGGCTGGAAGAAGTTCCCATAGACGAAACCAGAGAAGACGAGTGTAGCCGGCACTACCTGGCAACCTACACTCGCACGCGAGAAGGGCGATACATGGTGCAGATACCCTTCCGACAAGACGCCCCCAGGCTGGGGGACTCCTACCGTTCCGCTCTCCGGCAGTTCTACAGCCTAGAACGCCGGCTTCAGAGCAACCCTGAAATCCGTGAGAAGTACATCACCTTCATGCGGGAGTATGAAGAGCTTGGACATATGGAACGGGTTGGTCAACATGGCGACCACCCCAGATGCTATTACATCCCGCACCACGCGGTCACTGGCAAGTTCCGTGTGGTGTTCAACGCTTCGGCGAAGATGACAACGGGTGTCTCACTCAATGACACTCAGTTGGTCGGTCCAACAATCCAAGACTCACTGGTCAACGTGATCTTGCGATTCCGGCGCTATCTGGTTGCGCTGACAGCAGATGTGGAGAAGATGTTCCGGCAAGTTTTGGTAGCCCCGGAACATCGGAACTTTCAACGGATTCTCTGGCGAGAATCACCCTCAGATGAACTGGTGGTCTTCCGACTGACCACCGTAACCTACGGTATGGCATCCAGCCCATACACTTCTGTGCGATCGATGGTGCAGTGCGCACAAGACAACCATACGGTCATTTGGGACCCCACCCGTGCAAGGGTGGCCAAAGAGACGATCGGCAACGCCTTTTATGTAGACGACTTACTCACCAGTTGCAACAGCTCCACCGAAGCGACTAACTTGGCTCTCGACATCAATCGGGTGCTCAAGGCTGGGCACTTTCAGCTGCGCAAATGGAACTCAAACTGCGCAGAGGTAATATCTTTTTTGTCTAATGATGTTTCTCCTTCTTTTTCCACAGAGCTCGTCATCGAGTGCCCAACGGCAACTGTTCTTGGACTACGTTGGGATCCGACCACAGACGAGCTCTTCTTTGCTGTGGAAATAGCATCACCAGGACACACTCCCACGAAACGACGTGTACTGAGCGAGGTTGCTCAGTTATTCGACCCAACTGGTCTACTCGCTCCTGTGGTCATCATCGGCAAGATGTTCATCCAAACTCTTTGGACAGCAGGCATTACGTGGGATGCCGCGCTCTCTCCAGACTTAGAAGCTACATGGTCTTCCTTCCGGGACGGGCTCTCGTCCCTCAACCACGTCCGCATTCCTCGATGGCTCGGAATGCAGAGCAACCAAACCACTACAATCCATGGCTTCTGCGATGCCAGTTCGCGTGCGTATGCAGCTGTCATCTATCTGAAGACAACATATCCTGACGAAAGGGTCCAAGTCTCGTTGCTGACAGCCCGGACCAAGGTAGCCCCCCTCAAAGGCGCTACCATTCCCCGACTGGAGCTCTGTGCCGCCCACCTCTTGGCGGCTACCTTTGAGAACATACGCCAGGCTCTTGGACTACAGAAGGCGCCGTACTATCTCTGGTCAGACTCCAGCATTGTCTTGTGTTGGATACGGAAGGAGCCTTCCAACTTAAAACCTTATGCAGCAAATCGAGTACGCCACATCCAGGAGTTGACTTCCCCCGAGCTGTGGTTTCATGTCCGCTCCGCTCAGAATCCAGCTGATTGTGCCAGCCGAGGTCTCGGCGCTGCCGAGCTACTTCGACACTCCCTATGGTGGCAAGGTCCTACTTGGCTGACTACTGGACCCTTGCCGATCCGCCCAGCCGGGCAGCTTCAAGCAGACGATCTGGTGAAAGTAGCTGAAGAACTCAAGACGTCCGTCTTCACGGGCGTGGTGTCCACTACTCGCATGGTGATGACTCGTCGACGCGACGGCCTCCTTATTCCATTGACGGAGCGCTTCAGCACCTTGGGACGACTTCTGCGTACAGTCGCCTATATGTTAAGATGGTGGAAAGGGCACCGCCACCTCCTCAGAAAGCCAGTGGTTGGAGCTGATGAGATCTACCACGCCTTGGAACGGCTAATCCTCTTGGAACAAGAAGCTACGTTCCCCCAGGAATTTCAGCAGTTGCGGAACCGTGGCCCACTGTCAAGCAATAGTCCATTGCTGTCACTGAATCCCTATTTGGATACCAAGGGCATCTTACGAGTCGGAGGCCGACTGACACACTCTACGCTACCGGATGAGCAACGCTTCCCGATCGTCTTACCGAAAACTGGAAGTTTGGTTTGGTTACTGATAACCCACACACACAGAGTCACATTGCATGGTGGAGTGCAGCTCATGCTCCAGACCCTTCGGCAGAAGTACTGGATTCTACATGGTCGTCAAGTAGCACGGACTGTGCTACACAAATGCGTCACCTGTCGACGCCAACGTGGGACACTGATACGTTAACAGATGGCTCCTTTACCTAAACACCGGGCGCCCGCCCCTTCCTGGCTTCTGGAGTGGACTATTGTGGTCCGTTCATCTTACGGGTGGGAACGAAGCGATCCCGCACAACCATGAAGGCTTACCTAGCAGTCTTCGTATGCATGGCCACAAAGGCTGTGCACTTGGAGGTTATTGAGGACCTCTCCTCGCAGGCCTTTCTAGATGCTTTTACGCGATTCACAAGCAGGCGTGGACCCTGCCCAGACTTATACAGCGATAACGGGACGGCCTTTGTTGGTGCCAACCGGCACTTGAAGGAAGACTTGGCGGCCTTTACGTGCCACTATAATCAGCAGGCAATGGCAAATGGAGGAACAACATGGCACTTTATCACACCTGGAGCCCCCCATCAAGGTGGCTTATGGGAAGCTGCAGTCAAATCCGCTAAACACCATTTGATTCGACTGGTGGGGTCCCAATCCTTGTGGCACCATCAACTACATACCTTGGCAGCACGCATCGAGGCGTGTCTCAATTCACTCCCTCTGGTTCCACTACATGATGATCCTGAGGACAAGCTAGCCCTGACGCCAGGGGACTTTTTAATTGGTAGTCCTCTTATTGCGGTCCCTGAGCCCTAAGTTGGCGACGTACCACTGAACCGACTCAAGCAGTACCAGTGGTTGAGGAAGGTGCATCAAGATTTCTGGAAACGATGGAGTGATGAGTACCTGGTGACACTTCAGACACGCAGCAAGTGGGAAAAGCGCGAGGCTGATCTACAAATGGGCGACATCGTCGTCATTCGTCACGAAAACCTCCCTCCAACTCATTGGCGACTTGGACGGGTGATTGCTGTTCACCCGGGCAGTGATGGACTGGCCCGCAATGCAACGATTCGCACTCCCCAAGGGGAGTGTCGGCGACCGGTACAGAAGTTGTGCCGACTAGTGGACACTTAACCGATTTTAATACCAACATTTTACAACACTAATCAAATTATGAGGCAGCAGATCTCTTCTGCCCATCTATTATGCTGTGCCAAAAAACGCAATTTAATAAAGCATCGCTTTTCGGAGTCGTAATTCTACCGCAGTTTAAAGCATCGCTTTTCGGAGTCGTAATTCTACCACAGTTTTCACCACATTTCTTTGAACCCAAGGGTTCAACCGGGCAGGATGTTCGGTCAATATCCCATTGACCTAGAAATGGGACCTTGGAATTCAACGGCAAGAAGACCCAACGCCCGTCGCTGACGTCGCACCTTGGGTACGGCAACGGCGATGAATTACACATCACATTCCATACCATTTATTCGCACCATGCATACGGTTGCTATTTGGTTTGGATCTTCTTCTTGCCTCCCGCCCACCACAATCGTCACACCAAATTCTATGCGCCGCATATGCTCCCATTATGCGCCATAGAATTAAATTATCAACGTTTCAATGACACACTCCACCAGATACTTTTCTACGGTAGCGATAGCCAGGCATGGATATTAGCTAGCAGCCAGATAAGAGATACACACTGGCTGCTACAAATATATTGGGATACAATGGGTATGACTGAACTGTCTCGTCGCCCACTCATGCAATGGCCTGGAGTATGGAACGGATATTTGATACCTCGCGTAGCCAATGGATTGTTCGATTGTCTGTATTTATGATGGATAAATACTGCATCGAAGGCGATCACCTTATCAGTCAACAGAGAGTGAAAATGAGCCCTCAACGGATTTTAATGGCTATCGCTGGAGTTGGTACGATATTTCTGGTGTTCCGATGGATGTCTAAGGCCTGGGCCTGGTACCAGCTATTGGATTCGTTCCATCTATGGGACTTCTAATCGTGGAACGATGCTGAGACAGCACTTCACAGCCGTGGCACAATTCTTGGAATGGACACGACGCTGCCTGGGACTTGGTCGTGGCTTCAGATGGAGAAGCATTTTTTGAGTCTTACTTCAACAGTCAACAGACGTGGTCGCGTTATAATTTGTAATCGTTCGTGGAACCTTTTATCATTGTCATTAATTTGTACTCGTTCGTGGAACCTTTTATCATTGTCATTTCTCATTTTAATAAATATAGTTTTAATAGACTGTAAATCCAATCTCTGTGTCGTGTTCTATTATTGATTTTAGACAGTGGCTTTTTCTCTGGACTTTTCAGACACACATAGAATTCCCCTGTTCTTGGTTAATCGTTCGGAAGTATAAATACCCGACAAAAGATTAAATACATAATTTGTTGTCCAAATTTAGGAACAATCTTTTCATCATGACAGATTCCGAAGTGGGATACGAATTTAATACAGGGATTATTTGGGAAAAATAAAACGAAACCGTAAGGAAAAATCTAACGAAACCCAAACTGAAAAATCGGAAGAGATAGATTTTTATACCAATGAATTTCAAAACGAAAGGAAGTTTTTTTTTCGAGAACAATCAACGACGCCAATCATTTGGAAGAAAAAAAAACATGATAAGATTCGATAGTTTGAAGGTGGCACAATTAAATTGCCTTCTGCAAATGAAAAACCAACCACGAATTGGAAATAAAGCACAAAAAGTTGCGAAATTGATCGAACTATATGGATCGGAGGAATTGGATTCTGAAGAATTAGAGGCAGGCGAGATGGCTACGGCAGAATCTTGGCAGACACAAATGGATGATTTGAAGAGTACAATGACAGACCTGGCAAAAATGGCGGTGAAATGGCTGTAAGTATGAGAAACGTCAATCCAACAGGTGCCAAATCGCAGCCTAAGGAAAGCAGACAAGAAGGTCAGCAAACTATTCAGAACACATCATTGTCAACTGCAATGTCGCACGGAACAGGAGTCACGGATAACGTTGGTGTCTCTCCAATAGCTGCACTGCCAGCCATAACTCAAATGCGTCTTCCAAACAACACCCACGATGTCAAAGGAGTCCTCCCTGAGTTCGATCCAATTAAACGGACTCTATCGTCAAATCAATTCGTCAACAAATGCGAACAACAACGTTGTATATATTGTTGGAGTGATGAATTAATTCTCTTTGCAGTACAACACAAGTTAAAAGGAATAGCTAAGGAATGGATTGATTTTTTTTAGATTAGATTTAGATTTAGATTTTTATTGTTCCTTAAATAGTTACAATAATTTAAGCATGGCTTTGCCGTCTGCCTGATTAGCAACTCAAGAATATAAAAGATTAAAAGTTTTTAAAGATACGGTTTTTCTAAAATTTTCGTTTAAAATTCTGCTTCTATAAGATAGTGCTGTTTTACAAAATTGAAACATTTTAGGAACATCCACTTCATTGAGAAACCTTAGTATTAATTCTTCTGATAAAAAATCACTTCCTAATATATGTCTTCTTGTTTCTCTGAGAACGGGACACCTTCCAACAAAATGAAAAATATCTTCTCTTTCCGCCATATTACACATTTCGCAAAGTAAGGGAAGATCATCATGGTGGGGTATAAAGTTGAGACCTAAAAGTTCACCTCGCAGTCTAAACATATTTGATATTTGTTCCGTCGTGAAGTCATCTCTAAAATAGTTGTTTTGGTTTAAGTTGTAATTTAGCTTACTGTATATCATCCTGTACATTGATTCTTCTGCTTCCTTGGTGTATTCTCTCCTCAAAAGTTCATCAGTGTTGGCAATCATCTGATATAATAAAGGCTTCCACGAGCTGTAATCGTCCAAGCTTAGTACTATTCCAGAATCCTCTGCCAAACCAATCCAATCCATGAACCATCCAGATCTGCTGCGAATTTCTTGAAGAGCTGCTTTCTTTGGAAGGCGATAACTAGGCATATTCAGAACTTTAATGATGTAGTCAACTTGAAGCTTGAGAGTCTTAATAAACAGTGGGGAGATTCCGGTTTCGAGCATAATCATATAGTTGGGGGTGTTTGAAGGAAGTCGGAATATTCGCTTTATATAGAAACGAAGGAGTTTCTCCGCTGTTTCATATTTCTTGCCTCCCCAAACTTGAGCTGCATACAGTAAAGTAGACTCCGCCACTGATTCAAAAACTCTGTATTTGCTGCTATGCGCTATATGACCGTTTTTGAATATTTCTCTCCAAGCAACATTAATCGCAGTCTTAGCTTTCTGAAGTTTGTCCGTCAGATGTCGTTCCATACCAAGATTCTTAGTGAAGTAAACCCCTAAATATTTGTATTCATTCACAACTTCAACCCTTTCACTATTATAAGTCCATTGTTCTCTTGAGCCTGTTCTTCCGCCTCCGTTTTTGAAAATCATAACCTTCGACTTTTCTAAGTTGACGACTAGATTCCATATCGTGCAGTATTCGTGAAGCTTGTTCATCATTAGTTGCAGAGTTTCGGGGGAATAAGCAAAAAGAACAATATCATCCGCAAAAAGGAGAGCTTTGATGTAGGTTCCAGCGTATTCGATACCACCTGGCAGAAAATCAGTTATGTCTTCGATGAAGAGTGCAAATAAACTTGGGCTGAGTGTACAACCCTGACGTAATCCTGTTTTCGTTTGGAACCATTCCGAAATATTTTCGCCATCCCATACAGCTGCTGAAGTTTCCCGGTACAGGTTCTGCAAGACGCGTCCAAATTTATGAGACAACCCCAATCCATACAACTTGTATATCAGCGAATTACGGTCAATCGTATCGAATGCTGCCTTAAAGTCGACGAAAAATGTATATAATTTCTTATTTCGAGACAAGAAGGAATTTGCAATACTTCTGAGCACAAAAATGTGGTCTATGGTTGAGTACCCTGGTCTGAAACCAGCTTGAAATTCACTCAAAAGGTTATTGGCGTCTATCCACGATCCAAGTCGATTCTGCAGTACTGCTGTAAATATCTTATAGGATGCATTCAAAAAAGAAATACCTCTATAATTTACTGGATCCAATGTGTTGCCTTTTTTATGTATAGGAAAAATTAGCGCTTCTTTGAATTCTTTAGGAATGATTCCACGTTCCAGGACGATATTAAATGCTTCTGTAAGTTTTGTATGGAGGTCATCTGTGCCATATCGATTGTTTAAGACTCATAACGAATAGTACATATTTTCTGCAATAATTCAAATTTTGTCATTGATTCAAATATTGTATTACCACTGTAGTTCACTTATCGACAAATCTTGTTAAGTTTGTTTTTTGTTCTTGATTCAGGTTTGATTATCGTTGTACCTTATAACATTTATTCTTTTTAATTCATGCTTAACTTAAAGGTACTCAATTTGTATATCTTAACTTCATTATCATCTAATATAATCTCTTAACTTACTTATTCTCATTGCAATCTTAAATTTTGTTTTGTGCTCCTATTCGTACCATTGCTTTGGTCAAGTCTTGTGTGTAATCACTCACTTTAATATTTGCATTAATGTAATGGTCAGAGGTGTTGTGTGTAACTTTATAAAAACTTTCTCTTTCACCAACCATACTAGCATAGTCTGTGAGAACATGAGTGATGAAAGAGATCAAATTCGTAGCTCCATCATTATTGATTTCAATTGCACTCGTTCACTTGGATCTTGAAAGCAGACGACACTACACCTTGACCAAAGAACCGATAAGTATTTTGTTTGTTCGATCTTGTGATCATAGAATTAATTAAATTATAAAAAATCGACTTATCTTTTCCTTGGAAACTTTTTTTTTTCATTAAGTGTGGTTGGATCCAAGACATATTGGTCCTTCGAGAATCCGGATTTCTAAACTGGATTCAGCATATCAATTAATATTCGTCCTATGTTAAATTGAAATAGAAGATCAAATTTATTTTGGAACGCAGTGGTCGTGTCCTTGACTCTTCTCTGGGAAAAAAAAAACCTCGTGTGCAAAATATTTCATTGTGCTGTACCTAACTAAGACGGGAATTAAATTTATTGATTAATTAATTAAGATTCCCTCGTGACAGGAATTCTTTCAATTATATGTGATTTATAGTTGCTATAAGACATTTTTTTGTTGCATTTAAGGCAGCATATGACCGTGGTTTTTTCAACTTCGAACTCTTGATTTCCTTGGAAAAGCCTTTTTTTGGTTTGTTAATTTGTTTTTTTTTTTTTGTAAATTTTGCATACAAAATGCAGGGACTTAAACAAAAACGTGGTAATGCAAAGGCATCTTTAACACGTGCAGTGGATTTTGTATCCACAATCAACTCTTCGACAACTCTGGAGATGCTTGAAATTCGCTTGAGCGGAGTGGTGGAAGTATGGAGTGAATTTACTAGGCTTCACTATGAGTGTCTCAAAGAAGCTGATGGCAATGAAGTTGAGGAGTTTTATAATGATTTCGGCACATATGAAGCCAAATACTTCGAAGCTCATTCGGGCTTAAAAAAAGCCATTCGACAAATACAAGCGGCTGAAAAGGCTGAATCTACACCCAGTGATTCGGTACTAGAACGCATGGCTAATCAGCAAAAGGACCTTTTGAAGGTTTTAGATTCTTCAAAGGTTTCGGAAAAAATTAGTTTGCCACCAATCGTTATTCCTAAGTTTTCGGGTGACTACAAGGACTGGCCATCCTTTCGCGATTTATTTTTGGGTTCTGTCGATTGTAAGCCAAATCTTTCATCCACTCATAAATTCCAGTACTTGAAATCTTTTTTGACTGGAACTGCCGCAGATCTAATTCATCATATCAAAGTTTCAGACGCAAATTATTATGAAGCTTGGGATAGGCTCGAAAGGCGATTCGATCGAGGAAATTTAATAGTGCAATCCTTTGTCCAAACGTTTTTATCCCTGCCATCGATTAATGTGTCAAGTGCGCAAGCTCTTCGCAAAATTATAGATAATGCCGACGAAGTAATTCGTGGCCTAAGTGCCTTAAACCAAACAAGCAGAGACCCGTGGCTTATCTACATTTTACTTAATAAGCTTGACAACGACACAAAGCAGGCATGGGCGGAAGAAATCGGTTCTCGTGAAGGCAGTTCTATACAAGAACTCATTGAATTTCTTGAGGTTCGTTCGCATTGGAAGCGTGTCAATCCCTCAACCGCCTTAGTGCGTCACGTGTTAAACAATCGGGTCCTGTTCGAGCGCTGGTAGCAAAAAATACGGAAAGCAAACTACAGTGCCCCATGTGTAAAGGTGCTCCAATTGTTTCAGTGTGCTCAATTTTTAGACTCAGACATTCATTCGCGTAGACTTTTTACTAAAAGTAATTCGATATGTTTTTGTTGCCTGCGGCCAGGTCATTCTTTACACAAATGCATGTCATCTTTTCGCTGTCGCGTTTGCAAAGCTCGTCACCACCATCTTGTTCACCTCGATAGTCCAACTGATACCTCTTTATCGGCACCTACACCGAAATCTCCAAACTTACCATCGCCATCGTTGCATTCATCCTCCTTGGATTCTGGATCTTATCCTTCTGCTGTTGCCCCATTGGTTAATAACCATTCGTTGAAGCTAAGCCTTCGTGTGCAGACTGTCTTGCCAACTATTCTTGCTAAGCTTACAAATGAATGGGGTCAGCTTGTTGATGTTCGGGTTCTTTTAGATACGGGCTCGCAATCATCTTTTATCTCGGAGTCATGTGCTCAAAGGCTCGGTCTGCCGCGATCACATGCTCGCATTCCAGTTATGGGATTATGTTCGACAAAAGCTGGATTCACCAAGGGTTGTGTAGCTATAAACCTTCTGTCTCGTCATACCTCTTTTCAATTATCGGTTGAAGCCTTCGTTCTTGGTAAATTGACTTCAAATTTACCTTCAACTTCTTTTGACTCATCGACATGGGAATATATAAAGACATTGGATCTTGCAGATCCCACCTTTAACATATCTAGTGCCGTTGATATTATACTTGGAGCTAGCAAGGTCTGGTCTATTTTGAAACCAGGACAGGTCATTGGACCGCAAGGAAAGCCAATAGCTCAAAATACCTTGTTCGGTTGGATCTTATCTGGGGAATTATTGGAGAACGACAACCATCAAACTGTTGAAATGTCAACTTTCCATTCGGCTCTTGATCTGGATTTTTTACTTCAACGATTTTGGGAGCTTGAAGAAGTTGCTCCTCAGTCATCACATAGTATTTTTGATGATCCTGCTGAAGAATATTTCCGTAAAACTTTCTCTCGCGCTGTAGACGGAAAATATATTGTGTCACTTCCATTTAAAACTCCTGAGCCAAGCTTCGCAAATACCTTGGAATCCGCAGTTTCGCGGTTGCAAACGATGGAGCGTCGTTTTCGAAACAACTCCGATTTGCAACAAAACTATTCCAAATTTATGGATGAGTATCTCAAGCTTGGCCATATGGAATTGATCCCTTACGATGAAATCTATAAAAATCCGTCTCGACAATTCTACCTTCCTCATCACGCGGTTCTAAAACCAGACAGTTCGACAACAAAACTTCGGGTCGTGTTCGATGGTTCGGTAAAGGACTCAAACGGACAATCGTTGAACAGCCATCTCTTAATCGGTCCTGCAATACAACGCGATCTGATTGGTGTGTGCTTGCGTTTTCGGCAACATCGTTTTGTTTTTACGGCCGATATCGTAAAAATGTTTAGGCAAATTTGGATTTCCGACAATGACTCTGATTATCAACGCATCGTCTGGCGTCAATCTTCTTGTAAGGAAATTCAACACTATCGGTTAAAAACTGTGACATATGGTACAGCGTCTGCTCCATTTCTATCGGTTCGGGTCTTACAACAGATCGCGGAGGATTACAAATCCAAATATCCAAACGCTGCTCAGATTTTGCTAAGAGATGTATACGTGGACGATGTTATGACCGGTGCGAATACGATTGAACAATTGCTAAAACTGCAATCTGAGCTAATCGCGCTACTATCTGAAGCGGGTCTTCAACTTCGAAAATGGAGTTCAAATTGCTGGACTCTACTCGCGCAGCAAAAACCTGAGGAGTGTGAATATTCATTCGTTGATCCTGAACATTCGCAGTCTTTAATCAAAGTGTTAGGGATGTTTTGGAATCCTTCTGCTGACGTCTTTTCCTATAGTTTGAATCTGTCCCATCCATGCCGTTCGCTTACAAGAAGAACGTTGTTATCCGAAGTAGCGCGTATTTTTGACCCACTAGGGCTCCTAGCTCCTTCGGTCATTCTTTTTAAAATTATGTTTCAGAAGCTTTGGTCTTCTGAGTTGAATCTGGGTTGGGATGATTCCCTTCCTTCTGAACTTTCTGAACAATGGTTGGACTACCGCAAACAACTGCCATGTTTTGAACAAATTCGAGTTCCGCGAAATATATTTTCATCCGAAGAGGTAATTGAACTTCATGGATTCTCGGATGCATCGTCACTTGCTTACTCGGCTGTCGTATATGCCGTTTCGAAATCTCCTGCGGGTGAAATTAATATAACTATCGTTGCTGCAAAAACTAAAGTGGCCCCTGTTAAACCTGTCTCCATTCCCCGCCTTGAACTATGTGGTGCTTTGTTATTAGTTCGGTTGATAGCTCTGGTGAAATCGTCGGTAAATAATAAAATCGGTAGAACTTTCGCGTGGTGCGATTCCGAAATCGTGCTGCATTGGCTTTCGTCACCCCCTCGTCGCTGGACAACTTTCGTTGCCAACCGAACAGCTTCCATATTAGAGATTGTTCCAAGGCATTCTTGGCGCTATGTTCCCTCAGAGTCGAATCCGGCTGACTGCGCTTCACGTGGTGTAGCACCCTCTATGCTTTCTTCGCACCCTCTCTGGTGGACTGGACCTACCTGGCTCTCGGAATCAGAAGAATTTTGGCCTAAATCTAACCTGTCTTCAAATATTTCCGAACAGGAATCGGTTAAACGGGAGGAAAAGTCAGTCGCAAGGCATGTACTGGTCACGTCGTTTGATGGGCATGTCTTCGACGATTTAGTTGGACACTTTTCGTCGTGGTGTCGCTTGCAACGAGTTGCTGCGTACGTTTTGAAGTATGTTTTTAATCTAAAAAAGTCAACTCCTTTTCAACCATCTTATGGACTTAAATTCTCCGAAATTAAAAAAGCAAAAATTGCAATTTTAAAATGGGTTCAACATAATTCTTTTGGAGATGATATCGAGCATCTTCATACAACACAGCAGCTTCCTTCAAAATCAAAACTATTGAAATACTCCGCCTTTTTGGACAACGATGGATTGCTTCGCATCGGTGGACGTATCACACATGCTTGTGTCTCGTTTAATATAAAACACCCTATAATTCTACCTAAAACTAATCCTGTTTCTAGTCTCATCATTACAGATATTCACAACCGCTATATGCATGCTGGAGTATCCGAAACTTTCGCCTTTGTTCGACAAGAGTTTTGGATAATGGGCAGCCGAAACCTGATACGAAAATTAGTCCATAAATGCAAACGGTGCTTTATGCAGAAGAAGCTTACCAACCAACAGATCATGGGAGAACTGCCATCGTATCGTATCCAGCCAAGTCGTCCATTTTCAAACACTGGATGTGACTACGCTGGTCCACTCACAATAAAATTGTCCCGCTGTCGCAATGCTAAGACGTCCAAAGCATACATTGCCTTGTTTGTGTGTATGTCTACGAAGGCAATTCACCTGGAGTTGGTGAGTGATCTGACCACTGATGCTTTTATCGCAGCCTTGCGTAGATTCGTTGCTCGCCGTGGAAGGTGCACAAATTTTTATAGTGACAACGGGACGAATTTTCAAGGAGCTCGACGTTGTCTAACCGAAATGCACAAATTGGTTATGGCACACACGCACAATGATGTTATCACTTCCGAACTTGCCAAGGATGGTATAACTTGGCATTTCATCCCTCCTTCCACCCCGCACTTTGGCGGGTTGTGGGAGGCAGGGGTAAGGTCCGTCAAATTGCACTTACGTCGTGTTATTGGCAACTCAATTTTAACGTTTGAAGAACTTTGTACTGTCCTTACACAAATAGAAGCTGTTCTAAATTCTCGTCCTTTATGTTCTATGTCAGACTGTGATTTAAACCCATTAACTCCCGCCCACTTTCTTGTAGGTGAACCACTGACTGCCGTTCCAGAGCCAAGCACTTTGAACACCCCAATTAATCGCCTCTCACATTGGAATCATGTCCAAAACATGGTCCAGGGTTTCTGGAAAAGATGGCACACAGAGTACCTCACAACACTGCAAGAACGACCAAAATGGCAACAAAGGACAACCAATTTTGTAATTGGTGATTTAGTGGTCATCAAAGAACCAAACCTACCACCAACCAAATGGATTTTGGGCAGAATCCTATCTGTCAACCCTGGCGCCGATGGACATGTTCGAGTAGTAACAGTGAGGACAGCAACAGGCACATTTGTGCGCCCTATAACCAAACTGGCTTTACTTCCGGTGTCCTGAAACTTGTTCCAGGGGGGCCGGGATGTTTAAGACTCATAACGAATAGTACATATTTTCTGCAATAATTCAAATTTTGTCATTGATTCAAATATTGTATTACCACTGTAGTTCACCTATCGACAAATCTTGTTAAGTTTGTTTTTTGTTCTTGATTCAGGTTTGATTATCGTTGTACCTAATAACATTTATTCTTTTTAATTCATGCTTAACTTAAAGGTACTCAATTTGTATATCTTAACTTCATTATCATCTAATATAATCTCTTAACTTACTTATTCTCATTGTAATCTTAAATTTTGTTTTGTGCTCCTATTCGTACCATTGCTTTGGTCAAGTCTTGTGTGTAATCACTCACTTTAATATTTGCATTAATGTAATGGTCAGAGGTGTTGTGTGTAACTTTATAAAAACTTTCTCTTTCACCAACCATACTAGCATAGTCTGTGAGAACATGAGTGATGAAAGAGATCAAATTCGTAGCTCCATCATTATTGATTTCAATTGCACTCGTTCACTTGGATCTTGAAAGCAGACGACACTACAACTTGACCAAAGAACCGATAAGTATTTTGTTTGTTCGATCTTGTGATGATAGAATTAATTAAATTATAAAAAATCGACTTATCTTTTCTTTGGAAACTTTTTTTTTTCATTAAGTGTGGTTGGATCCAAGACATCGATAAAATTCCAGTGGTATTCTATTTACTCCGGCCGCCTTTCCGTCCTTCAATTTTCTTAACGACGCAGCTACCTCTTCCTTAGATATCGGCTGATCCAGAAGTTCTACATAATAACCCGGTTCTGCATATTGAAACATATGAAAGCTCAAAAGAGTGTGGTTCAATAGCTGACTGAAATGTGGCATTAATATTTCACAATTCAAGTTGCAGTTTATAACACATCTTTTGCCATTAAGCCTTTGTATTGATTTCCAAAACTCTGATGAATTCCTACAATTAGCTAGGCTATTGGCTTCCCTCTCATAAAATGTTCTCTTTTTGTCCTTGCAGATTGCCTTAAACCTTCGATTATGCTCCATATTAGTGCGCTTGGTTGAGTCATCATTATAACGTCTAAACTGATTTAACGAATCATAAGAAAAATTCCTTGCCGTCATGCACTCTCTATCAAACCATGGTTCTCTAAACTGCTTACTTCGTCTGAAATTCTTTGGTCCCGGGTACGCTTCCTTAATGCAATCATCAATACTTTTTAAACTGTCACTTTGGTAACTCATCAGACATATATCTAATCGGCTTTGATACACAGAAACCTTGGAATCTTTCCATTGCAATTTAGGCATAAGTTTCAGGTTCACATTTTCCTTATTTACTTTTTCTCCATACGTAAAGAAAACAACAACTGGCATGTGATCTGAATAAGGTAGATGTTGGACTTTGAAATCCATGATTAAGGAACTCCAATTGCCTCCTATAAGGCAGTAATCGATGACAGAACTACCTTGTTTGCCAACAAATGTAAACTCTCCCAATTTATCACCTTCACTAGTACCATTTAGAATTCGAAGTCCGATTGAGTTACACAGATCCAATAGCTCTCTTCCCCTTGTGTTCTTTGTGGAATCCTTAGTTTGCCGATTATGTCCTTCACGTTCATTTTCCAAACCTCGTTCTGTTCCCACTCTAGCATTCAGGTCACCAACAACTAATATATTTGAGTAAGATCCGCTCATGAGAAACTCCTTAATTTTGTCGAAGTCCGCATCCCAGTGGTTACAGTTTATATAAGATGGTAAAATAACAAACTTTTCTCCTTTAATTTTCAATTCGACGCAGATAATATCACCATAAAGTTTGAACTTACAACTGGTATTATCAAGATCTTTTTTAAACCCAAAAATGCATCCTCCACTCGCTCTTCCTCTCGCATGCCTCCTTACAGCAGGTATAAATTTAAGTTCATAATTTTTAAATTTGTTTTCATAAATATCAGCGTTATTTGTTTCAGTTAAAAAGGTTTCATACAAAAAAATGAATTCGAACTGGTTAATAAAATTGAAAAATCACTAAATAAATTCTTATTACTAAGACCAGATACATTGTACGATACAATTTTATATTCTACATTAAAATGTTTGACATTATTATTATTTAACTGTGTTTTTTTAACAACGTTAGTTTGGCAGACGGCATTACAATTAAAAAGTAGATTGAGGCCTGGATTGATGCAATGCCGGTATTCCAGACCTGGTCAGATTTTACCAGGGCTCTCCTCAACGATTTTCCTAGCACTGTGAATGTTGCAGCGGTACATAGAGAATTGATGAAACGTAAACGTAAACAAGGTGAGTCATTAGTTGAGTACTATTATGCTATGCTTACCATCGGAAGACGAGGTAATTTGGATGATCTGTGCCTTAATTCCTATATAATTAATGGTGTAAATGATTCTAACATCACACGAACGCTATTGGCTATGAATTTTCTCACGTGCAACCATCTTCTGAGGTCATTAGATAGTTTGTCAAATGTATCTATATCCGCGGCAAGAGGTTTTGAAGCAACAGAACGGGTACCAGACGTTGGACGTGCGACTAGTTTTCAAAAATCAGCGAACATCAAATGCTACAATTGTAACGAGGTGGGGCATATATCTTCGAAGTGTCCTCAATCTCCAAAGAAGGCACGATGTACGGTGTGCAATAAGGTAGGCCACGATTCAAGAAACTGTCGTGCAAACAAGTCAACCATCGCCAAGGTCGAACAGAACGAAGTAGTAGCAGAGTTAATTATACCAGTTATGAAGGACGTCATTATATCAGGACATAATTATTCTGCATTTTTAGACACGGGTAGTGATTACTCACTTATCAACGAAACGACATTTCCAAAAGGGCTGGTACGTCAGGAACTTACAAAAAAATTCAAAGGTTTCGGAGGATCAATTGTAGAATCGAAGGAAGTCATTGAGGTAGTAATGCTGATGGATAATCAAGAACTACGCGTTATGTTTCACATCGTTCCAAATGAGTTTCTACCTCAAGGGATACTTTTGGGTCGTGATGTCCTATGCCGAAAAACACATCGCATGATCCTCAAATCTGGAGTTTTGCAAATCCAATCTAAAACATCAGAAACGCCCAAAATAGGTGAGCAGTTGAGTTTGCGTCAGCGAGAAGAGGTATTGGATCTGATCGCCAGATTTGACAATTGTTTTGGTGAAGATTTATCTCAGCTGGGTCGATGCAACACCAAAGTTATGGAAATTACAGTCAACACTACTTACCCTATTGTTGGTAAACGGTACCAGGTTCCATTTGCGTTGAGGGATAAGTTATCTGCGAATACTGATAATCTTTTGAAACACCATATCATTCGTCCAAGCAATTCACCACACGCTGCTTCAGTGGTGTTAGTTCCAAAATCTAATGGAGAGAGTCGAATGTGCATAGACTATCGTGCACTAAATTTAGTCACGGTAAAAAAACAGTGCATAATGCCAGTGGTAGAGGAACAGTTATCTCAGCTTGCAGGTAACAAATTCTTTTCAACTTTGGACATGACAGCCGGATATTGTCAGATTCCATTGAAAGAAGAAAGCAAAGAACTTACTGCATTCCTTACTCCAGATGGGTTGTTTTAGCACAATGTTATGCCATTTGGTTTAGTCAATGCACCGATGGTTTTCCAAGAGACTATGAAGAAGTTGGTGAAGAATCTCAAATATTGCAAACAGGTGGTAAATTACGTGGATGAACTGATCATAGCAACAGATACGTTTGACGAGGGTATGGAAGTACTCGAGGAGTTGCTACAAGCGTTGAAACGGACTGGACTTACACTTAGACCGTCAAAATGTGTTCTCATGGCGACGACAGTTAGTTTTCTTGGACATATTGTGGGACCTGAAGGCATACGGACAGGCGAAAACAAAACAAAGTGCATTGAGGAATTTCCAAGAATAACGAATGCAACTGAGGTAAGTCAATTCCTTGGTGTCACGGGGTTCTTTAGGAAATTTGTGCACGAATATTCGCACATCTCTCAGCCGCTTATGAAACTTCTCAAGAAAACAAACAATTTCCTGTGGGAACCGGATCAACAGGCAGCATTCGAACGTCTAAAGATTGCCATCACTAAGGAACCAGTTCTCGCACTATTTGAAGTGAAGAAAGAACACGAAGTACACACAGACGCATGTTCCATTGGACTTTCTGGAATCTTGATGCAACGAGAATCCGACGGATTTAAACCGGTGTCGTATTTTAGCCGTCAATGCAGTGATTCTGAAAGTAAATTTGACAGTCATGAATTAGAGATCTTGGCTATCGTTGAAATTCTGGAACGATACAGAAATTATCTACTTGGAACAAGGTTTCGTGTCATCACAGACTGCAATGCAATCGTCACAACTAAAACAACATCTCCCTTACCGCCACGAATAGCGAGATGGTGGTTAAGGTTACAAGACTTTGATTTCGAGTGTGTCCATCGAACGGGAGTAAGAATGCAGCATGTTGACGGAATGAGTCGGATCCCAACTTTACCACCAAGAGAACCATCGACAGTAGCCGATAACGTTTTAAAGATAAGTACGTTGGATGATGACTGGATACTTGCCATGCAATTACTGGACAAGAAACTTGTAAATATCATCAATGTCCTCAAAACCGAAACATCTCAAGCTGAACCAAAGACGAAGCAGATAAAAAACGATTATGTGATGCAATTTGGACGCTTACATCGCAAAGTTGGTGGGACGCAAAGACTGGTGATAACAGAGCTGGTAAGATGGCGAATATGTAGAGCTTGCCATGACGAAGCTGGACATTTTGGAATCGATAAAACGATACAACGTATTACGAAGCATTTTTGGTTTCCGAGAATAAGGCGATATGTGAAATCCTATATTGCAGCGTGTCCATAATGTTGTTTGAATAAAGTCAAAGGTGGTAAGATTGAAAGTCAGCTCCATGTTACCGAAGTTATGCCGATTCCGTTTCGAAGTGTCCACATAGATCATTTGGGACCATTTCCAAAGAGTAAAAGAGGTAACCTATACATAATTGTTCTTGTATGTTCTTTCAGTAAGTACGTTATCCTCAAAGCTGTGAGGAACACGAAAACAGCACCTGTTACTAATCTGATGACAGAGATCATGTCAATTTTTGGCCAACCTCTACGGATCACATCAGACAGAGGTACAGCTTACACTTCGCGGGAATTTAGTAGCTTTGTTGCTCAGCATGGCTTACACCATGTCAAGACAGCCGTACGTACCCCAAGAGCAAATGGTCAAGTCGAAAGGGTGAACAAAACTCTTCTAGCAACACTTAAATGCTCAATCAAGACTAACAAGGAATGGGACTCAGCATTGCCGGATGTTCAATGGAATTTAAACTCACAACCAGAGATTAAAATGAGTATGTTCGAATAAGTTCAAACACTGCGATTTTTTCTATTTGATCGCTCATACCCGATCGTTTTGCTTCCATGCTCATAAGTCATTTTGGTCATGAATAAAAAGAATAACGAATAAAGACAAACGAACTGGTTGAACTCATGAGTATCTTCTGACTTTCATACCCACGAACAAAATTATTCGCAAACAGTTGTAACCAGTTTCGGGTACTCGAAAAAAGACCTACTGATCGTTTTGATCGTTTTGATCGTTCTGATCGTGAACAAAGCGAGTACTCACAAGCAATGCGTGAACAAAGGAAACTGCTGGCGCTACCTGATTTATTATCTATATCCGTTGTAGATAGATAGATAGATAGATTCGATTTATTATTCTGTGTAAGTTTACAATTTACATTATGGTTTATACAAAAATCGTTTAAGCATGGCTTTGCCGTCTGCCCGATTGACATTGATACGAAAATAGTAAAATTATACAAATGTACATAGTTTGTTAATTAATTTAAACAATTTGTTGAATATAATATTTTTTTTTTTATTTTTTTCTAAGTTTAAAAAGCTTCATTTAAAATTGGATTGAGATAAGACATTGCGGTTTGGTAGTATCTGTAGAGGTTATTAATATTACATTGACAGTTTAGTAGCGCCATTACTTCCTCGTCTGATTTGAAGTTACTGTTCAAAAAAATTCTTCTCGTTTCGCATAAAACAGGGCATTTTCCAATGAAACGGACGACATCCTCCCGTTCTCTAAGGTTGCATAAGCTGCAGTAAATAGGCAGATCCTCTCGATGTGGTATGTAGTGCAGGTTTATAAGCTCCCCTCTCATTTTGAAAATCGATGCAATAAGTGCCTGACTGTTGTTGCTGTGAAAATAATTGTGTTCACATAAGTTGTGGTTCAGACGGCTATAGATTGATCTATGGGCCGAAGACGCAGCCTCGTTCAAGCAGTCGGTTCTATGCTGTTCATCAACCTTCGAAATAAGCTCCAAGAGATTGTCCTTGGACAATCTTCCATTTTCACCCAGCAGTCTGAAATCGGATCCGCAGTAGCTCCCAAGTTCTTCCAGTTTCTTGTACCATGCATTTTTTTAACAATTGTATCCAATGCTAAAATTTTGGGAAGTCTTTCATCTGGCATCTCAAGTACTTTTATGATGTAGTCTACATGACACTTCAGAGTTTTTATGTATAGGGGTGACAATCCTGTTTCAACTAAGAGCATGTAGTTAGGGGTGGTTTAAGGCAATCGGAAGCATTTTTTAATAAAATATCTTAGAAGTTGTTCGACTGCTTCATATTTTTCATATCCCCATGTTTGTGCTGCATAAAGCATTACGGATTCAGCCACAGCAACAAATACCTTGTATTTAACACAATGCGAAATATTTTTGTTCGAAAAGCATTTCCTCCACGTTGCACAAATTGCACTTTTAGCTACAACTAGTTTTTCTTTGAGGTGGTGTACCATACCAAGGTTGTAAGCAATAGTTACACCCAAATACTTGTAGGTTTTGACAACTTCGATTGGATCCCTGTTGAAATACTATTTTTCGTTCCTTGCAGTTCTGCCAGACCCCTTTCGGAAAATCATCACCTTTGATTTGCCCAGATTCACTCTCAAATTCCATACTCGACAATACGCTTCAAGTTTGTTAATCATCAACTGCAGAGTTTGAGGGGAATAAGCAAACAGTATCACATCATCGGCAAATAAAAGTGCTTTGACATTTGTCCTTGCCACTTCTATACCCCCAGGCAAAAAATCAATTAAGTCGTTGATGAACAAGGCAAAGAAACTTGGACTTAAAGCACACCCTTGTTTAACTCCCGTTTTTGACTCTAACCACTTTGAGATATCGGAACCGTTCCAGACCGCTGATCGATTGCCATGATACATATTTTCAAGTACTCTTCCAAATTTTGCTGACATACCAAGGTTATACAGTTTGAAGAACAAAGCATTGCGATCCACTGTATCGAAAGCTGCTTTGAGGTCAACAAAAAAGACGTACAGCTTCTTTTTTTGTTCAATGCAGTTGTTTGCTATAGTTTGCAGAGCAAAAATGTTGTCGATAGTTGAATAACCGCTCTTAAATCCTGCTTGAAATTCACTGAGCAACTTGTTTCTTTGTATCCACTGTGTCAAGCGGTCATTCAAAAGTGATGTGAAAATCTTATAGAACGCGGTAAGAAAAGATATCCCTCGATAATTGCCTGGATCTGTTATGCTACCCTTCTTATGAATCGGAAAGATTAGAGATTCTTTGAAGTTTTCTGGTATTTCACCAGTGTCTAGAATGCTGTTATACACAGAAGTTAATTTGTCGGTTAACATTTCCGTTCCGTATTTTATGAATTCTGTTGGTATTCCATCTGCTCCTGCTGATTTTCCGTCCTTTAATTTTTGTAATACGTAACACACCACCTCTTGATTTATAGCAGAGTCCAAAATTGAATTTGTATAGGCTGGTTTGGCGTAGTGAATAGGTGGGGTCAAAGATTCCGGATTCAAAAGGATTTTAAAATTGTCGTGCAGTAAATCAATTTTTAATCTGGTGCTTATTTGAAGTTTTTTACCATTAAGTTGGTTTATTGTTCTCCAAAATGCTTTTGAATCCTTACAATTGATTAATTTGAGAGCCTCGTTTTCAAAAAAAGTTGATTTTTTCTCTTTGCAAATTCGTTTGAACATGGAATTTGCTTCTATATACATACTTTTGAAGTAATTACAACTATGTTTTCTAAAGGCTTTTAACCAACCGAAAGATTTTTGGCGGGCTTTTTCACAGTCAGTATCAAACCATTTGTCCTTCTGCTTAGTAACTTTTGCAGGGCTATTCGTGGCAGGACAAGATAGTTTGATAATACCTTCAATGTCAGCTATAGTAGTTTGGCCTTCTGAAAGTAGGTTTCGTTGTAAGTTCCGTTTATATTCTTCAGCTTTGTTCTCTTTCCACCTTAGTTTTGGGGGAAATTTTAAGGTTGTTGTGTCCTCTTGGTCTAAGTGTTTGAGCCCAAATTCGACTACTATTGGCATATGATCGGAATAAGGAACGCTCACGACCTCGAAATCTGCTACAATAGAAATCCAGCTTCCCCTCACTAGGCAATAATCGACTATTGAATGTCCTTGCTGACCCACAAATGTAAACTCTCCATATTTATCCGATTCAGAAACGCCATTCATCACACGGAATCCAAATGAATTACAAAAATCTAACAACTTAACTCCTCTTGAATTTATTGTTGTATCTTTTGAATGTCGAACCTTTCCTGCAAACCTGTTTTCTCTACCTTCATCTGTTCCCATTCTCGCATTCATGTCTCCAATTATCATGATATCATCGCTTTCCAAATGTTCGATGAAACTGTAGAGCAAGTTAAAATCGCGATCCCAGTGGTTGCAGTTTATGTATGATGGTATTATGGTGTATTTTCGAGTTTCTATTATAATGTTTATAAAATTGATTTCTTCATCAAATTGGAATTCGCAGATAATATTTTGAAGGGACTTTTTGTAGCCAAAAAAGCATCCCCCACTTACTCTACCTCTTGTGTGCTGTCATGATGCCGAAACCCAAATAAACTCAAAATTTTTAAACTTATTTATATATAGATGACATTCATCATCAACTAAGAATGTTTCATATAGAAACACAAAATCATAATTATTAATAAAATTAAAAAAATTAATATACAAAAATTTATTTTTTAAGCCTGATATATTGTAGCTTAATATTTTTAGTTTTCTTAATTCAATACTTTTATTTAAATTATTATTATTACTTAATACAATATTTTTAATTAAATTATGGCAGACGGCGCCTTTACCCTATTTATTAACATAAGTGTTGGTGTGTGTATGCGCTAAACTGCTTTCCCCTTGAGAACTAGGTGGCGCACTAAGGTTTTGACGGCTTACTTCAGCTGGTGTTGACATGTTATCGACGTCAAGAAGAGACGACAGGTGTTGATTCAAATCGGCTTGGTAAATGTCATTTAAAGCTTGAATTGCATCCATGTTGTTGTGCACAAATCCTCGCGTAGAACTCCAACGAAAAAGGTTTTTGTTGACAAACATTTTATCTTCCCTTACTAACACTTTTATTTCGGGATTAAAATTATGTAAGCGTCGTTTAATGCACATCAACTTATTTCTTTTTTGTCTAATCGATGCGGGAAGATCTTTGGAAAATGTGATGCCATTGTTTCGCAGAGTGTTGCACAATTTAAGAGCAGCAATTACCTGGTGTTTAGTTTCGAGTTTGACAATAAAATTCTTCGCGTTTGGATTAAACGATTTGATTTCATGAATTTGTATACTTTCTGTTAATGGTGGTTGAATTATGCTCGTACAAACATTTTTTGCATGTTCCTTTTCATCTCGGCCCTCCAGGATGGCTACCCTTACCATGAGATTATTTTCAGTGCTCTTTTTGTGCATATCTTCTATTTGGTATTCTAGTTGCTCGTACTTATTTTCCCTAGCAGTTAATTTTTAGGTTAAGAGGGAGTTTGTTTCCATTATTTTTTGGTAGTCAGCGGTGACAACCTCGATGTCACTTTTTTTTGCCACCTCCGCCATTTTCGACTCAAGAAGAACCTCAAACATCTTGAAAAGCTCCACTTTAGTCATTGATCCAACTAAATCTGTAGCCATTTGGAATGGTGATTGTGTTCTTTTAGATTCAGGAAGATCTGGAGAAATTATATCTGCTTTTCTCTTGTTATTATGCATAGGATGTATATACGCATGTAGGGTAGAAGCGGGAGGCTTCGACACATGGGAGGCTTCGTCATATGCATGTTTTGTCGCTACTACAAGATCTATTCCTTTCGTTTCACAAGAAACCGTTACTCAAATTATTGAGAAAACAGCAAACAAAATGTGCAGTGTAAGCTAACACGTGGAAGAAGTCGGTCGTCGCAAAAAGCATTTCGCTTAAAAATTTGTTAAATTGATCATTTGGCTACTGTGTTTTTTTTAATAAATGTTTTGTGAATTTATTCAGTGTTGCTTTAAATGGTAAGTTGTATATGTGTTACTTATATATATTAGTGTTTTTAAAAGTAAATTCAAATATATACAGATTTTTGTTCAAAAATTGTTCAAAAGTGCATGTGGGAGGGTTCGTCATCAACAAATGGGGAGGTTTCGACAAAGTGTCGAATGCTCCCTTTGCTGTCTTTTTAAGGGCATGATTTAACTTTTAGTTTATTGAGTGTCGGAAAACTTAATTTTCTCAGATATTGTGGAATACGCGCTAAATGTTCTTTTTTAATTCATAGAAAAAATGCCTAACATTTACAAAAAGAAACATCCCGAGAAAATAATCGGCGAAAGCACTATCGGATATAAAAAACAAAATAGAAACTCCTTCAAGTGCTTCAAAAAAGTACGCAATAAAGAGAACTACAATTTTGTCCCGGATAAAAAAACAAGATCAAAATTCAGGATCCTTACAATACCAATCGAAGTTCTCGTCAAATCAAATCCTCACGTCTGCACAGGAGAAGGAATTGGCAAGTTATTTTAAAAAGTGTTCCAATTTGCATTACGGCCTTTCATATGACCTTGGAAGAAGGTTCGTATATGAGTATGTTCGCCGTAATAATTTGAAACGACCTGAAAAGTGGGATACCGAGAAGCAAGCTGGAAAAGATTGGCTTAAATGTTTTATGCATCGTAATCCGGACATAAGCCTTCGCAAGCCTGAAAACACAAGCATAGCTCGCATATTTGGATTCTCCAAACCAGCCGTTGAAGATTTTTTTTCAAATTTAAAGACCGTTTTAACTAAATATAAATTTACCCCTGACCGCATCTTTAATATTGATGAGACAGGAATAACCACTGTGCTTGATTCCCCAAAAGTAAACTTCTTATTCAGTTTTAAATATTTATAGATGAAGAAATTTTTTTCATATTTCTTGTAGGTCATTGCTGAAAAAGGAAAACGAACTGTTTCTCAGGCTGCTTCTGCAGAGCGTGGGAGTTTAGTTACCATGGTTGGAATAATAAATGCATCTGGAAACCATATTCCCCCAGTGTATGTGTTCCCGCGAAAAAGAATGAATCCAAATTTCCTTAAAGAATGCATTCCGGGCTCACAAGCACTCCTTGCAAAGAACGGGTGGATGAATGCGGATCTATTTGAAAGTGTTCTCGTTCATATACAGAAACAAGCTCGTTGTTCTAAAGATGACCCAATTCTCCTTCTTATGGATAACCATGCCTCTCATTGTGGACTAGACAGCATATTATTCTGCCGTGATAATGGAATCTGCCTTCTTTCATTCCCTCCTCACACTTCCCATAAATTGCAACCATTAGATGTGTCTGTTTTTGGTCCTTTTAAGAAATTTTGTAAACAGTCATTCAACAATTTTACTGTAAATAACCCGGGCGTAAAAATTGATTTAACTGACATCGCCCATCTGACGAAAATTCCATTTATGAGAGCATTCTCATCGGAAAATATAACCAAAGCATTTTCCTCAACTGGTATATTTCCTTATAACGATTTGGTTTTCCCAGAATCAGAATTTTCTCAAACTGATTCCGTTGCTGTTAGTTCCATCAATGATCCGCCAGAAGAAATTGCTTTACAAATTGATTCAATTTCTCAGCCATTTGATCAACAGCCTTCGTCACCTATTGCTTCAGAAGAAACAATTTTGGTCCAACAACAATCAATAATCTTATCCCCAGAGATAATACGACCCCTTCCAAAGGTTTTGAAAAGAAAAGCAATTTTAAAAAACCAAGGAAAATCTAGGATCTACACTGACTCGCCAGAAAAAGCAAGAATTGAAGAGCTTCAAAAAAAGAAAAATGAAAAGCCTCAAGCTAAAAAAACACATAATCTTCAAATAAAAAGGCCAAGGATTGTAAATCGTATTAAAAAAAGAACTATCACGGATTCGATTTCCCCAAGTGGTAGTGAGACTTTCAGTCTAGCAGACTCTGATAAGTCTTTCAATATTTCCGAGGAATCGGGAGAATTTCCAGACATATCTATTGAAACTAATCTAAACATAAAAAAAAATGACTTCGTTTTGGTGAAATTCACTGACAAGACTGATTTTTATTACATTGGGTTAGTAACAGAAGTTTACGCTTCTGGATATGAAGTGAAGTTTCTTCGGAGACTGAGAAAGACACAATACTTTGTTGAACCCTTAATTGAGGACAAATCATTAGTGTTGAAGAAGAATATAGTATACATTTTACCAGAGCCGGCACATCCACCAGGAACTTCTCGTGCTAAAGCAAAATTTATGTTTTCGGTGAACTTTTCTACCTATGATGTTCGCTAAATAAATAAAAATGTATTTCTGGATTATTGAGCTTTTCTGCTTTTTTTTTTTATTGAAATTTCTCTATTTGACTTGGCCTCCCAACCTATGACGTAGCCTCCCTGAAGGTTTACGAAGGCTCCCCTGAAAGGGGAGGATTCGACAATTTTCATTTTGTTGCTTTTTGTATTATAAGTTTTCAAAAAAGAGCATTAACTTGATGAATTTTGTTCAAAAGTTTAGCTCAAATGTATACAGTTTAGATACAAACAAAAAGATATAAATATCTCATTCTGTTAATTAACTAAAAATCATAAACTGTTAGGGCGTCGAAGCCTCCCGCTTCTACCCAACTTGTACAGTGAGGTTATACGCTTGCGTATTTTGGAACTTAGATAAATATCTTAGTGTTCTATAACTCACTTGAATTTCATATGCTGAAGCACTAAGTAGTATTTACCTTCACTTTAGAAGATTCAAATTTTAAGTCAATTAGGATAAATGCACCAAAAATCAAAATTAAATAGGACCAATATAAAGACAAACTTTCTAACTTATTTGACAGATGTCAATCCTATAATTTTAATTTTGTATTTTAAGGGTAATGTTTTGTATTCGCAGGAAATAGAGCAGAAGAAAAAGGGTTTCTTATTTTGGAAAGATTTATGAATAGGTAGGTAGATGGTCAACATTCGCGGTTGGTGTATGTATGTAAGTGAAGCCAATTTTTTCTATTATTGAAGGCGCAGGTTAAAATTCCCCGAAACAGGCACTCTTTTCTTTGTTAGTAATTTTAGTAGGTCAGTGGTTTTAATTACTTATTTAATTTACTCTTTTTTTTTAAAGTTAATAAAAATAAAAATCATTGTGACTAATAACATTATTTACTACACTTTTTCCTAATAATAATGCCTTATTTGCATACGCAAACTAAGTATATTGAATCATGAAGCAAAATCAACCAACACCGATCTGCCCCTAATGGTAAAAGTATCTTATATACAAAAACCAACCCCAATAACACAAGAAACAGAATCCTTAAAATACCAACCCCGAATACACATTTTACACAGCGTGTGTCGAACGATCACGATCGATCGCACTGATCGTGAACATTTTGATCATGAGCACATTGATCGTGAACATTTTGATCATGAGCACTTTATTCGTTTTGTTCAAACTCGTTCATACTCGGTTGGAAGGTATACTCGATCTTATTCGTTTAAAATGTGTTGTTATTCACGGGTCATCATACTCATCAACAAAAATACTTGTAAGCATTGTTTGATAGGTTGACTCTGTTTGATCAAACTCGCTTTTTTCGAGCAAGTATTCGTTGATCGTGAACAGTACTCGACTCGTTTTAATCTCTGCTCACAACCAAACTCGACAACGAAACACAGCCCTAACGAACTAGTTTTTAACTTCAATCTAAGAGACGTCAGCCAAAACCGATTAATTCAAGCGATACAAGATAATGATGCAACAGACGAATGTGAAGATGTTCTGGCGAAGAGGCAAAATGCAGCTACCAGTATAATGGAGGAACGACGTAAGTGGAAAGAACGGTACGATAAACGACACCAGAAGCGGCGCAGGGACATAAGTCCCAGGGACATAAGTCCCAAATTTTTTTTTGTGAAGATGGGACATAAGTCCCAAATTTTCAAAATGATTTAGAAAATTAAACACACAATTCGATAGAATAATACAACAATTATAATCATTTATTATTTTATATAACAACAATGAAAAAAACAACAGTTCAATGCAATATAACAAAAAAAAAAAACAAACGGCAACAATTTGGAAGTTGAAAAATGAAACAATTTCAAGACAAAATCGGAAAAAACTAAAAATTTTGCAAGTAAACAAGGCATGTGTTTTGAATTATCAGCAATTACTTCTTCGTTTATCTTCGCAGAACAGCTACTACACATCTTGCAATGGTTGCAGGGTTGAAGTAATACGTTCCTTGGATTTTCGAAACAAATACCGCAGGTTATGGTTTCGTTATTTTGTTGTTGTCCAGGGTCGTTCGAATCATTTTCTTCGTTATCACTTGCTGATGAGTCAGAAACTCCAGAAAATTTAGTATTTGAGAATGCAACCTGCCACCATTGCAAGATGTGTAGTAGCTGTTTTGCGAATATATACTATTGAAAATTGTTCTAAAACTAAGTGAAACATTATAATTTTAAAAACTTAGTGAGGAAATTCTCTAAGCTTATACACAAAAAATTTATTCGGTGGGACATAAGTCCCAACTTTTGTTTTGGGACATAAGTCCCAAAAATAAAAGTTGGGACTTATGTCCCTGGGACTTATGTCCCTGCGCCACCAGAAGCCATATAAATATAGACGTGAACCAAAGTGAACCAGATTTTGAACCCGAAAATGCAGATTCGTCCGATGAGGACGAAATGCCAGGAGAGGCCGAGCTGTCAACGGCTATAAAACAAAAGTCGTTCACATGGAAACAGATGTACGGCTATAAAACAATAGTCGTTCACATGGAAACAGATGTCAATAGCAACAGTTTTAATAACTAAACAAACTGATGGAAACAAATAATAGAGAAGATATTTGAGGATTCTAAAACGTTCTGGGTAACAAGTAACAAAATAATCTCGGATTTTCAAACTGGTTTTCGTAAAAATTATTTCACAAATGATCAAATTTTTTCACTCACCTTACCTGGATAGAAAAAAGAAGTTACATGCGTTTTTTATTTATTTTAAAGCAGCTTTTGATTCTGTTAACAGGAATGCTTTTTTTACAAGCTGTCTTGCTTGGGAATTTCATACAAGTTTATGAATATTTTAACATCTCTGTATGAGAATACTGAAGCTTCAGTGTGGGATGGACAACAAGTCTCTGAGTGGTTCAATACAAACACAGGTGTTAAACAAGGCTGCATTTTAAGTGCCCTTATCGATATCGATATAGGAAAGATGAAAAATGGAGCTACAACGGTGAAGAAGTTAAAATTGTTAAGCAATTCAAATACTTAGGAGTCACATTAACCTCAGACATGGACTTTAGTAAACATTTAGAAATTAAACATAAAGCTGCGTTAAACCTTGTAAATGCAACATGGAAAAATATAATGTCAAATACAAAAAATATTCTCTTATCTATCAAGTTTCAAGTTTTTAATAGTGTTGTTAGATCATCTCTCTATTACGCAGCACAGGTTTGGGGCTGCTACTTGCACGAGAGCCTTGAAAAAACGATTCGTATTTTTATCAAAAGAGTCTTCACCCTCCCATCCAATGTACCTAATAATGCTATCTATCTGGAGACTGTGTTATCACTTCTTCACAACTTTACTCGAATGACACAAGCGAACTACATTTTAAAAGTAATGAACTGTGGGGAAAATAAACTTTTTTTTTACACTATCAGTTCTCGAGAGTAAGAAGCTTATATCAAGAATTAACTTACAATCAGAGATTAGCCAACACATATTATGTGCTCACTGGCTACATCATTTAGTGCAGATGGTAGTTGATAGTAAGCAAGTAAAAAAATAGCATAACACAAGCACACAAAATAAAAAAATAAATAAACAAATACTTTTATACAAAATGGATACAAAAACATGAGGACATACTAAACTTAAACTATGAGCGTGGTGCACTGGTTTTAAATGTTTTTTTTTAGACAGGATTTACTAATATTCTTTTATTTGAGTTGAAAAGCTTGCACATGCGGGTAAGAGGTTCATTCATGCCATAATTAGTACGGTGTTGGGGACAATGCAATACCTCTAATCTATGAAGGTGATGAGCCCCTCCAAGATAGTTAAAACCTACACATGATAGAGGATCGGGTGAGTCCAAAGATCCCGTTAAAAGTTGGTGAATAAAAATAACATCATTGTTAATACGCGTTTGTGACAAGGTTTGAATCTGTAGAAGTTGAGTCCGGTGTTCTTAAGGTGGGAGGTTGAATAGATCTGCCCAGGAGATCTGCCTCTATCCTAGATTTATGAATTTCGTAGAAAGGAGACCATACCTGTGATGCATATCCTAGATGGGGGCGAACATGACAGTTATATACTGCTAGGGTTACATAAGGATTTTGAAATTCCTTCTACCATCTTTTAACAAATCCCAACATAGAATTAGCTTTTTTAACAATAAATTTGATGTGTTCCGTGAAACTCAAGTCTGGGCTAAGGTTTGCTCCCAGATCTTTAGAACTAAAAACGCGATGCAAACCTTGCTGTGAAATGTAATAGCCATGTGTACTTGGTACCCTTTTCCTTGAAAATGTCATTGTCTGACATTTCGCTGGATACAAGATTAAACAATTCTTGCCAGATAGCAAATCTGTCGATGTCGGCTTGCAATTCTACGCGGTCATTAGCTGTGTTAGTAGATTTGAAGATTTTCATATCATCAGCAAAAACAAGGATCTTACTAGAATGAATACACGAAGTTACGTCATTTATAGGTAGTATAAACAGTAACGGACCAAGATGACTGCCTTGTGGAACTCCTGATTTTGCTGCAAAAGGGTTAGAAAACGAATTTCTGAACATTACTATATATGACCTGTTTCGGAGATATGAATATATCCAATTAACAAATCCTACAGGGAAACCTAATCGTTAATTTGCTTTTGCAACTCAATTTGATAACGTTTGAAATCATCGGTCGAATGTAAAGATTTAAAGCATTGACTTACGTATCTTAAATTAGTATATAAGCCCAAGAAAACCTGCAGTTCATTATTAATTGGGAACTCAGCGAATCATTGCCCTGCACATCACTTATTACCCAATATTTTTTGACCATTTGCGTCTCAGTCGCATCATGCGAAAATAGTTTTTCAAAATTAAAACTTATAAAAAGTTAACTTCGATCTGCTATGAGTCAAGAACGTTTAGTCAATCTGTCCATTTTGTCAATTGAGTGAAAAGTTTCAAGGGAAATCGATTTCAACGATGTAATTGAGGAGTTCAGCAAAATGAAGGCATGAAAACATAATCTATATATAAAAATCAATTTAATTTTTGTGTGTGACCTTATTTCTAGAGTTAGGATGGGTGGATTTTTTTATATATTCTTTTAAATGAAAGGGACCATAATGTAGATGGTTTAGAAGAAAAAAAATGTTAAAACCGTAAAGCTGAATTTTTTGTAGCCCATTTATAAGATTTGTTCTACTGTAAAGTAATATTTATTCGTAGTATTTATTGGAATTTATTTCAATAAAATTTATTTGATTTTTAATATTTCAAAATTAAAAAAATAAAACATAAGGGAGAGCTAGAGTACGTTTTCAACGAACTGTTGGATACCCTATTCCCTATATTTTTGTATGTGAATGCGTGCGCCTCCCGCAGCCAGCCGCTGTTCCAGTTTCAGAAACACAATTCTTCTTTAGCAGACAGGAAAAAATTCAATAACATTAATTTTGTGTGGCCCATGTTCAATAACTGCTGGCGTAATAAAAAAGGCGTGTGCCACGCCTAAATTTGAGACTTTTTACTGCCAGGGCAATTACTATGAGCTCAGTGACATTCAACTTTAAGCTTGCAGATCGATTTGAACATAACGTACATACATACATACATACATACAGTAAGTAAATTATCTTTAATAATAGTGTATTGTCTTTTTTTAGGGCAAGTATTGGTTTCGTGCAGAAAAAAAGAATCGAGGTTTTAATCAAACATGACATAACGATAAAAAAGAAGCCCAAAAAGTGGTTTTCGCCATACCGTACGTCGGTCTGTCTGGGCGGGTGTGAGTCTGTGCGCTTTTTCACGTCCAGCCACGGCTTGACGGATTTTCTGCAAACTTGGTATATATAGCAGTTTGAAGAAAAATGGTTGCTGAGGTTTTTACTTGCGATTATAGGTACTATAAGGCAACTTATGCATTCGTATAAAAAAAAATTTATTTCGTTTTAGCCCGTCTCTAACTGGTATCTTTCAAGTAACGGTTTTTTGAATTTTCTCGAAAACGGCTCAAACGATTTTAGATTAAACTCAAAATTTAGATAGCTTTAAGCAATTCTAACAAAACTGCTTTTTTTTTGTTTTTGGCTCAAATGGTCGTAACGAAAATCAGGTTTAAATGGCTTTTTTTCAAATGAGCATAAGTTCGCAACGGCTTTATTGAATTGACTCAAACTTTGTTTTTTATCGTTATTTATAGTGTTCTATAGGATGGTTTTGTAAATTTTTTAGTGAAGCCTTTCTAAATGGTAGATACAACGAGCCGTTCAGTCTTAGCCAACTTTTTTTTGGTTTTTTCTAATTTGCTCAAAAACGGCTTTAACGATTTTGATTAAACTTTGTGTGTTATTATTCTTTTAGTGTTTTTAATAGAACTGCGTTTTTAGTTTTTGCAAAAAAAGCTAATAACGCAGATCTGATCTTAACGTCTTTTTTTTCAAATGGCCATAAGTTGTCAACGGTTGTATCGAATTCAAACAAATTTTGTTTGGTATAGTTCCTTTCAACTCTGTATCAGATGACATTGCATTTTTGTCTGTTATTCTTTTTTAAATGGTGGCTCCCATACAAAAAGCCACTAGGTTTTGGTCAAATTATATAGTTTTTTCTAATTTAATCAAAAAAAAAAAAAAAATCCGCCGATTTTTATTAAACTTTGTATGTAATATAGATACATAAAATGTTTTGATGAAAACTGCAATTAAGTTTTTGGCTACAAATGATAATAACGGAAATTTTTTTAAACAATTTTATTAATTCCCATAAAGGACATTTATATCATTTATAGCACCCAAAAGATGACATCTAAATTTTAAATGGGACGTACCGTTATAAGACTTTTGCTGAAAAATCTATTCCGAACAAAACATAAAGTTTGCACAGAAAACATTATTTAGAATGTTTTATCAAAATCGTAGGAGCGGTTTTTGATAAAAATCAATTTTCCCCTAAAAATCGTATGGCAGGTACCGTCAGTTTTAGAGGTAGAATGCTAATTCCAAAAAACCGTCTGTAGGACGTCATAATAATACTATGTACCAAGTTTGAAGCAAATCGGTCCAGCCGTTAAGGCTGTAGGTGCCGATGCAGACGGATGGACAGACAGACAGAATTGTCGGTCCCAATTTTTTCGACTTCTCTATCATAGTAATGTCATGTTTGATTGTTAGATTATTTTTTTTTACGAATGCATAACTTGCCTTATAGTAAAAATGTGAAAAGTAAGTGCGTTTATTTGTAAGGCTTGAGCTCCTAAGCTACTTAACCGTTTTTAAAATTCTTTAATTAAAAGAAAGCTATACATTATCTGTGAGTTACATAGGCTATACATTTCTTTAGTCTCAACTCTCAACTAGAGACCCTTATGAAAATTGAAATAATGAAACCCAAGGTATCAAAAGTATTCCTTTAGAAGTCAATAATTGAAATGCACTGGAATTTGTACATGCGAATATACATAAACTGCAAGTTCGTCGGAAAAAAAAAAGTTTGAACGATATAGCGTGGACCAAAAAAGTTGGTAAAAAAAATCTGTCCGTCTGTCTGTCTTATTTGTTTGCCTTTCCGTCTGACTATATGTACCTATGTACCTAAAGACACCTACAAAAGCCCAAACGGGTGTGCTTAATTCTTTCAAACTAGGTATATCGAGTTTTTAAGGTATTGTACAGAAGTGAAATTGTTTTTTTTTGCAGCTCGAAAACTAACGGTACCTGCAACTATAGTTATGTTGAAGCTAATTTTTTCTCGGAAATGACTCAAACGATTTTGATTAGTTTAGGTTTTTATGTATGACCCATCAAATGGCTGGAAACAAAGTTACCAAGAATTGCTAAGAAAGGTACCTTCCATAGGACGGGTTTTTTTTGCTTTCGGCTTTTTCGAAGACGGTTTAACCGATTCTGTCGGAAATTTACACATCTATATATATAGGTTAAAGTAGCTTAATTAATACCTAAGAATTACATTCCTATATTTTTAATAAATATTTCTTCGTTTTTTCAAAAACATTTCTCTTCATAATTTACCTAATATTTTGAAAACAGATCATTTACTTTTTTAAAAATAATAAGTAGTTATAAATGCAGAAGACCTATGTATTGGAGGAATTTAATTTCTTTTTGAAAAATGTTCTCCAAAAAATGTTTTTATTCTAAGAAACCAATCCACAAATGTTGATAATTTTACTACCATACATTGAAATTCATCCAAAGAATAAGAGTTCAATTCAATTCAATTCAATTCAATTTATATACTATAATGGTTGTACAAATAAGACATAGTCTTTTACAGCACATGATAATTTGGATATCGTTTAGAAATTATATAAAATATAATTATCGTTTCGAAAAATAATTTTTTTTTTCAAAATCTCAAGCCAAGACCAATGCCTTATTAGAGCAAGTTGGTGCGATCCAGTAGTGGACTTTATTTTTAAAAATTACTATGGCGAAGGCCAACCCTGTATTTGCCGCGAGCGAAGCCGCGGGTGAAAGCTAGTATAAAATAAAATACGGGCTATTTACTTAATTTGAAAAAAAAAATTTTGGAATATTCTTGTATTATTCCTTATAGGTTTTAGAGTTTTATTGGAAAAACTTAATTAATAATATTGTATTTTAAAATAACTATGTACAAAGCTATTTATTAAAAAACAAACATTAAAAATCGTTCGATCAGTTTCTTTAAAAAAGATTTTTTTAACAACTTTCCGAAAAAATATTTAAAAAATTGTTTCAATACAAGAATACAGATAAATCTTAAGTTTCTTCCTTTTTCGAGGAAATCAAAATTCTTGTTACTGTACAGTAGGTATAATACATACTAAGGTACTTATAATCGCAAGGAATAATTGAAAAAAACTACTGTTTTAATTGAATACGCACATATAAGTAAGTTTAGTTTTTAGACATCTATCCATATCCAATATAAGAAAATCGATGTTTCTATGTAAGTTCCTTATAAACTTCAAAACGACGTGACCGATTTTCGTGAAATTTTCGGGAAATCTTATGACTGTAAAGTAAAATACTTTCCATACTAAGCTGGGTTGCGAGTATTAAATAAATTCTTTGATTTCGTTTTCTATTGGGTAATTATTTTTTTTTTTACTCTATGAGTATTCTGACTCTCTGAGCCTGTACGTGTATTATAATTTAATTACTATGATTGATGATTTTTTTCGTCGTAAAAGCTGACTTCATTGCGGGTTGCAATGGTACAGTGGATGTAGTGGTTGATTGCTAACCTTGAGTTGTGGGTTCGAGCACCAACATGGGCAGCAATTTTTCTATATTCCCCCAGTTTCCAACTGGATGCCACCGGTGGGATTTTTGTGAGAAAACTTACACCTTATTCTCAATCCACTGTACCAACTAAAAAACTTTTTTCCTATCTCTCTATTTCCTCTAACTAGTGCTGTGCAAAAGACCTAAAGTCTTGTCAACGGCTGTAAAACAATAGTCGTTCACATGGAAACAGATGTACGGCTATAAAACAATAGTCGTTCACATGGAAACAGATGTCAATGGCAACAGTTTTAATAACTAAACAAACAAAATATAGAGAAGATATTTGAGGATTCTAAAACGAGGTTTCTGGAAGTTAAGTCGCTTTCTGCGCAGATGAATTTTTCCTAGGTATGCGTAGAACGGATGAAGGTTTTTTATAAGAAAACTATGTACTTTTACCATCTCATAATAATTTGTGTCATAATGTTTAATGTTTCTACCTACTCCTACATCACGCACGAAGCAAAATTTTATGGGGCCCCCAGCCCCAAAACAAAACAAAACTGTACCTATACAAAGGTTCGAAGAACAACGGCAGCATTAACAAAATCATGCTACTATTAAGTTCTTAAGGAACTCAAGTAAAAAGAAAAAATATTGAATCCGGAATTTAGTTGTCCATTTGATGATTTTCTGTTTTTTATAGTAAATAGCTTTTGAAAAATGTACCCATTCTTGAACTCAAAAACGACCTTTCCCCAAAAATTCAGGTAGGTACATTGTCAAGTACTAGTTTTTGTTTTAATATTCAATGCTCTATTCACTTTTATATTAAGTGCTAAAACCCAGAGAAAAAAATTCTCGCAGATATAAAAAAGGCTAAGTACCTACTACGGAATGAAAGCAAAATTGACCAAATTAGTCAAATAATTAGATACGTCCATAAAGAAGATGGCGTTAAAGAAGTTCGGGAATCCGTTTTGGCTTTTTTCCTTATGTCTGGCAAGACTGCAGAAGATATTACGAAAGACATCCAAAAGCAGCTGGAAAAAGATGGGCTAGATATTGCCCTGTGCAGGGCTCAAGGTTATTACAATGCTGCGTCAATGTCAGGTGTACACGGAGGTGTACAACGAAAAATTCGACAGGTGAATCCAAAAGCTCTATTCAGTCCTTGTGCTAATCATTCACTTAATCTTTATGGAGTCCATGTCACCTGTTTTGGAACTGTTGAGAAGATTTATATTCATTTTTCTCGTCCTCTACACAAAGATAGGAATTGATTCTAAAAAAAACAGGGAGGAGTTTGAAACGTTTGTCAGATACTCGCTGGAATTCCCATTACGATTCTGTAAGGGTCGTAAAAGAACATGTAGAAACAATTATCACCACTATATAGGGAATATGCAAGATCCATCTAAAGCAAATCTTGACACAAGGTCAGCAGCAGGCTTGCTCCTTCCAGCTATATGTGTCTTCAACTTCTTGACCTATATTCATTTTTTGCATGCGATACTGAAAGAAGTAAATTTAGTTCAACAAAATTTACAGTCTCCAAAAATGACTTCGGATAATAGCCCTGAATAATTTTCTGACGAATGAACGAACTTCAATTATTGTAGACAATGCTGTTACATTTGGAACTAATAAATGCAACGGTATGGGAATCAACATTGACCGACGAGGAAGAAGGAGGATGAAAAAACCTATGCCAGGTGAACTCGCTCATGATGCTGGGTTAACAATATTCCAGAAGAAGATCGTCGAACAATGTTTGAGTGCCTTGAAGGACTTAAACAGGAATTGTCTCATCGATGTACGGCTATGAAGGAAACAAACAACGTTTTCCAAATAGTTCAAACAAAGTTTATGCTTGAAGCTTCTGATGACGCTTTGGCTATTGCTCTGGACAATCTGGTACGAATTTACGATGAGTTCAATAAAGAACAAGTGCTTGAAGAAGTAAAGAGATATCGGAGACATCTTTGTGCAACCGATACGAGTGTAGACGTTGTTACAAAATGGGCAGCCCAAGAAAACCTGCAGTTCATTATTAATTGGGAACTCAGCGAATCATTGCCCTGCACATCACTTATTACCCAATATTTTTTGACCATTTGCGTCTCAGTCGCATCATGCGAAAATAGTTTTTCAAAATTAAAACTTATAAAAAGTTAACTTCGATCTGCTATGAGTCAAGAACGTTTAGTCAATCTGTCCATTTTGTCAATTGAGTGAAAAGTTTCAAGGGAAATCGATTTCAACGATGTAATTGAGGAGTTCAGCAAAATGAAGGCATGAAAACATAATATAAAATAAAATACGGGCTATTTACTTAATTTGAAAATTTTTTTTTGGAATATTCTTGTATTATTCCTTATAGGTCTTAGAGTTTTATTGGAAAAACTTGATTAATAATATTGTATTTTAAAATAACTATGTACAAAGCTATTTATTAAAAAACAAACATTAAAAATCGTTCGATCAGTTTCTTTAAAAAAGATTTTTTTAACAACTTTCCGAAAAAATATTTAAAAAATTGTTTCAATACAAGAATACAGATAAATCTTAAGTTTCTTCCTTTTTCGAGGAAATCAAAATTCTTGTTACTGTACAGTAGGTATAATACATACTAAGGTACTTATAATCGCAAGGAATAATTGAAAAAAACTACTGTTTTAATTGAATAGGCACATATAAGTAAGTTTAGTTTTTAGACATCTATCCATATCCAATATAAAAAAATCGATGTTTCTATGTAAGTTCCTTATAAACTTCAAAACGACGTGACCGATTTTCTTGAAATTTTCGGGCAATCTTATGACTGTAAAGTAAAATACTTTCCATACTAAGCTGGGTTGCGAGTATTAAATAAATTCTTTGATTTCGTTTTCTATTGGGTAATTATTTTTTTTTTTACTCTATGAGTATTCTGACTCTCTGAGCCTGTACGTGTATTATAATTTAATTACTATGATTGATGATTTTTTTTGTCGTAAAAGCTGACTTCATTGCGGGTGGCAATGGTACAGTGGATGTAGTGGTTGATTGCTAACCTTGAGTTGTGGGTTCGAGCACCAACATGGGCAGCAATTTTTCTATATTCCTCCAGTTTCCAACTGGATGCCACCGGTGGGATTTTTGTGAGAAAACTTACACCTTATTCTCAATCCACTGTACCAACTAAAAAACTTTTTTCCCATCTCTCTATTTCCTCTAACTAGTGCCGTGCAAAAGACCTAAAGTCTTGTCAACGGCTGTAAAACAATAGTCGTTCACATGGAAACAGATGTACGGCTATAAAACAATAGTCCTTCACATGGAAACAGATGTCAATGGCAACAGTTTTAATAACTAAACAAACAAAATATAGAGAAGATATTTGAGGATTCTAAAACGAGGTTTCTGGAAATTAAGTCGCTTTCTGCGCAAATGAATTTTTCCTTTTCTTTTTTTAATAAAGATGTTCGGTCAATATCCCATTGACCTAGAAATGGGACCTTGGAATTCAACGGCAAGAAGACCCAACGCCCGTCGCTGACGTCGCACCTTGGGTACGGCAACGGCGATGAATTACACATCACATTCCATACCATTTATTCGCACCATGAATACGGTTGCTATTTGGTTTGGATCTTCTTCTTGCCTCCCGCCCACCACAATCGTCACACCAAATTCTATGCGCCGCATATGCTCCCATTATGCGCCATAGAATTAAATTATCAACGTTTCAATGACACACTCCACCAGATACTTTTCTACGGTAGCGATAGCCAGGCATGGATATTAGCTAGCAGCCAGATAAGAGATACACACTGGCTGCTACAAATATATTGGGATACAATGGGTATGACTGAACTGTCTCGTCGCCCACTCATGCAATGGCCTGGAGTATGGAACGGATATTTGATACCTCGCGTCGCCAATGGATTGTTCGATTGTCTGTATTTATGATGGATAAATACTGCATCAAAGGCGACCACCTTATCAGTCAACAGAGAGTGAAAATGAGCCCTCAACGGATTTTAATGGCTATCGCTGGAGTTGGTACGATATTTCTGGTGTTCCGATGGATGTCTAAGGCCTGGGCCTGGTACCAGCTATTGGATTCGTTCCATCTATGGGACTTCTAATCGTGGAACGATGCTGAGACAGCACTTCACAGCCGTGGCACAATTCTTGGAATGGACACGACGCTGTCTGGGACTTGGTCGTGGCTTCAGATGGAGAAGCATTTTTTGAGTCTTACTTCAACAGTCAACAGACGTGGTCGCGTTATAATTTGTAATCGTTCGTGGAACCTTTTATCATTGTCATTAATTTGTACTCGTTCGTGGAACCTTTTATCATTGTCATTTCTCATTTTAATAAATATAGTTTTAATAGACTGTAAATCCAATCTCTGTGTCGTGTTCTATTATTGATTTTAGACAGTGGCTTTTTCTCTGGACTTTTCAGACACACATAGAATTCCCCTGTTCTTGGTTAATCGTTCGGAAGTATAAATACCCGACATTTTGGTGCCTCCTGTGAGGATTGACAAATAAGTGTATGTGTTTTTGTGGACATTACTGTCCAGCGTTTGTGTTCGTGGTTTGTGTCGCGCTTTCTGCCTTTGGAATTCTACTTGTTGCACTTGGTGTGCTGTGACAGTGATAGTTAAAATGGCAGACTTGAATCGCAGATCCGCGTCTTGCACCGCCATCAAGCGGTTGCACGAACGACTCACCACGGTCGACATGGGGGATTGGGACGAAGCCCAGATCCTGCAGGAGCAGCGTGCGCTCCTAGGACATTTTGAGCGTTTCATCGACGCTCACAACAATCTCATGGAGGACGTGACGTCGGATGGAGTGAAGGCCAACGACGAGCTATTGGAGACGGTGGAGAGCCAATACAACGCGGCTCAAGTAGCTCTGGCCAGACGTTTACGCCAGGTATGTGCAACTGGTGCACACCCAGAACCGGTAACTCCCACGTTACCCAATATACCGGAGGGAGCAGCGCAGGTCAGACCTCAGGGCCAGAGCACTCCAATTGCGCCTGGGGCAAACCAACCACCATTGCAAAACGTGTTGTCATCACGCGTGGATCTGAAGTTGGATCCAGTGCAAATCCCTAGTTTCGATGGGAGGTTGCCAAACTGGATCGCCTTTAATGAGATCTTCGAAAACCTGGTACATAACAATGCCGATTTACCGGACTATTACAAACTCCAGAAGATAAGGAGTGCAGTCCTGCCAGTCCACGTCGGGATGGTAGGAACCTGCTACGATGGTGGATACGAGGAGTTGTGGAAGGAGTTGAAGGAGCGGTTTGATAACCCCCGACAGTTAGCCGAGACGCATGTCTCTCGGCTCTTGAATCTTCGGCCAGAATCAGACGAGACCTCCAAGGCGTTGCTACGGATCGTGGATGCCGTACAGGAATCAGTGCGACCACTGCGGGTAATGAAATTACCCGTGTCCTCGTGGGATGCGGTGATAGTACCCATCATCGTATCGAGGCTCGCAAGGGCTACCGAACAAGGATGGCGAATGTTCAGCCCATCGAAGGAGATCCCAACGCTGACTAGTTTGCTGCAGTATTTGACGCAGAGAGCCCACTGTTTGGAGTCACAGATTAAGGTGCCTTCCATTACTCATCGCAAGGAGACAACCGGACATGGTCCGCACCGTACGCAACCGATTGCTCGCGCTCATGTGGTAGCAGCAGATGACAGCAAGTGCCTGTGCTGTCAGAGTGCCCATCGCATTACCCAATGCAAGAAGTTTGGATCCTTGGACTACTACGAGCGCCTTAACCTGGCCCGAACTAAGGATGTCTGCTTCAATTGCCTGAAGCCAGGGCATAGCGCTCCTCAGTGCCCGTCATCAGTTTTGTGTCGCCATTGTGGACGGCGACACCATACGCTACTCTGCCGCAGCCAAGGACCTCCTCCACAACCTCAGAGGAGGCCTTCCGGAGATAAGCAGCCAACAGCAGGACCATCGAACTGGGCCTTCTATCAGGACAGGAAACATGGACCTCCAGATGCCTTTGAGGCTGAGCAGTGACTCGGCCATACCAGTGCTACCGTACTGCTAGCCACCGCCTTAGTCTACGCAGTCGGAGCATCCTCGGACCCACAGCTGGTTCGAGCTCTCTGCGATCCTGGGTCGCAGGTAAGTTTTATCACTAATGATTTGGCAACCAAGCTCCATCTTTGTAGAACCCGCATGGAAGTCGCCGTACATGGCATAGGCGCTTTCAAGCACTCAATGGCTCAAGGCCAAGTGACGCTGTCACTTTGGTCCACCCGATCTCCATTCACGATCACCGTCAAAGTTTTGGTCATACAGACCATTACATCTATGCTTCCTACAGATCATGTGGACGTGTCCAGGTGGACACACTTATCCGGTCTACCTCTAGCAGATAAGCATCTTGGTACCCCGGGCAGCATCGACATCCTCTTGGGCGTAGATGTCTGGGGTCTACTCGTTCAAGGAGAGGTCCTTCATGGACGACCTGATGAACCTCATGCTCAGCGAACCCGCTTGGGCTGGGTAGTCTTCGGTCCAGCCGCCTTGGAACGGGCTGGACACAACCTGCAATCCCTGCATAGCCAGATTACTACTGACCAACCCGTAGAACACAACCTGGAAGAGCTGGTCAAGAACTTTTGGAGGCTGGAAGAAGTTCCCATAGACGAAACCAGAGAAGACGAGTGTAGCCGGCACTACCTGGCAACCTACACTCGCACGCGAGAAGGGCGATACATGGTGCAGATACCCTTCCGACAAGACGCCCCCAGGCTGGGGGACTCCTACCGTTCCGCTCTCCGGCAGTTCTACAGCCTAGAACGCCGGCTTCAGAGCAACCCTGAAATCCGTGAGAAGTACATCACCTTCATGCGGGAGTATGAAGAGCTTGGACATATGGAACGGGTTGGTCAACATGGCGACCACCCCAGATGCTATTACATCCCGCACCACGCGGTCACTGGCAAGTTCCGTGTGGTGTTCAACGCTTCGGCGAAGACGACAACGGGTGTCTCACTCAATGACACTCAGTTGGTCGGTCCAACAATCCAAGACTCACTGGTCAACGTGATCTTGCGATTCCGGCGCTATCTGGTTGCGCTGACAGCAGATGTGGAGAAGATGTTCCGGCAAGTTTTGGTAGCCCCGGAACATCGGAACTTTCAACGGATTCTCTGGCGAGAATCACCCTCAGATGAACTGGTGGTCTTCCGACTGACCACCGTAACCTACGGTATGGCATCCAGCCCATACACTTCTGTGCGATCGATGGTGCAGTGCGCACAAGACAACCATACGTACATTTGGGACCCCACCCGTGCAAGGGTGGCCAAAGAGACGATCGACAACGCCTTTTATGTAGACGACTTACTCACCAGTTGCAACAGCTCCACCGAAGCGACTAACTTGGCTCTCGACATCAATCGGGTGCTCAAGGCTGGGCCCTTTCAGCTGCGCAAATGGAACTCAAACTGCGCAGAGGTAATATCTTTTTTGTCTAATGATGTTTCTCCTTCTTTTTCCACAGAGCTCGTCATCGAGTGTCCAACGGCAACTGTTCTTGGACTACGTTGGGATCCGACCACAGACGAGCTCTTCTTTGCTGTGGAAATAGCATCACCAGGACACACTCCCACGAAACGACGTGTACTGAGCGAGGTTGCTCAGTTATTCGACCCAACTGGTCTACTCGCTCCTGTGGTCATCATCGGCAAGATGTTCATCCAAACTCTTTGGACAGCAGGCATTACGTGGGATGCCGCGCTCTCTCCAGACTTAGAAGCTACATGGTCTTCCTTCCGGGACGGGCTCTCGTCCCTCAACCACGTCCGCATTCCTCGATGGCTCGGAATGCAGAGCAACCAAACCACTACAATCCATGGCTTCTGCGATGCCAGTTCGCGTGCGTATGCAGCTGTCATCTATCTGAAGACAACATATCCTGACGAAAGGGTCCAAGTCTCGTTGCTGACAGCCCGGACCAAGGTAGCCCCCCTCAAAGGCGCTACCATTCCCCGACTGGAGCTCTGTGCCGCCCACCTCTTGGCGGCTACCTTTGAGAACATACGCCAGGCTCTTGGACTACAGAAGGCGCCGTACTATCTCTGGTCAGACTCCAGCATTGTCTTGTGTTGGATACGGAAGGAGCCTTCCAACTTAAAACCTTATGCAGCAAATCGAGTACGCCACATCCAGGAGTTGACTTCCCCCGAGCGGTGGTTTCATGTCCGCTCCGCTCAGAATCCAGCTGATTGTGCCAGCCGAGGTCTCGGCGCTGCCGAGCTACTTCGACACTCCCTATGGTGGCAAGGTCCTACTTGGCTGACTACTGGACCCTTGCCGATCCGCCCAGCCGGGCAGCTTCAAGCAGACAATCTGGTGAAAGTAGCTGAAGAACTCAAGACGTCCGTCTTCACGGGCGTGGTGTCCACTACTCGCATGGTGATGACTCGTCGACGCGACGGCCTCCTTATTCCATTGACGGAGCGCTTCAGCACCTTGGGACGACTTCTGCGTACAGTCGCCTATATGTTAAGATGGTGAAAAGGGCACCGCCACCTCCTCAGAAAGCCAGTGGTTGGAGCTGATGTGATCAACCACGCCTTGGAACGGCTAATCCTCTTGGAACAAGAAGCTACGTTCCCCCAGGAATTTCAGCAGTTGAGGAACCGTGGCCCACTGTCAAGCAATAGTCCATTGCTGTCACTGAATCCCTATTTGGATACCAAGGGCATCTTACGAGTCGGAGGCCGACTGACACACGCTACGCTACCGGATGAGCAACGCTTCCCGATCGTCTTACCGAAAACTGGAAGTTTGGTTTGGTTACTGATAACCCACACACACAGAGTCACATTGCATGGTGGAGTGCAGCTCATGCTCCAGACCCTTCGGCAGAAGTACTGGATTCTACATGGTCGTCAAGTAGCACGGACTGTGCTACACAAATGCGTCACCTGTCGACGCCAACGTGGGACACTGATACGTTAACAGATGGCTCCTTTACCTAAACACCGGGTAAAGGCCGCCCTCCCCTTCCTGGCTTCTGGAGTGGACTATTGTGGTCCGTTCATCTTACGGGTGGGAACGAAGCGATCCCGCACAACCATGAAGGCTTACCTAGCAGTCTTCGTATGCATGGCCACAAAGGCTGTGCACTTGGAGGTTATTGAGGACCTCTCCTCGCAGGCCTTTCTAGATGCTTTTACGCGATTCACAAGCAGGCGTGGACCCTGCCCAGACTTATACAGCGATAACGGGACGGCCTTTGTTGGTGCCAACCGGCACTTGAAGGAAGACTTGGCGGCCTTTACGTGCCACTATAATCAGCAGGCAATGGCAAATATAGGAACAACATGGCACTTTATCACACCTGGAGCCCCCCATCAAGGTGGCTTATGGGAAGCTGCAGTCAAATCCGCTAAACACCATTTGATTCGACTGGTGGGGTCCCAATCCTTGTGGCACCATCAACTACATACCTTGGCAGCACGCATCGAGGCGTGTCTCAATTCACTCCCTCTGGTTCCACTACATGGTGATCCTGAGGACAAGCTAGCCCTGACGCCAGGGGACTTTTTAATTGGTAGTCCTCTTATTGCGGTCCCTGAGCCCGAAGTTGGCGACGTACCACTGAACCGACTTAAGCAGTACCAGTGGTTGAGGAAGGTGCATCAAGATTTCTGGAAACGATGGAGTGATGAGTACCTGGTGACACTTCAGACACGCAGCAAGTGGGAAAAGCGCGAGGCTGATCTACAAATGGGCGACATCGTCGTCATTCGTCACGAAAACCTACCTCCAACTCATTGGCGACTTGGACGGGTGATTGCTGTTCACCCGGGCAGTGATGGACTGGCCCGCAATGCAACGATTCGCACTCCCCAAGGGGAGTGTCGGCGACCGGTACAGAAGTTGTGCCGACTAGTGGACACTTAACCGATTTTAATACCAACATTTTACAACACTAATCAAATTATGAGGCAGCAGATCTCTTCTGCCCATCTATTATGCTGTGCCAAAAAACGCAATTTAATAAAGCATCGCTTTTCGGAGTCGTAATTCTACCGCAGTTTAAAGCATCGCTTTTCGGAGTAGTAATTCTACCACAGTTTTCACCACATTTCTTTGAACCCAAGGGTTCAACCGGGCAGGATGTTCGGTCAATATCCCATTGACCTAGAAATGGGACCTTGGAATTCAACGGCAAGAAGACCCAACGCCCGTCGCTGACGTCGCACCTTGGGTACGGCAACGGCGATGAATTACACATCACATTCCATACCATTTATTCGCACCATGCATACGGTTGCTATTTGGTTTGGATCTTCTTCTTGCCTCCCGCCCACCACAATCGTCACACCAAATTCTATGCGCCGCATATGCTCCCATTATGCGCCATAGAATTAAATTATCAACGTTTCAATGACACACTCCACCAGATACTTTTCTACGGTAGCGATAGCCAGGCATGGATATTAGCTAGCAGCCAGATAAGAGATACACACTGGCTGCTACAAATATATTGGGATACAATGGGTATGACTGAACTGTCTCGTCGCCCACTCATGCAATGGCCTGGAGTATGGAACGGATATTTGATACCTCGCGTCGCCAATGGATTGTTCGATTGTCTGTATTTATGATGGATAAATACTGCATCGAAGGCGACCACCTTATCAGTCAACAGAGAGTGAAAATGAGCCCTCAACGGATTTTAATGGCTATCGCTGGAGTTGGTACGATATTTCTGGTGTTCCGATAGATGTCTAAGGCCTGGGCCTGGTACCAGCTATTGGATTCGTTCCATCTATGGGACTTCTAATCGTGGAACGATGCTGAGACAGCACTTCACAGCCGTGGCACAATTCTTGGAATGGACACGACGCTGCCTGGGACTTGGTCGTGGCTTCAGATGGAGAAGCATTTTTTGAGTCTTACTTCAACAGTCAACAGACGTGGTCGCGTTATAATTTGTAATCGTTCATGGAACCTTTTATCATTGTCATTAATTTGTACTCGTTCGTGGAACCTTTTATCATTGTCATTTCTCATTTTAATAAATATAGTTTTAATAGACTGTAAATCCAATCTCTGTGTCGTGTTCTATTATTGATTTTAGACAGTGGCTTTTTCTCTGGACTTTTCAGACACACATAGAATTCCCCTGTTCTTGGTTAATCGTTCGGAAGTATAAATACCCGACAAAATATTAAATACATAATTTGTTGTCCAAATTTAGGAACAATCTTTTCATCATGACAGATTCCGAAGTGGGATACGAATTTAATACAGGGATTATTTGGGAAAAATAAAACGAAACCGTAAGGAAAAATCTAACGAAACCTAAACTGAAAAATCGGAAGAGAAAGATTTGTATACCAATGAATTTCAAAACGAAAGGAAGTTTTTTTTCGAGAACAATCAACGACGCCAATCATTTGGAAGAAAAAAAAACATGATAAGATTCGATAGTTTGAAGGTGGCACAATTAAATTGCCTTCTGCAAATGAAAAACCAACCACGAATTGGAAATAAAGCACAAAAAGTTGCGAAATTGATCGAACTATATGGATCGGAGGAATTGGATTCTGAAGAATTAGAGGCAGGCGAGATGGCTACGGCAGAATCTTGGCAGACACAAATGGATGATTTGAAGAGTACGATGACAGACCTGGCGAAAATGGTAGGTGAAATGGCTGTAAGTATGAGAAACGTCAATCCAACAGGTGCCAAATCGCAGCCTAAGGAAAGCAGACAAGAAGGTCAGCAAACTATTCAGAACACATCATTGTCAACTGCAATGTCGCACGAAACAGGAGTCACGGATAACGTTGGTGTCTCTCCAATAGCTGCACTGCCAGCCATAACTCAAATGCGTCTTCCAAACAACACCCACGATGTCAAAGGAGTCCTCCCTGAGTTCGATCCAATTAAACGGACTCTATCGTCAAATCAATTCGTCAACAAATGCGAACAACAACGTTGTATATATTGTTGGAGTGATGAATTAATTCTCTTTGCAGTACAACACAAGTTAAAAGGAATAGCTAAGGAATGGATTGATTTTTTTTAGATTAGATTTAGATTTAGATTTTTATTGTTCCTTAAATAGTTACAATAATTTAAGCATGGCTTTGCCGTCTGCCTGATTAGCAACTCAAGAATATAAGAGATTAAAAGTTTTTAAAGATACGGTTTTTCAAAAATTTTCGTTTAAAATTCTGCTTCTATAAGATAGTGCTGTTTTACAAAATTGAAACATTTTAGGAACATCCACTTCATTGAGAAACCTTAGTATTAATTCTTCTGATAAAAAATCACTTCCTAATATATGTCTTCTTGTTTCTCTAAGAACGGGACACCTTCCAACAAAATGAAAAATATCTTCTCTTTCCGCCATATTACACATTTCGCAAAGTAAGGGAAGATCATCACGGTGGGGTATAAAGTTGAGACCTAAAAGTTCACCTCGCAGTCTAAACATATTTGATATTTGTTCCGTCGTGAAGTCATCTCTAAAATAGTTGTTTTGGTTTAAGTTGTAATTTAGCTTACTGTATATCATCCTGTACATTGATTCTTCTGCTTCCTTGGTGTATTCTCTCCTCAAAAGTTCATCAGTGTTGGCAATCATCTGATATAATAAAGGCTTCCACGAGCTGTAATCGTCCAAGCTTAGTACTATTCCAGAATCCTCTGCCAAACCAATCCAATCCATGAACCATCCAGATCTGCTGCGAATTGCTTGAAGAGCTGCTTTCTTTGGAAGGCGATAACTAGGCATATTCAGAACTTTAATGATGTAGTCAACTTGAAGCTTGAGAGTCTTAATAAACAGTGGGGAGATTCCGGTTTCGAGCATAATCATATAGTTGGGGGTGTTTGAAGGAAGTCGGAATATTCGCTTTATATAGAAATCGAAGGAGTTTCTCCGCTGTTTCATATTTTTTGCCTCCCCAAACTTGAGCTGCATACAGTAAAGTAGACTCCGCCACTGATTCAAAAACTCTGTATTTGCTGCTATGCGCTATATGACCGTTTTTGAATATTTCTCTCCAAGCAACATTAATCGCAGTCTTAGCTTTCTGAAGTTTGTCCGTCAGATGTCGTTCCATACCAAGATTCTTAGTGAAGTAAACCCCTAAATATTTGTATTCATTCACAACTTCAACCCTTTCACTATTATAAGTCCATTGTTCTCTTGAGCCTGTTCTTCCGCCTCCGTTTTTGAAAATCATAACCTTCGACTTTTCTAAGTTGACGACTAGATTCCATATCGTGCAGTATTCGTGAAGCTTGTTCATCATTAGTTGCAGAGTTTTGGGGGAATAAGCAAAAAGAACAATATCATCCGCAAAAAGGAGAGCTTTGATGTAGGTTCCAGCGTATTCGATACCACCTGGCAGAAAATCAGTTATGTCTTCGATGAAGAGTGCAAATAAACTTGGGCTGAGTGTACAACCCTGACGTAATCCTGTTTTCGTTTGGAACCATTCCGAAATATTTTCGCCATCCCGTACAGCTGCTGAAGTTTCCCGGTACAGGTTCTGCAAGACGCGTCCAAATTTATGAGACAACCCCAATCCATACAACTTGTATATCAGCGAATTACGGTCAATCGTATCGAATGCTGCCTTAAAGTCGACGAAAAATGTATATAATTTCTTATTTCGAGACAAGAAGGAATTTGCAATACTTCTGAGCACAAAAATGTGGTCTATGGTTGAGTACCCTGGTCTGAAACCAGCTTGAAATTCACTCAAAAGGTTATTGGCGTCTATCCACGCTCCAAGTCGATTCTGCAGTACTGCTGTAAATATCTTATAGGATGCATTCAAAAAAGAAATACCTCTATAATTTACTGGATCCAATGTGTTGCCTTTTTTATGTATAGGAAAAATTAGCGCTTCTTTGAATTCTTTAGGAATGATTCCACGTTCCAGGACGATATTAAATGCTTCTGTAAGTTTTGTATGGAGGTCATCTGTGCCATATCGATAAAATTCCAGTGGTATTCTATTTACTCCGGACGGATTTCCGTCCTTCAATTTTCTTAACGACGCAGCTACCTCTTCCTTAGATATCGGCTGATCCAGAAGTTCTACATAATAGCCCGGTTCCGCATATTGAAACATATGAAAGCTCAAAAGAGTGTGGTTCAATAGCTGACTGAAATGTGGCATTAATATTTCACAATTCAAGTTGCAGTTTATAACATATCTTTTGCCATTAAGCCTTTGTATTGAATTCCAAAACTCTGATGAATTCCTACATTTAGCTAGGCTATTGGCTTCCCTCTCATAAAATGTTCTCTTTTTGTCTTGCAGATTGCCTTAAACCTTCGATTATGCTCCATATAAGTGCGCTTGGTTGAGTCATCATTATAACGTCTAAACTGATTTAACGAATCATAAGAAAAATTCCTTGCCGTCATGCACTCTCTATCAAACCATGGTTCTCTAAACTGCTTACTTCGTCTGAAATTCTTTGGTCCCGGGTACGCTTCCTTAATGCAATCATCAATACTTTTTAAACTGTCACTTTGGTAACTCATCAGACATATATCTAATCGGCTTTGATACACAGAAACCTTGGAATCTTTCCATTGCAATTTAGGCATAAGTTTCAGGTTCACATTTTCCTCATTTACTTTTTCTCCATACGTAAAGAAAACAACAACTGGCATGTGATCTGAATAAGGTAGATGTTGAACTTTGAAATCCATGATTAAGGAACTCCAATTGCCTCCTATAAGGCAGTAATCGATGACAGAACTACCTTGTTTGCCAACAAATGTAAACTCTCCCAATTTATCACCTTCACTAGTACCATTTAGAATTCGAAGTCCGATTGAGTTACACAGATCCAATAGCTCTCTTCCCCTTGTGTTCTTTGTGGAATCCTTAGTTTGCCGATTATGTCCTTCACGTTCATTTTCCAAACCTCGTTCTGTTCCCACTCTAGCATTCAGGTCACCAACAACTAATATATTTGAGTAAGATCCGCTCATGAGAAACTCCTTAATTTTGTCGAAGTCCGCATCCCAGTGGTTACAGTTTATATAAGATGGTAAAAAAAAACAAACTTTTCTCCTTTAATTTTCAATTCGACGCAGATAATATCACCATAAAGTTTGAACTTACAACTGGTATTATCAAGATCTTTTTTAAACCCAAAAATGCATCCTCCACTCGCTCTTCCTCTCGCATGCCTCCTTACAGCAGGTATAAATTTAAGTTCATAATTTTTAAATTTGTTTTCATAAATATCAGCGTTATTTGTTTCAGTTAAAAAGGTTTCATACAAAAAAATGAATTCGAACTGGTTAATAAAATTGAAAAAATCACTAAATAAATTCTTATTACTAAGACCAGATACATTGTACGATACAATTTTATATTCTACATTAAAATGTTTGACATTATTATTATTTAACTGTGTTTTTTTAACAACGTTAGTTTGGCAGACGGCATTACAATTAAAAAGTAGATTGAGGCCTGGATTGATGCAATGCCGGTATTCCAGACCTGGTCAGATTTTACCAGGGCTCTCCTCAATGATTTTCCTAGCACTGTGAATGTTGCAGCGGTACATAGAGAATTGATGAAACGTAAACGTAAACAAGGTGAGTCATTAGTTGAGTACTATTATGCTATGCTTACCATCGGAAGACGAGGTAATTTGGATGATCTGTGCCTTAATTCCTATATAATTAATGGTGTAAATGATTCTAACATCACACGAACGCTACTGGCTATGAATTTTCTCACGTGCAACCATCTTCTGAGGTCATTGGATAGTTTGTCAAATGTATCTATATCCGCGGCAAGAGGTTTTGAAGCAACAGAACGGGTACCAGACGTTGGACGTGCGACTAGTTTTCAAAAATCAGCGAACATCAAATGCTACAATTGTAACGAGGTGGGGCATATATCTTCGAAGTGTCCTCAATCTCCAAAGAAGGCACGATGTACGGTGTGCAATAAGGTAGGCCACGATTCAAGAAACTGTCGTGCAAACAAGTCAACCATCGCCAAGGTCGAACAGAACGAAGTAGTAGCAGAGTTAATTATACCAGTTATGAAGGACGTCATTATATCAGGACATAATTATTCTGCATTTTTAGACACGGGTAGTGATTACTCACTTATCAACGAAACGACATTTCCAAAAGGGCTGGTACGTCAGGAACTTACAAAAAAATTCAAAGGTTTCGGAGGATCAATTGTAGAATCGAAGGAAGTCATTGAGGTAGTAATGCTGATGGATAATCAAGAACTACGCGTTATGTTTCACATCGTTCCAAATGAGTTTCTACCTCAAGGGATACTTTTGGGTCGTGATGTCCTATGCCGAAAAACACATCGCATGATCCTCGAATCTGGAGTTTTGCAAATCCAATCTAAAACATCAGAAACGCCCAAAATAGGTGAGCAGTTGAGTTTGCGTCAGCGAGAAGAGGTATTGGATCTGATCGCCAGATTTGACAATTGTTTTGGTGAAGATTTATCTCAGCTGGGTCGATGCAACACCAAAGTTATGGAAATTACAGTCAACACTACTAACCCTATTGTTGGTAAACGGTACCAGGTTCCATTTGCGTTGAGGGATAAGTTATCTGCGAATACTGATAATCTTTTGAAACACCATATCATTCGTCCAAGCAATTCACCACACGCTGCTTCAGTGGTGTTAGTTCCAAAATCTAATGGAGAGAGTCGAATGTGCATAGACTATCGTGCACTAAATTCAGTCACGGTAAAAAAACAGTGCATAATCCCAGTGGTAGAGGAACAGTTATCTCAGCTTGCAGGTAACAAATTCTTTTCAACTTTGGACATGACAGCCGGATATTGTCAGATTCCATTGAAAGAAGAAAGCAAAGAACTTACTGCATTCCTTACTCCAGATGGGTTGTTTTAGCACAATGTTATGCCATTTGGTTTAGTCAATGCACCGATGGTTTTCCAAGAGACTATAAAGGAGTTGGTGAAGGATCTCAAATATTGCAAACAGGTGGTAAATTACGTGGATGAACTGATCATAGCAACAGATACGTTTGACGAGGGTATGTAAGTACTCGAGGAGTTGCTGCAAGCGTTGAAACGGAGTGGACTTACACTTAGACCGTCAAAATGTGTTCTCATGGCGACGACAGTTAGTTTTCTTGGACATATTGTGGGACCTGAAGGCATACGGACAGGCGAAAACAAAACAAAGTGCATTGAGGAATTTCCAAGAATAACGAATGCAACTGAGGTAAGTCAATTCCTTGGTGTCACGGGGTTCTTTAGGAAATTTGTGCACGAATATTCGCACATCTCTCAGCCGCTTATGAAACTTCTCAAGAAAACAAACAATTTCCTGTGGGAACCGGATCAACAGGCAGCATTCGAACGTCTAAAGATTGCCATCACTAAGGAACCAGTTCTCGCACTATTTGACGTGAAGAAAGAACACGAAGTACACACAGACGCATGTTCCATTGGACTTTCTGGAATCTTGATGCAACGAGAATCCGACGGATTTAAACCGGTGTCGTATTTTAGCCGTCAATGCAGTGATTCTGAAAGTAAATTTGACAGTCATGAATTAGAGATCTTGGCTATCGTTGAAACTCTGGAACGATACAGAAATTATCTACTTGGAACAAGGTTTCGTGTCATCACAGACTGCAATGCAATCGTCATAACTAAAACAACATCTCCCTTACCGCCACGAATAGCGAGATGGTGGTTAAGGTTACAAGACTTTGATTTCGAGTGTGTCCATCGAACGGGAGTAAGAATGCAGCATGTTGACGGAATGAGTCGGATCCCAACTTTACCACCAAGAGAACCATCGACAGTAGCCGATAACGTTTTAAAGATAAGTACGTTGGATGATGACTGGATACTTGCCATGCAATTACAGGACAAGAAACTTGTAAATATCATCAATGTCCTCAAAACCGAAACATCTCAAGCTGAACCAATGACGAAGCAGATAAAAAACGATTATGTGATGCAATTTGGACGCTTACATCGCAAAGTTGGTGGGACGCAAAGACTGGTGATAACAGAGCTGGTAAGATGGCGAATATGTAGAGCTTGCCATGACGAAGCTGGACATTTTGGAATCGATAAAACGATACAACGTATTACGAAGCATTTTTGGTTTCCGAGAATAAGGCGATATGTGAAATCCTATATTGCATCGTGTCCAGAATGTTGTTTGAATAAAGTCAAAGGTGGTAAGATTGAAAGTCAGCTCCATGTTACCGAAGTTATGCCGATTCCGTTTCGAAGTGTCCACATAGATCATTTGGGACCATTTCCAAAGAGTAAAAGAGGTAACCTATACATAATTGTTCTTGTATGTTCTTTCAGTAAGTACGTTATCCTCAAAGCTGTGAGGAACACGAAAACAGCACCTGTTACTAATCTGATGACAGAGATCATGTCAATTTTTGGCCAACCTCTACGGATCACATCAGACAGAGGTACAGCTTACACTTCGCGGGAATTTAGTAACTTTGTTGCTCAGCATGGCTTACACCATGTCAAGACAGCCGTACGTACCCCAAGAGCAAATGGTCAAGTCGAAAGGGTGAACAAAACTCTTCTAGCAACACTTAAATGCTCAATCAAGACTAACAAGGAATGGGACTCAGCATTGCCGGATGTTCAATGGAATTTAAACTCACAGTCACAACCAAACTCGACAACGAAACCCAGCCCTAACGAACTAGTTTTTAACTTCAATCTAAGAGACGTCAGCCAAAACCGATTAATTCAAGCGATACAAGATAATGATGCAACAGACGAATGTGAAGATGTTATGGCGAAGAGGCAAAATGCAGCTACCAGTATTATGGAGGAACGACGTAAATGGAAAGAACGGTACGATAAACGACACCAGAAGCGGCGCAGGGACATAAGTCCCAGGGACATAAGTCCCAAATTTTTTTTTGTGAAGATGGGACATAAGTCCCAAATTTTCAAAATGATTTAGAAAATTAAAAACACAATTCGATAGAATAATACAACAATTATAATCATTTATTATTTTATATAACAACAATGAAAAAAAAAACAACAGTTCAATGCAATATAACCAAAAAAAAAAAACAAACGGCAACAATTTGGAAGTGTAAAAATGAAACAATTTCAAGACAAAATCGGAAAAAACTAAAAATTTTGCAAGTAAACAAAGCATGTGTTTTGAATTATCAGCAACAGCTACTACACATCTTGCAATGGTTGCAGGGTTGAAGTAATACGTTCCTTGGATTTTCGAAACAAATACCGCAGGTTATGGTTTCGTTATTTTGTTGTTGTCCAGGGTCGTTCGAATCATTTTCTTCGCTATCACTTGCTGATGAGTCAGAAACTTCAGAAAATTTAGTATTTGAGAATGCAACCTGCAACCATTGCAAGATGTGTAGTAGCTGTTTTGCGAAGATATACTATTGAAAATTGTTCTAAAACTAAGTGAAACATTATAATTTTAAAAACTTAGTGAGGAAATTCTCTAAGCTTATACACAAAAAATTTATTCGGTGGGACATAAGTCCCAACTTTTGTTTTGGGACATAAGTCCCAAAAATAAAAGTTGGGACTTATGTCCCTGGGACTTATGTCCCTGCGCCACCAGAAGCCATATAAATATTCCGAAGGTGACCTGATAGTCATAGATTATGTTTCTCAAGCAACAGGAGAATCACATAAACTCGATCTGAAATACAAGGGTCCATACATCATTACCATGGTATTGGATCTCGATAGATACATCGTTGAAGATCTTCCAGACAATCAGTTGAAGAAAAACCGGTACAACAATGTCATCTCGAGCGATCACTTGAAGCCGTGGTGCAGGCTTAGCCCTGATATAGACGTGAACCAAAGTGAACCAGATTTTGAACCCGAAAATGCAGATTCGTCCGATGAGGACGAAATGCCAGGAGAGGCCGAGCTGTCAACGGCTATAAAACAATAGTCGTTCACATGGAAACAGATGTACGGCTATAAAACAATAGTCGTTCACATGGAAACAGATGTCAATGGCAACAGTTTTAATGACTAAACAAACTGATGGAAACAAATAATAGAGAAGATATTTGAGGATTCTAAAACGAGGTTTCTGGAAGTTAAGTCGCTTTCTGCGCAAATGAATTTTTCCTTTTCTTTTTTTTAATAAAGATTAAATATATAATTTGTTGTCCAAATTTAGGAACAATCTTTTCATCTTGACAGTCTTACATACGTGAAGTTCAAATTATTATTTAAAAAAAAATATGCACGCAAGGGGCCTCATTTCAGCATTGCCGCCCCGGGCCTCCAACAAGCTTAGTCCGCCACTGGTTCTGGGTAACAAGTAACAAAATAATCTCGGATTTTCAAGCTGGTTTTCGTAAAAATTATTTCACAAATGATCAAATTTTTTCACTCACCTTACCTGGATAGAAAAAAGAAGTTACATGCGTTTTTTATTTATTTTAAAGCAGCTTTTGATTCTGTTAACAGGAATGCTTTTTTTTACAAGCTGTCTTGCTTGGGAATTTCATACAAGTTTATGAATATTTTAACATCTCTGTATGAGAATACTGAAGCTTCAGTGTGGGATGGACAACAATAAGTCTCTGAGTGGTTCAATACAAACACAGGTGTTAAACAAGGCTGCATTTTAAGTGCCCTTATCGATATCGATATAGGAAAGATGAAAAATGGAGCTACAACGGTGAAGAAGTTAAAATTGTTAAGCAATTCAAATACTTAGGAGTCACATTAACCTCAGACATGGACTTTAGTAAACATTTAGAAATTAAACATAAAGCTGCGTTAAACCTTGTAAATGCAACATGGAAAAATATAATGTCAAATACAAAAAATATTCTCTTATCTATCAAGTTTCAAGTTTTTAACAGTGTTGTTAGATCATCTCTCTATTACGCAGCACAGGTTTGGGGCTGCTACTTGCACGAGAGCCTTGAAAAAACGATTGGTATTTTTATCAAAAGAGTCTTCACCCTCCCATCCAATGTACCTAATTATGCTATCTATCTGGAGACTGTGTTATCACTTCTTCACAACTTTACTCGAATGACACAAGCGAACTACATTTTAAAAGTAATGAACTGTGGGGAAAATAAACTTTTTTTTTTTACACTATCAGTTCTCGAGAGTAAGAAGCTTATATCAAGAATTAACTTACAATCAGAGATTAGCCAACACATATTATGTGCTCACTGGCTACATCATTTAGTGCAGATGGTAGTTGATAGTAAGCAAGTAAAAAAATAGCATAACACAAGCACACAAAATAAAAAAATAAATAAACAAATACATTTATACAAAATGGATACAAAAACATGAGGACATACTAAACTTAAACTATGAGCGTGGTGCACTGGTTTTAAATGTTTTTTTTAGACAGGATTTACTAATATTCTTTTATTTGAGTTGAAAAGCTTGCACATGCGGGTAAGAGGTTCATTCATGCCATAATTAGTACGGTGTTGGGGACAATGTAATACCTCTAATCTATGAAGGTGATGAGCCCCTCCAAGATAGTTAAAACCTACACATGATAGAGGATCGGGTGAGTCCAAAGATCCCGTTAAAAGTTGGTGAATAAAAATAACATCATTGTTAATACGCGTTTGTGACAAGGTTTGAATCTGTAGAAGTTGAGTCCGGTGTTCGTAAGGTGGGAGGTTGAATAGATCTGCCCAGGAGATCTGCCTCTATCCTAGATTTATGAACTTCGTAGAAAGGAGACCATACCTGTGATGCATATTCTAGATGGGGGCGAACATGACAGTTATATAATGCTTGGGTTACATAAGGATTTTGAAATTTCTTCTACCATCTTTTAACAAATCCCAACATAGAATTAGCTTTTTTAACAATAAATTTGATGTGTTCCGTGAAACTCAAGTCTGGGCTAAGGTTTGCTCCCAGATCTTTAAAACTAAAAACGCGATGCACACCTTGTTGTGAAATGGAATAGCCATGTGTACTTGGTACCCTTTTCCTTCGCTGGATACAGGATTAAACAATTCTTGCCAGATAGCAAATCTGTCGAGTCGGCTTGCAATTCTACGCGGTCATTAGCTGAGTTAGTAGATTTGAAGATTTTCATATCATCAGCAAAAACAAGGATCTTACTAGAATGAATACACGAAGTTACGTCATTTATAGGTAGTATAAACAGTAACGGACCAAGATGACTGCCTTGTGGAACTCCTGATTTTGCTGCAAAAGGGTTAGAAAACGAATTTCTGAACATAACTATATATGACCTGTTTCGGAGATATGAATATATCCAATTAACAAATCCTACAGGGAAACCTAATCGTTAATTTGCTTTTGTAACTCAATTTGATAACGTTTGAAATCATCGGTCGAATGTAAAGATTTAAAGCATTGACTTACGTATCTTAAATTAGTATATAAGTTTTTAGGGAATAATCCTGTTAGATTTAAGAACTTATTCAATATATTTTGTATGATTAGTTTGATTGAAAATTCGTTGCGGTCTTCACTTATTTAAAAGGAAATTGCAGTTTTTTCTTCTTTTTTCTCAGCTTTTATGAGTAATAAGAATTTATTCATAATGCAGTAGGTTAGTTAAGGTCCGATGGGGGCTAGACGGATCCTTTCTCTCTCCTATGAACGGAAGCGAATGTTGATTAGATGGTTTATTATAGTTTAGACGTTTAGTGATGTAGGTCAGGCTTGACCTACATTCATGTTAAGGGGATTCTTACAAATATTTCATGTCTGTCTACAAGGAGCCATGGTTCAAAGAGGGAGATGATCTTCTTTGGAAAGGGTGGGTTATGAGACAGGGGTTGTCGTCTACACCTTGGACAACCTCACACCATGTTAGACTACAGAATATGAGAGCAAGGTAGAGACAAGGTCACTGATAGCTCTAGTTATCTTCTAACATCTAAAGGTATCGATATTTTTAAACTATTCGGTGTTGTCACGGATATTTGTGGTTAAGGAAATCTTTCTAATCTGAGATACTTTAGGAAGTGCAGGGCTAGTTTTCTTCTCAATGTAATCAAAAATAAAAATACTTAATTAGTAGGTACCTCTGACTAAAATTGGTCCGAGATAATCATGTAGAACAAAGGGAAAATGCAATCGTTGTATCGGGCCTCCGACTATTCAGAAATAAAGAGGTATGACAACACCCATGTCTAAACATGTAGGGTAAACATTTGTAGCACCGTCACGATTCCACAGCAAGAATCCACCTCCTTTCGGCTCTTGAGCGGAGCGGGGCAATGCTGCATATCGACGCGGTGGTCGATCGGCGACATCCTCAAATTGCCTCTCGGATCAATGCGCTCCGGTTCGTGTAGTGGACTGAAGTGTAGTACGGAGAAGGGGATTGAGGAATAGAAATTCAACTTTCTTTTTTTTCATATACCAACCGAATTCGTGGAAGATGAAAGGATCTTCATTAGTCTTTTACCCTGGGCCTCCACTAGAAATAAATAATTGCAAGAAATGTTTCATGTAGTCGATATTTCTGGTGGAGTCCTCTTATGTCTGGTTTTTTATGTTTTTAGACATAGATTTCTGTATTTATTTCTTGTCTTCGAAGAAGAAATAAATTTGGAAATAAATATGACATTTCATGATATTCTAAGTTCATTGATCATACTCGTACATTTCAAACAAAACGTGTACTCTTGATACAAATTTTCACATTTAAATGATTAGCTTTCGCATTCGATTTTTTTATTTGATGTTTTTTTTAATAAATTGTTTGAATTTCTATTGACATTCTAAAAAAAAAAAATCCTCGCGAAGGGTGCCTTGGCGCAAATGAGCTTCGAGATCGTGCAATTCTCTGTTGCTTAAATTGATTCACCCAAAAAGTGTGTTTCTTTTTTTTGTTTTGTATTCTGCTACGAGATTCACTCGGTGAGATCATGACGAAGAATGAAATTGCACGACATAATTTGCCCACATAGTACTGAAATATAAATTTCAGAAATAATGTCTGACACTATGTCCGAAATAAATATTGCTCGTGGAGGCGCGGCAATACCCATGACGCATGGAGGCAATAGGCCTTTGTGGCAAGAGATAAATAGGGAATTCTATAGATCATCCTCTCTTCTACGAATACTATGATGATTGGGTCGGCTTCGGATCCTTCGACAGTTTAAGCATCTTGTGGAGACGTTTTAGGTTTCCACGGGGTTTTTCGGCGTGTTTCTTCTTGGAAGTTTGGTATTGTTCTCTGGTGAGTTAAGTTTCGAGTGTGTGATAGTTTAGTTTAGGTTTTGCAGAACATCGAAGCTAAATCGATCTATCTCCTCCTTTTCATGTTTATGGGTGCATGGATATATACAGGGGGGGGGGGGGTGCATATGTTAATATATATTTATGATCTCATATGTGTATGGTTATGTGCTTATAGAGTTATATCAACAATGGAGTATTAAGAACGGGTATGTGTGTGGGTAAGTCTGTATATGAGAGAAAACTCGAGGATTTGTATGGTGAGATATACTAAAAAGAAAAAAAATGATATTCCTACATTATAATACATCGAATGTCACTACTTAATTGGGTATACAGATAGGGTAGTTGAGCTGAATTGCCTTATCCTTCGATACTCTGTTGAGCTGAATTGGTGCGATGATCTCAGTGGAGTAATACCCGTAGGAGACTGCTTTCGGGATGGTCTTTTCTGTGGGCCCTCTACCGAGAGAAGATGCCAATAGTATAGCATCCTCACTGCACTTATCCTCCCAAAAGGAATTTTATTTATTGTTAACCTCCATAGCACTAATAATAATTCCTTCCTTATGATGTTCCTCTGAGTATAAATATATGTATGTATAAAGTATATATATATATATGTATATATATGTATGTGTGTGTTTGGAGGTACATTTATTATATTGGAAAAATTTCTACGTTACAGCGTAGAGATTTAAGCTCTTTCATGTACCACGGACGGCTGGAGTTGATATTTTTAGATATCTTAAGAAGAATTGAGTTTATCAAGCAGCTATTGAAAATTTCGTAGAATTGAGCAAGTGCGTCGTCAATGTTAGAGCAAACATGAATATTCGAAATATTAAAAGCATTCAAATTGTCGTAAAGTAGTTGAAAGTCAGCTTTACGGAAATCAAGTGAATAAGAAGAGTCTTCGGCATTACTGTTATTAAGTTAATTGCTGCTTATATCAAAATATATATCCAATGGCGGATGGTAGGAGTCTAAGTTAGAAATGGCAGAGGTAGATTCTACCACTACCGTACTAACAGCGTCAGAAGAAAAGACTAAATCGAGAATTCGATTTCTACAACTATTAATACAGCTTACTTGCTGTAAGTCTTACTTACTTACTTATGTTGGCGCCACTGGAGCGTGGTACTCCAAGGCCTTGCTGAGAATGCCCTCCAGCCTGCTCAATCTATAGACTGCTGTTGCAGGACCGGGATGATGAGTGTTTTATACAGTGTTACCTTGGTTCTTCTCGGTAGGGCTTTACTCCTCAATTGCTTACTCAGCCCAAAGAAACAGCGATTAGCAAGAGTTAGTCTGCGTTTGATTTCAGCGCTGATGTTGTTGCCTGTACTTACAGCAGTGCCCAGGTAGACCAATTCACTGACTACCTCGAAGTTATACCTATCAATTGTTACTTTCTGACCAAGTCGGTGGTGGGATTGGACTTTTGTTGATGAAAGCATATACTTCGTCTTGTCCTCGTTTATTTTCAGCCCCATTTTGCTTGCTGCTGGCTCCATAGTAGTAAAAGCACCGGTTACTGCTCGCTTTGTTCTTCCTATCACGTCAATGTCGTCAGCAAACCCAAGTAATTGTGTCGATTTATTGAAAATGGTGCCTGATGTACTGGCATGGGTGCTCCGTATTACATTTTCAAGCACAATATTAAAACAGCTGAATGACAGTGCGTCACCTTGTCTTAGCCCTCTGGTGGTTTCGAAAGTTTCAGTAGAGTCTCTACCAACTTGGACGGAACAGCGAGCATTCTCCAACGTCATCCTGATAAGGCGTATCAGTTTAGCAGGGATTCTAAAGTTAGACATGGCACGATACAGTTCAACTCTTTTAACACTGTCGTAGGCGGCTTTAAAATCGACGAACAGGTGGTGGGTGTCGATGTTATACTCTATACAGGATCTGGCGTAATGTGAATATTTGGTCGGTGGTAGATTTTCCAGGTCTGAAGACGCATTGATAAGGACCTATAAGGTCGTCAGCAAACGGCTTGAGACGTTCACATAAAACGCTGGACAGGATCTTGTAGGCGATGTTTAAAAGGCTTATGCCTCTATAGTTGGCGCAGAGTAGGCGGTCTCCTTTTTTGTGAATCGGGCAGATGGTACTGAGATTCCACTCATCGGGCATACTTTCTTCCGACCATGTTTTGCAGATGAGTTGGTGTATGCTCCTGACCAGGTCATCTCCAGCGTGTTTAAAAGCTCTGCTTGAAGGCCATCACATCCATCTGCCTTATTCATCTTTAGCCTGGTGATGGCTACTTTGACTTCATTTTGGTCGGGCGGGTGTAGTTCGTGGTCGTCATCTTGATTAACTGGATCCAGTTGATCTTGGGCGGGGTCTTGGCTGTCATCACCATCTAGCAACCGGTTAAAGTAGTCTATCCAGATGGGTAACATCGCCTGCGTTTCCACTATGTTATTTCCATCCTGATCTTTGCAGGGCCCAGGGCGGCTTGTGAAACCGGATGTAGACTGTTTCACCCTTTTATAGAAGTTTCGTACTTCTTTTCTGCAAAAACATCTCTGCATCTCCTCGACTTCGCGTTCCTGGTGTTCTTTTTTCTTCCTCCTGAGTAGACGCTTCTCATCTTTTCTTCGCTCAACATAGAGATTTCTGGATGTTCTAGTATCTCTCTGGAGCCACGACTTGTATGCCTCCATTTTGGCTTTGTTTGCCTGAGCACATTCGGAGTCAAACCAGCGGTTTCTGGGGGGTGGATGTGAGAAGCCCAATACCTCTGACGCAGCACTTCGTATGGCTTGTTGACATAGCTGCCATTAGTCATCCCTGTTCATGTCATCAGTCGAAGGATTTCTCGCAAGCTCAAGGGATACGCGGTCGGCATAGGCAGCGGCGGTCTCTTCCGATTGAAGACGTCCAACATTGAATTTCCTATGTGTAGTCGGTGTTCGCCTAAGAACTTCCATGGAGATCCGTACCCTAAGTTTTGCACCGACTAGGTAGTGGTCCGAATCGATGTTTGCTCCTCGGAATGTACGGTCATTCATTGTTTAAGAACGCCTAACATCGAAACTTCACCCTATAAATTTTATCTACCAAAATCTAACATTATTATTTGCCTTCCTTTCTTTTGTGCTTGCATTCTTGTTTCCCGTAATGCACAGCTTATGTATTTTATATACTAACAGAAAAAACTGTAAAATCTAAGCTCTCAATCTCTATTGAATATTTTTTCCTTAACTTGAATTCTTTCCAAATCAAATCATCAACGAGATCGGTTGGTCAAAATCAAGCAAACAATAATCACAATCATATCCACACTTCATACGTTTTTAAGAACAGTCATTTTATTTAATCAAAATTATATTTAACACAAGGAATATCTTACACTGGTATACATTCATTAAACACAGAACACAACATTTCAAGCACAAAGGAACATTGGTAACATCTATTTTTTTAACATTAATAAAAAAATCAATTTATTACATAATCACACACAAATTAGCAAGTTTTAAAACAATACACAATTATAATCTACACATTCACATAAATCAATCAATTCATTTCCAAATCATTAATTGGTCCTTCTGTAGCCACATGACTTTTTGTTTAATTGATTCAGTGCCTATAAATTTAATCATTAATTTGTATTAAGGGAATACAGTGCGGTTCGAAATTAAGTGGACAGGATTTTATTCGGGTTTTCGTTTGTTTGCAAGCGGTATAGCGGAATATTCACACCGTACTTTGCGTTACTTATTAGGACAGTTGCTTGCTCCCATTATTTCTCAAACGATAACTAAGGTGCATAGCGAACATTTATGCAAATTAGCCATACATTTTAATTTATTCCAAATGCTTCAGATTTGATACGTTTCTTTTAATCTAAAATGAATAAAGTTATCGCGAAACGTGGTCGTGCTAAGGGATGTATTACTCTCACAGCAACATACGCCAGTGCGATCCCTAGTTCGACGACTTCACATGTTTTAGAATTTCATTTTGACAGACTTATTGAAGCGTGGAAAGAGTTTGTAGCACTGCAAGACGAACTTTTAGATTATGCCGCAACAGAAGGCTATGTAGATCGTGAATCTGAATTTGCAGAATACGAAGCAAAATATGTCGAAACTCACGCCTTGCTTTTAAATGCAATTCGAAGCAAATTACAACCTAATGTTTCTAAAGAAAAGGTTACGCCTCAAGGTTATCATACACCGTCAGAAGATTCGGATATTTCCATGTCGTAAAGTCGGTGAAGCTACCAAAAATAACAATTGAGCCTTTTTCGGGTGAATATAAGGACTGGCCAACCTTTCGGGACATGTTCACGGGAACTGTCGATTCAAATCGAACATTTACAAATACACAAAAGTTACATTTCTTAAAATCGTTTCTTCGGGGAGAAGCCGCGAATCTTCTTAAACATATTCGATGTTCTGAAAACAACTATATTGAGGCTTGGGATAGATTAGAGCAACGTTACGATCAAAAGCATCTTATCGTACGGTCATTCATTCACTCCTTTTATACTCTTCCATCATGCAGTTCAGGGAATCTTCAAGCATTCGCAAAATAGCTGACGGGGCTGATGAAGCGATGCGGGGTATCAACGCGTTGGATACTAATGCACGTGATCCTTGGCTCATTTATCTACTTCTCCAAAAGATTGATCAGGAAACCAAAAAAGGCTTGGGCTGAAGAAATAGGCTCTCGTGATGACTCCACTATTGATGAATTTTTATTATTCCTTCAAACCCGTTGCCAATGTCTTGAAGCCTGTAGTTCTTTTTCAAATCATAACAGCACTCGGGCTTTTCGTGCTCATTTTGTTAAATCTTCCCCAACTTGTCCAAAGTGTCAACAAGAACATTTACTTTCTGAATGCCAAGACTTTATATCGTTAAACATTGAATCCCGACGTGAATTCGTAAAAAACCATAAGCTTTGTTTTAATTGCTTGCGTTCGGGGCATGCCTCCAATAATTGTAGCCTCACAGTTCGTTACTACTTATGCCAATCGCGCCACCACTCTCTTCTCCATTTGCCTCAATCTCTAAACAGTAATCAAACATTAAATCAAATCGTTAATCTAAATTCAAATGGTCAGTTTAATGATAAAAATTCTTATGCTAAAAACCAAACTACAACTTCTTCGAACTCACTCATCATAAATCATTCATTATCATTTAAACCTAAGCAACATGACACCACAATTTTACCCACAGCTGTAGCTCGAATTCTGGACAAGCAAGGTCTTTATCAATTCGTACGCGTTCTTCTCGACTCAGGTTCACAGGTGTCGTTCATAACTGAGCAAGTAGCTCAAAGACTAGGACTTCATCGAAAACGCGTAAGGATCCCAATTGTAGGAATCGCATCAAAATCTGCTGGGGTAACCAATGGATTGGTCAATCTTAACATTGTTTCATGTTACAACTCCGAATCAATTGATCTGAGTTGCTTCATTTTGCCAAACATCACTTCTTCGCTTCCACCTCTATCAATAGATCAAATTCCACAAAATATTTCCTCTCTTAATCTCGCCGATCCTAGCTTTTATGAACCGGGTCCAATCGACATATTAATAGGAGCTGATAGAGTTTTCAATATTACATATTAAGGGAGCTGCTAGAATAGAAGAAGCAGGAACTCTTACTTCGATTCCAACTATTTTTGGATGGGTCATAGCAGGTCGTCTTTCACAGCAATCACCAGTGAGACCAGGAATACGAACATTTTGCACTCGGTTGGATCATGATCAAGAATTTGATCTTGAAAAATTTTGGAGACTTGAGGAAGTATCCAACAAACAACCACTGTCTCTAGAGGAGCAATTAGCTGAAGAAAACTTTGTCAACTCTCATTCTCATCGCCAAGATGGCAGATATGAAGTACAGCTTATTTTTAAATCTTCAACAAACTTTAATTTCGGGGATTCTTTCGGTACAGCATTTACTCGCTTTTATTCAATCTGCAAAATTTTCGACCTTGCAACGGTTTTTATTCAGTAACTTATTTTCCTTACGTTCTATAGCAAAATCATTCCCATTTTATAGTAGAACGTCAAATTTCCTACAATTTTGTTGGTACCAAACTTGTTGTATGTTAGATCTTTACCGAGATTTAGCTCTTTGAAAAACAGGTAATTTTTCAGAATTTGCTAAAAAAAATTCCAAAAAATTCAGCTTATTTATTCTAATAGACGAAAACTAGTGCGAGGTTTTTGTATGACGAGATTTTCAAACGACATTTTTTGGAAACTATTAAACAGCACAAATCGTAGTAAGAAAATCTCGTCATACAAAAACCTCGCACTAGTTTTCGTCTATTAGAAGAAATAAGCTGAATTTTTTGGAATTTTTTTAGCAAATTCTGAAAAACTACCTGTTTTTCAAAGAGCTAAATCTCGGTAAAGAATTGACATACAACAACTTCGGTACCAACAAAATTGTAGGAAATTTGACGTTCTACTATAAAATGGAAATGCTTTTGCTATAGAACGTAAGGAAAATAAGTTACAACCGTTGCAAGGTCGAAAATTTTGCAGTTACCCCTTCAACCTCCCCCTTCTCTTTTTCCATGGGGCCCTCGAGGTCCAAAACTTCGTAAAATATTTATTAACTATCCTTCAACAATATCTGATAGTTTCATTAGCTTCCGTCCTTTTTCCACCTTTCACCCACTTTTTCCAACCTGTCGACTGGACTAAATGTATGCATGTGGCATATATGTGCATATCGGGTATGGTTTGTTTATTTTTTTTTACCTCGATTTTTATTGTTTCGCCAAAGTGGTTTTGTTTTTTCGCTATTTCGCATTCTAGTTGTTTAATTTCTCGTCTGTTTGGTTTGTGTTTATTTCGAATAAAAAATCATTAGTCTTCGGCTTATATCGTTTTAAGTTCATTTCGCCTTTTATTATTTCGTTTTTTGATTATTTCGGTTTTAGTTCATTTCGATTTCGATTACTTCGCCATCGTTTGTTTCGTTACTGTTTTGTTTGTAAAGAGACCAAGAGTATTAAAATTCGCGCGAATCTTAATGCTCTTGGTCTCTTTACAAACAAAACAGTAACGAAACAAACAATGTCGAAAATATTTCACCCCAATTTGAAAAGTCTGGGCTCTTGAAATTACCAAAATTGTAATGCTCTTGGTCTCTTTACAAACAAAACAGTAACGAAACAAACAATGTCGAAAATATTTCACCCCAATTTGAAAAGTCAGGGATCTTGAAATTACCAAAAAAAAGAACTTTTGATGAAAAAGCTATATATGTACATTTGTACAAAATCTTTGGATTCCAACAGAATGTTAACAATTCACTTTAAAATTAACATTTTTCAACAAAAAAGAATTTATTTAAACTAAAATTCATCTACATAAAAGAAATTGATATGCTAATAATTTAGTTCCAATTATTAACAACAATTATTACAAAACTAAAAAAACTTTTTTAATGAATAAACTATGTTAGTAGGGTTTCATTATCATAACCGATTGTGATTGAACTCGAGCAGAATGAACTGCTCTCAAAATAAACTGGAAACGAAAAAAACGTTATCGAGATAAGCTTTGCCTTAATGACGCTCTTTTAACTGAAATGCAAAATAACCAAAAAACGAAGTAAACTGTAATAAAGTGACAGTAAAGCGAAGTGATCGAAAGGCAAAGTAAAAGAAAAACTATATAAGGTTTTGGGAACTAAACAAAAAATATAATGAATGAAAACGGAACAACTGATTTCGAATCGAAAAAAACGAAACAATAGGCACCCGTGCATATCATATAGAACGTGACTCCTTCAAGTTTTAAAATCACGATATCTCCGAAATGGTTATTCTAACAAAAAAATGATATTAACAAGTTTTGTAGATAATTTCATGGTCTACAACATTGTCTCATGTATTTGTATGATAAAACCTACCGTTTACAAGAAAAATTGTAAGAACCGTTTATTTGACCTTTTGACCTTGAATAACTTCTAACGCACCAGTCGGATCGATGGGGATGTTGCTTAGTTTATTTGAAATGGTGTTCCCAACGTCTGTACCAATTTTCAGCTTTATGCGAATTTTTGCAAACCGAAATGTCTATTTTGACCGGACTAGTAATCATTGTGGGGCTTCACTTTAGTGTATAAATGCACTAAAGTATTAAAGGTATGTGGTATTTGAGGATTACATAAGGTATAACAAAAATCGAGGACGTGTACATGGGTTGAAACAAGAAAAATAAAATGCACTACTCGGTCGCACGTACTTGCTCTGTGGGTGCAATAGTACGATGAAAACAAAGTTTTCGAGCAATATGAAGAACTCGTGTTTGAAAAATTTGGGAAAAGCTACAAAATTTTGGTAAAAACTGGAAAACCCGATATACGGGAGCTTATGTTAAGAAACCTTTTAATATTTAAAATTTAGATATCATCTTTTGGGTACTATAAATTATATAAATGTCAGCTTATGGCCAAATTAATAAAATTGTTAAAACAAATTGCCGTTATTATCATTTGTAGCCAAAAACTTAAATGGTCTTTTCTTTAAAACCTTCTATGTATGTTACATACAAAGCTTAATAAAAATCGGCAGAATCTTTTTTGAGTAAATAAGAAAAAACTACTTAATTTGGCCAAAACCTAGTGGCTTTTTGCATGGGAGCCACCATTTAAAAAAGAATAACTGACAAAAATGCAATAATATCTGATAGAGATTTGTAAGAAACTATACCAAACAAAGTTTGTTTGAATTCGATACAACCGTTGAAAACTTATGGCCATTTGCAAAAAGACGTTAAGACCAGATCTCCGTTATTAGCATTTTTTGTCAAAAACCAAAAACGCAGTTCTCTTAAAAACACAAAAAGAATATAACACACGAAGTTTAATCAAAATCGTTATAGCCATTTTCGAGCAAATTAGAAAAAAACCAAAAGAAGTTGGCTAAAACTCAACGGCTCGTTGTATGTGAAGAAGTAGGTTCGGTTATTTTTGAATACCTTGGCAACAAAAAGTCGTAGAGCCATACGGTTTTCAGTGTTGGATTAAAGATTAATGGAAGCGTTGAATTCTGAGAACAAAAGTTATACTTAATTACGTAAAATTTTTAAAAAAATTAGTTTTAAAATTATTTTTTCAATTTTTTTTTCAAAATTTTGAGTTTGAAAATTTATATTTTTTAAACTATTCGTTAAAACAATTTAATTTAAAATTAAAATAAAAGGAAAAGTTTTTGGCTTTCTAAAAAGGTATAACACGGTGTTGCAAACGAACCCGTTGATTTTTAATATTTTTTTTTACAAAATAAGTCAATTTTTCAGAAAATTGCCCCTCCCGGCTAAACGGAGGGGAATAGGCCCCCCCTCCCATACGATTTTTTTCTTGTCTCAACTTAACCTACACGCTCTAGCTTTTTGGCACAACGCTGGTGAATCACCCTGTATATCAAGTTTGAAGAAAATCCCTCAAGCGGTTTAGACTGTAGCATGACGTGAAAAAGCGCACAGACGCACATCCGCACATCTGCACACCCGCACACCCGCACAGACAGACCGGCGCACGGTATGGCGAAAACCACTTTTTTGGGCTTCTCTATCATCGTAATGTCATGTTTGATTAAAACCTCGAATTTTTTTCTGCGCGAAACCAATACTTGCCCTATAGAGCAAGTAAAAATGATGTATTCTCAAAAGTAGGTGCATTTTGCAATACTCACTTTTGTAACTATTTAAAGACTTTTACTTTTTACACAATCCAACCCAGCAAATAACAATGTTTCTTTACCTTTTACTACACATCAAAAAGTAAGTATACAGGGTGATTCACGAGCATTGTGCCAAAAAGCTAGAGCGTGTAGGTTGAGTTGAGACAAGAAAAAAATCGAATGGGAGGGGGGGTCTACTCCCCCCGTTTAGCCGGGAGGGGCAATTTTCTGAAAAATTTACTTATTTTGTAAAAAAAATTATTAAAAATCAACGGCTTCGTTTACAACACCGTGTTATACTTTTTTGGAAAGCCAAAAACTACTTTTTTCATATTGTTTTTAAATTAAATTGTTTTAACGAATAGTTTAAAAAATATAAATTTTTCAAACTCAAAATTTTGAAAAAAATTTGAAAAAATAAAAAAAAAAAAATTTTAAAAAATAAATTGTGAAGAAGTAGGTTCGGTTATTTTTGAATACCTTGGCAACAAAAAGTCGTAGAGCCATATACGGTTTCCAGTGTTGGATTAAAAATTAATAGGAGCATTGAATTCTGAGAACAAAAATTATACTTAATTACGTAAAATTTTGAAAAAAATTAGTTTTAAAATAATTTTTTCAAATTTTTTTTTCAAAATTTTGAGTTTGAAAATTTATATTTCTTAAACTATTCGTTAAAACAATTTAATTTAAAAACAAAATGAAAGAAGAAGTGTTTGGCTTTCCAAAAAGGTATAACACGGTGTTGTGATTTTTAATATATTTTTTTACAAAATAAGTCAATTTTTCAGAAAATTTCCCCTCCAAGCTAAACGGGGGGGGGGGGGAATAGATGCCCCCTCCCATACGATTTTTTTCTTGTCTCAACTCAACCTACACGGTCTAGCTTTTTGGCACAACGCTCGTGAATCACCTTGTATATTAAGAAGCAATTTAAATAACAAAAAGTTTTTTGGTCTTGACAAAATTTCAAACTTTGTGTTAAGGAAACGCCCACACATGACAATTCTCTTGATCACACTCTAACCTGTCTTTTTAATCAATGTTTAAACAATGATTACTTTCCGACAGCAGCGGCCTGGAAACAATCCAAAATATTGCCTCTATTAAACAAAAATAACTCCAAAAATATAAAAGATTTTCGAACAATATCCCTGCTTTCAAACGTAGGAAAACTATTCGAAACGGTTACAGCGGAAACTCTTGAAAATGTTCTCAATGACTCAAACACTATACCAGACACACCGGTTTCAGAAATCAACATTCAACGGAGTATTACCTTTAAGTGATTAATGATAAAATTATTCACAACCTGAGAAAAACAAAATGCACAGTTGTTCTGGATATCGATTTAGAGGCGTTTGACTCTATCTAGCACAAAGGACTTATCTAACTTTAAGTTAATTAGATTGAATTGACCTACAAATATAATAAGAATGATAATCAGTTTTCTCGATTCAAGAGCCGCGTCCATTGTTATTGGATCATAGCTTTCAGAATGCTTCCCAGTATTCCTGGGAGTTACTCAGGGATCATTACTTGGAACAAAATTATTTAATATTTTTCTACATGATATCCTGTTTTGTATATGGGATTCTGAGCCTGAAGCACTTTTGTACGGAGATGACACCAAACTGATAGCAGCCACTGTGAGGCCGAAAATTGCATTAGATAAAATTCAAAACGCGTTGCCCAATTCACTTTCGTACTTAAAGTCTTGTGGTTTTAACATAAAAACTGAAAAATTGCGGATTTACGTGTTTCAGAAACTCTTATGGAAAAGGTCATCGAAAAGCTGTTAAAGATAGGAAGGAATTAGTCTACCGTATGGAAGATAAAATAGTTCCTTTAAAAACTGAAACAAAATATTTGGGTATTCATTATCAAAATAAATTAAGATTCTATAAACATGCGCGTAATGTATTAAATAAAGCGAAAATAGACACTGTCTTTTTTTTTGAAAAAAATTACTTTCGTCAAAACATTTATTCCAATATACCAAGATACCTGGTGGAGCCCTAAAAAAAAATTTTTTTTTTTTCTTTGTTTTTTTTTTTTTTTTTTTTTTTTTTTCTTCTTTCTTTCGAAATAGACTATTTTTAATTTTTTTCTATTTTTTCTTTTTCTTATTATAATGGTCTGCTCAGCTGAGAAATGTACAGAGCACTCTAGTTCAACTCCTCTTTTTGCTTGCTTTGGTCCTTGTGGGAAATTATTCCACGCCAAATGCTTAGGCTCAACAAATAGTTTTATAGATAAAATCCATTCTTCCAAATTTGCTTTTTTGTACTGTAAAACTTGTATTAAGGTATCATTATCACAAGTTTCATTCAAGATGTCGTCTCTCAAGGATGAAATTATAAAAATTGCTAAGAACTTTGAAGTTTTATGCGAAAATTTAAACTCAGTTTCAGCTAACTTAATCTCATTTCCTTCCCCAATTGAAACTGCAAACAAATCAACGTCAACAGAGCAGTTAGAACCTGACTCTCCTCATCCTTCATCCCTGCCCCCGAGTAACCCCTCTTCTTCTGGACTTACCAAGTCTGCTCTCAAAAAGGGTAAGAAAAGGGGTCGGGAAGGGTCATCGTTATCGAAAACTCCGTCCCCAGACCCAAAGCGCCCAAATTCAAGGAGAGTCATTCCAATAAGTATGCCACTGCCTCCTCCACTTCAAGAAGTAGTTATTACTACTATCAACAACTGTAGTGCAGATATCGATTCACCGGCGGTTGCGGTTCCCACTGCTTTAGAAAGCACTACCCCATCTTGCTCTGAGCCGAAAAGTGTTTCAAGTTGTTCTAATATTAATACTAATACCAATAATATCAAAGATTCTGAACCTCCAAAAAAAATTGAATCTGTTCCTAAGCCAAAATTAGTATTTGTATCCCGACTTGACCCTGAACTCCAACCCAATGACATAATTCAACATCTTGTTGTTAATAACTGCATCTCGAGTGCGTCAGCTATAAAATGCAATAAAATTAGTAAGCTTGACAGTTTTGTGTCATCGTTCAGGATAACTACTCCTCCAGCATTTTTCGGTCCTCTCTGCGACGATAAGTTTTGGCCTCCCGGTACACTTGTCAAAGAATTTGTAGTTCGATCAAAAAATCTCAATAATCGAGTTGCTAATGTATCTGCTCCAAAAAACTTAATAGGATTACCCTCTTTACCAAAATGTAAGAGGGATACGCAGCAAAACTGCTGAAGTTTTTAAAAACTCTCAAGCTTTTCCACATGATATCTTTGCTTTCATAGAAACATGGCTCAATAGTTCATTTTTGGACACAGAAATTTTCGACGATGAGTTTTCTGTTTTTAGAAAGGACCGTCATGTGGACAAGCCGAAGGAAGTGGGCGGTGGTGTATTGATTGCTGTTCGTAATTGCATCTCATCTTCCCTTGTCTCTTTACCCTTTAATGTTTCAATTGAACTCATTTGTGTTAAGGTTTCTTTTCAATCAAATGATCTTTTTATTATTAATGTTTATATTCCACCGAAAAGTTCTGCGTCAGTTTTTGCCGAGCTATCGTTAATTCTTGATCATATGATTGATATTGCCAGTTCAAATAGCAACATTTTACTGTTGGGTGACTTCAATTTACCTAATATTACGTGGACCCCTTCTGAAGACGAGTCCTATTTAGAAGCTGCCTTGACTTCTTCGCAACAGGAACTTCTTCTTTTGGACAACGTAACCTCTACTGACTTACAGCAAGTAAGCTGTATTAATAATTGTAGAAATCGAATTCTCGATTTAGTCTTTTCTTCTGACGCTGTTAGTACGGTAGTGGTAGAATCTACCTCTGCCATTTCTAACGTAGACTCCTACCATCCCCCATTGGATATATTTTTTGATATGAGCAGCAATTTACTTAATAACAGTAATGCCGAAGACTCTTCTTATTCACTTGATTTCCGTAAAGCTGACTTTCAATTACTTTACGACAATTTGAGTGCTTCTAATATTTCGAATATTCATGTTTGCTCTAACATTGACGACGCTGTTACTCAATTCTACGAAATTTTCAATAGGTGCTTGATAAATTCAATTCCTCTTAAGATATCTAAAAATATCAACTCCAGCCATCCGTGGTACACGAAAGAGCTTAAATCTCTACGCAACAAACGGAATAAGGCTTGGAAGTCTTACATTAAAAGTCTTTCAATTTCTGATCAAAATGTGTTATTTGCACTTTTTGAAGAGTTTAATTTACTTTCCAGAAACCTATATTCAGCATATGTGAAGGAAATGGAAATTTCGTTGAAGATTGATCCAAAGAAATTTTGGAAGTTTGTAAATTTAAAGAAGAAGTCTGATGGGTATCCAGTGAACTTTGTTTACAAAGATTCCGCTTTGACAAGCTCACCTGAGATATGCAATGCGTTTGCAAAGCATTTCAGTAAGTCCTTTATTGAAAATCCCGTCAATATAGACTTTGATTTCTTTGACTACTCCCGTGATTTCCCCCAAGCCACTTTTAACAACATCCAAATTGATAATGATAAAGTTTTGCATTATCTTTCATTGCTGAAAGATGATTACTCTCCCGGTCCTGATGGCATTCCTCCTATAATATTAAAAAAATGTTCCTCTGTTTTAGCTTCTCCCTTGCAATTCCTTTTCAAGCTATCCCTTAAATCCGGTAAATTTCCTCAAGTATGGAAAGATTCATTCATTACTCCCGTCTTCAAAAAGGGTACTAAGTCCGATATCACCAACTACAAACCGATTTCTAAACTGTCTTCTATTCCAAAGCTTTTCGAACAAGTAGTTTGTGATAGCTTAACGTTTTTTTGCAAACATTTAATCTGCCATCAACAACACGGCTTCATGCAGAAGCGGTCTACTGTCACAAACTTACTAACCTTTATGAACAAGTGCTCAAAGGCATTAGAGAGTGGACAGGAGCTGGATTGTATCTACACAGATTTCTCAAAAGCTTTTGACCAACTCTCACATGAAATCATCATTTTCAAATTGAAAGCTTTAGGTTTCCCTGTAGGATTTGTTAATTGGATATATTCATATCTCCGAAACAGATCATATATAGTTAAGTTCAGAAATTCGTTTTCTAACCCTTTCCCAGCAAAATCAGGAGTCCCACAAGGCAGCCATCTTGGTCCGTTACTGTTTATACTAGCTATTAATGACGTAACTTCGTGTATTCATTCTAGTGAGATCCTTGTTTTCGCTGATGATATGAAACTTTTCAAATCTATTACCTCAGCTAATGACCGCGTAGAATTGCAAGCCGACATCGACAGATTTGCTATCTGGTGTAGCAAGAATTGTTTAAGCCTGAATCCAGCGAAATGTCAGACAATGACATTTTCAAGGAAACGGGTACCAAGTACACACGGCTATTACATTTCACAACAAGTTTTGCATCGCGTTTTTAGTTTTAAAGATCTGGGAGTAAACTTTACCCCAGACTTGAGTTTCACGGAACACATCAACTTTATTGTTAAAAAAGCTAATTCCATGTTGGGATTTGTTAAGAGATGGTCGAAGGAATTTCAAAATCCTTATGTAACCCTAGCTTTATATAACTGCCATGTTCGCCCCCATCTAGAATATGCATCACAGGTATGGTCTCCTTTCTACGAAGTTCATAAGTCTAGGATAGAGGCAGTTCAGCGTAATTTTATTCGCTTTGCTTTAAAAGGTCTCTCCTGGGCAGATCCATACAACCTCCCACCTTACGAACACCGGATTCAACTTCTACAGATTCAAACCTTGTCACAAAGGCGTATTAACAATGATGTTATTTTTATTCACCAACTTTTAACGGGATTTTTTGACGCACCCGATCTTCTATCATGTGTAGGTTTTAGCTATCGCGGAGGGGCTCTTCATCTTCGTAATTTAGAGCTATTACATTGTCCCCAACACTGTACTAATTATGGCATGAATGAACCTCTTACCCGCATGTGCAAACTTTTCAACTCAAATAAAAGTATTGTTGATTTTAATATTAGTAAATCTTCTCTAAAAAAAACATTTAAAACCAGTGCACCACGCTCATAGTTTATGTTTTGTATGTTCTCAATGTTTTTGTATCTATTTTGTATAAATGTATTTGTTTATTTATTTGTTATTTTTTGTGCTGGTGTTATGCTATTTGTATATTTTGCTTACTAACAACTAACACCTGCACTAAATGATGTAGCCAGTGAGCACATAATATGTGTTGGCTAATCTCTGATTGTAAGTTAATGCTTGATATAAGCTTCTTACTCTCGAGAACTGATAGTGTAAATACTTATATATAAAACTCTAATAAGACCCAAATTTCGTATTGTTTTAGTGACTGGTTGTCTATTTCTCTAACAGCGAATAAAAAGCATTTTTCTAATTGCACTTTATATAGGTAATTTAACAAAGGTTAAACCTTTAAAGATTTATTTGTCAAGTTTATTAAAAACCAGTTTAGAATCCATTGCTAACCACCCAAATTCACTTGTCAAAGGAATATGGGATGCAAAAAATGTTAATGTTAAATGTTAATTTTATCAATCACCGTTCAATCTTTTGCATAATAGATCGCAAAACTTATTAGAACCTCAGTGGAATGACAAAGTGACTTAACCATATTATGAGAAAGCCTCAATAAAAAATTTATCAGCTGAATCCTTAATTATATTCTGTTTACGTACTAATAAAAAAAATTAACCATTGTTGGCAAAGACTTGGAAATAATGTTTTTTTTTATCTTCCTTAATTTGTATACATCAAAAATTTCTTGTTCTATATCATCTGAAAATAAAACCGTTCTCTGTATTTCTTTTACTCGCTTTTGCCCGCTACTTCAAACGCGGGGATTTTAGAATCAAGTATTTAGTCATACATATTTGTATTTTTGCACATCCAGTTCAAAGTTGAAAACCAATGAAATGGACTTATAAAGGCTGACGGGTAGATAAACAGTGCTTATTTGTATGGACAATGAAACAACAAAAATTAAAGAATTTGTTTATATAAAACATGTCCTATCTCCTATGTTCTACCCATATGAGCCATTATATCGCGCCGTCTCCACTAGCGATAAATGTATCGCAGAAGCCAAAGCAATAGCAGAGAGCAGATAGCAGAAGAACTGTCAGATTTTGTTCGTTGGGCATTTCATCGCTTACGTTTTACTTGCGATTATAGGTACTATAAGGCAAGTTATGCATTCGTCGAAAAAAAAAAGTTTTGAGATAACAATCAAACTTGACATTAGCTTTGTTTGTTGAGCCCTGAAGTCACCCTGGGGTCGCCCTGGGGTCGCCCTGGGGTCGCCCTGGGGTCGCCCTGGGGTCGCCACAGCGCGTTTTTTGAATTACCTCAACTCGCCCTCAATACAAAATTCTCTGTTTTTTGAAACCTGGGGTCGCCCTGAAGTCACCCTGAACTCGATCTTGCTATTTAGCTGGGGCGAGTTGAGGTAACGAATCAGCTGTTGAATTGACTTTTGCTGTCAAGCATTTCTTGTGTATTTTTCTTCTGTATTTGATTTTCAATGTCTTTTTTTCGATAAAACTAAATGAAATGCAAGTGAATGCATTTATTTTGATGGAAGTAAATACAAATCGAACAAATAAAGCAAAATGGAAACTTTTGATTTTGTGCGTTGTGAAAAATATAAAATCAGCAGCATGACGTTTTTTGAGAACCGAAAAACCCAGGTTTTTTTGACAACTCTTGGAGTTGTCAAGAAAACCCAGGGCGACCCTGGGTAAAGTTCAACAAACAAAGCTATTACCATAGCGAAGACGAAAAAAGATGGTCTAAAAATTCTGTCGGTCTGTATGTCTGTCTGTCTGTCTGTATGTATGTATGGACACCTACAGCCCAAACGGGTGAGCCGAATTGCTATAAACTTGGTATATAGAGTTTTTTAGGTATTGCACAGAGGGCAAATTGAAATTTTTTTTAGCTCAAAAAATATCGGTACCTGCCATATAACCGTTACGTTAAAGCTTATTTTTCTCAAAAACGATTCTAAGTATTTCGATTTAAAAAAATCAGTGTTGCTTTTTAGGTACGACCAATCATATGGCTGAAAAAAAGTTTTAAAAAATGTCTAAGAACGGTACTTTTCATCTCGAAAACGACTCAACCTATTCTTTCGAAATATCACACATACGTAGTTGTAGGTAGCTCAATTGTTACTGCATACCAATATTTAAAAAAATATTTGTTTGTATTTTGGAAAGCATTTAAAAATAAAATGCACGACTGGGTCGCACGTACTTGCTCTGAGAGTGCAATAGTACACACAGAGAAATTTCTGTAGTAAATTTAACAAAACCGTGTTGTAAAATTTACAAAAGCCCTTTGTAGTAAATTTCACAACTAAAAACGATGAATCGTAGTACTTTTAGTAAAATTTACTACAAGTCGGGAGAAATTCGTAGTAGTATTTATTATTCTCGTACTACACTGATGGTGAAATTAAGGTACTGCACGTGTAATAAAATTCACAACGCAAAACAGTAATTACTGTAATAAAATTTACTGCACTTGATAGTAAAATTTATTACAAATGTAATTTATCTTAAACACGACTCTTTAGCAAAGACTCTTATTCTGATGACTACAAAAATGCAGTTAAATTTACTACACAAACAATAAAAATCATTACTTATATCGTGAAATTCATCACGTCATTTTTGTAAAATTTATTACGAATGCAGTTTATCTTATACTCGACTCCTTAGCAAGGACAATTGTGATAATGAAAACAAATGTAGTTGAATTCAACACCAAAACAATAAAATTCAAAATTAATATGGTAAAACTCATTACAAATACAGTACTTCCAAAACCCGAATTTTTTTTAGCAAAGACCCGCCTTTTAAAAACAGACGCTTGTTGCGATTACTAAAAATGCAGTTAAATTTACCACACAAACAATTTAATGTAATGAAATTTACTACGTCATTTTGTAAAATTCACTACACATACAGTAAAATATTTTATCCGCCTTTTTAAAAAAGACGCTTGTTACGATTACTATTAACGCAGTTACATTTACTACACAAACAATTTAATTCACTATCAATGTATAATGAAATTAATTTACTTCGCCATTCTGTAAAATTTACTACGCCTGGTATACCTACAGTAAAAATTTTACCCACATTTTTATGAAAAGACGCTTGTGGCGATTACTACAAATGCAGTTAAATTTACAACACAATGTATTTATGTTTTTGTGTAACTTTGTGTAAATTTTGATTTTTTTAAAAACTTTAGAAAACTTATGTAAATACATTTGGTTTTCAATGCTTCACTTCAAAATAAGGAAAGCATCATATATTGCATAATGATATACTTCTTATACATGCATAAATATATTTTAATGCCGAAACATTTTCAGAATACCTAATCAGATTAAAATTAAATTATCAAGTTTTTTTGTTTCAACGTACGAAAAAAAACAAAATGTTGTATGGCAACTACAGTGGCGAACCTTTTCATTAATTCCAAAACTCAAAAACATGAAAAAAGGCTATAAATCATTAGGCCGCGCCTCCATTGGCAATATTTATTTCTGACATTATGTCAGATATTATTTCTGAAATTTATGTTTTAACATTTCATTTATTGTCATGATCTCACCAAGCAAATCTCATCGCTTGATCTTAGCAATTTACTATAAAGCTAAAATAACGTAGGAAAAATTAGGCAACACAGTACACAGCTAACTTATTTACTTTAATTTTTGTCCGAACACAAATGCACATATTTTTTTTACTCATAACTTCAACACACTTATTAAAATTGTTTTATAAGCCCAGCCAGCACTTCATAATCTTTAAGTTAGTTCCACACCATCCCACAGTGTAATACGACATGTCAAAAATGTGTGATGAAAGCGGTGTATAATAGCGTGGAAACAAAATATGACAGCGCAGATCTCATACGATTTGACATGTGTTTAGATCTGAAATATTTTTTTAGGATTGAATGTAAAACCATCACACATTCCTTCACACTTTTTTTGACATGTCGTACTACACTGTGGGATAGTGTGGAACTACCTTTATAGGTATTCCATTTTGAGTCCTACCATATAAATAAACTAAATTAAATTGAAAAAACACCAAAACACTACCCCGTGCACGGTTTTTCTTCCTTGAAAAATTATATAAAAAACAACCAAAAAAATATAAAATACACCATGCTCAAGTTGACATGTCACCGCAAACGTCAAATTTATCTCTGCATTTATTTCTTCCAAGAAGACAAGAAATAAATGAAGAAATCTATGTCTAGAAACTATAAAAATCCAGACATAAGGGAACTCCACGTAAAATATTCACTAAATGACACATTTCTTGAAATCATTCATTTCAAGTGGAGGCCCAGGGTTAAAGTTATCAAAAATCATCAAAAGGTGTTTGTTTTATTTTCATAACTTTTCTCTACTCCCATTGTAAGAGTTTCAGTACATATTATTCCCGTATTTTATTGTTTGTAAAGACGATTGTGGTCATTACTACAAATGCAGTAAAATGCATTACACATTTAGTTGAATTTACTATCATTATTGTGAATTATACTACGTTATATTGTAAAATTCATTACGAATATAGTACATCTTATTTCCGCCTTTTTTTGAAAGGACGCTTTTAGTTTTTACTACCAATTCAGTGAAATTTACTACAAGTTCAGTAAAATTTACCACATCAGCAATAGAATTAGCTACCACCATCATACTAAAATTTTAACTTAAAATAAGTACCAGTGCTATCGTTCAAATTTCAATTTGTATTAAATTCCTTTTTAATTGCGTCAAAATTATTTTGGCTTATAAGGTTTTCACACTGGACCAAAAACTCAAATATTTGACGTTTCATGAACATGTGAGTGTTTGAAGGTACTTTTTTCAAAAAGTCCCTTGACATTTAGTGAAAATCCCACTCAAATGACAAATACACCTGGCTTTTTCTATCTTTTGTCGTTAAAAATCACATACTCTGAAAACACTAAACTGAATGGTTTTTAAATTCAATGGGTTTCTTTTTTACTAGTTCAGTAGTTTGCTTTTTCTTTTGTCTCTGTGTTGTTTTTCTCTATTGAAACCGATAGAAATCTTGCAGACAAAAAATTTATTTTTCAATGAATATTAAAAAATAAATGGTACACACATACAATTTAAAACTCTCACATTCTTGCAAACAAATGCCAACTTTTCAATTTAATTCTTCGCTTATACATGGTGAATTAGCAAAGGAAAAGTTAATCAAAGCCGACTAACTTAAAAAATATGTTAAAAATATGGTTTTTGACCTTAATCCAACGATTAAATCTAGATCACCTCTAGTTTATGTTTATTATTAACGCTATCACAATTATATGGAAGAACAATTTCAATTTTGTTTTCTTTCTGTTTTGTACAATACATAAAATACTATAAGTAAAACGGTCACCTATTAAGCTTAAAACTTATACAAATGTATTTTTAAGTTGAATATTGATATAATTTAAGACTTTTCTTATCGCGGGAATGATACATTGTAAATTAATTGATATATTTCAATAAATTCACTAAAAAAACTTGGTAGTATTGAGCCGTTTATCACAAATTTTCGGTTTTTTTGTTTTGTTTTTTTGTTTATTTAAAAGAGTGTAAAATTAACAAAAAAATAGTAAATGAACATTAAAACGAATTTTCTAATTTAGTTTCTTTTATACGCATACACCTATTTTTATACAGGTTATTTTTTATTGCACCTAATGCAAAAAATCAGTTGTTAAAGTAATTTTAAAAAAAATCTATTTTCTTTAGTTTGCACTTCAAAATAACCCAAAGCACTTTTATTGCTTAAGCTTTAAAACCAACAAAAAAATATTCTTTGCTCTTACTACTTTTAACTAGCGTATTTGTATTTGCCGCTTTCTGAAACGACAGCACTGCATGTGCAACGTATGCAAATTGAAAATGGACAGCGCGCGTGGCTAGCCATTCGCCATTGCAAAGTATATGATTTGGATGTCTGAGATTTTGTAAAATTAAATTCAGTGCGCGCTAAAATAAAAATTTAGTAAAGAGTTGTTCTTTTTAAAAACGTAAAAACATTAAAAACGTGAAAAACGTGAAAAACGTGAAAAAACAATTAAACAATTAACATTTAATATAAAAACGAAAAGGATAAAAAACATAAAAAGTCTAAAAGGACTTAACAAGGTAATAAATTGTATATTTTTTATATTATATATAGGTATTATATTTATTATATTACATATTTAGATTATTGTATGCCTATTAAGATTTCTTGACAAAAAAAACTACCACCATATGGCCAGAAACACAAAATTGCCTTTTCTTCAGCAACATTTTAGTTTTTCCTAGTTTTGGTGAATCCCGCGCTACTTTCAACATCCCCCGTTTCCCCCTAAAAAAATTATTTAAAAAAAATTTCATATAAGAGCTGTTTAATTGGCTATATGCCTTTCAGGGGTACAAATAAAGCTACATCTCGAAAGTTACTTATCCCATCGTTTTTATTTTGGTCACAATGAGTCACTAATGAGCTAATCTAACTAACTGCATCACCAGAATTTTCATTGTATGCATATTAAGATTTTTTTACAAAAAAAAACTACCACCATATTGACCTATGATATGGTCAGAAACACAAACATCAACTTTTCTCAGCACCTATACATCCGATAGTGAAGATTTTAGTATTTCCTAGTTTTGGTGAATTACGCGCTACTTTCAACATCCCCCGTTTCCCCCTAAAAAAATTATTTAAAAAAAATTTCATATAAGAGCTGTTTCCTTGGCTAGGTATATGCCTTTCAGGGGTACAAATAAAGCTACATCTCGAAAGTTACTTATCCCATCGTTTTTATTTTGGTCACAATGAGTCACTAATGAGCTAATCTAACTAACTGCATCACCAGAATTTTCATTGTATGCATATTAAGATTTTTTTACAAAAAAAAATTACCACCATATTGACCTATGATATGGTCAGAAACACAAACATCAACTTTTCTCAGCACCTATACATCCGATAGTGAAGATTTTAGTATTTCCTAGTTTTGGTGAATTACGCGCTACTTTCAACATCCCCCGTTTCCCCCAAAAAAAATTATTAAAAAAAAATTTCATATAAGAGCTGTTTCCTTGGCTAGGTATATGCCTTTCAGGGGTACAAATAAAGCTACATCTCGAAAGTTACTTATCCCATCGTTTTTATTTTGGTCACAATGAGTCACTAATGAGCTAATCTAACTAACTGCATCACCAGAATTTTCATTGTATGCATATTAAGATTTTTTGACAAAAAAAAACTACCACCATATAGACCTATGATATGGTCAGAAACACAAACGTCAACTTTTCTCAACAAAAAAACAATTAATATAAAAACGAAAAGGATAAAAACATAAAATAAGTCTAAAAGTTAGAAGATGGTATAGAAGTTAGAAGATGGTTGATGGTAGTAGATGGTATAGAAGTTAGAAGATGGTATAGAAGTTAGAAGATGGTTGATGGTAGAAGATGGTATAGAAGTTAGAAGATGGTATAGAAGTTAGAAGATGGTTGATGGTAGAAGGTGGTTGATGGTAGAAGGTGGTTGATGGTAGAAGGTGGTTGATGGTAGAAGGTGGTTGATGGTAGAAGGTGGTTGATGGTTAAAGGTGGTTGATGGTAGAAGGTGGTTGATGGTAGAAGATGGTATAGAAGTTAGAAGATGGTATAGAAGTTAGAAGATGGTTGATGGTAGAAGATGGTATAGAAGTTAGAAGATGGTATAGAAGTTAGAAGATGGTTGATGGTAGAAGATGGTATAGAAGTTAGAAGATGGTATAGAAGTTAGAAGATGGTATAGTAGTTAGAAGATGGTTGATGGTAGAAGATGGTTGATGGTAGAAGGTGGTTGATGGCAGAAGGTGGTTGATGGTAGAAGATGGTTGATGGTAGAAGGTGGTTGATGGTAGAAGGTGGTATAGAAGTTAGAAGATGGTTGATGGTAGAAGATGGTATAGAAGTTAGAAGATGGTATAGAAGTTAGAAGATGGTTGATGGTAGAAGATGGTATAGAAGTTAGAAGATGGTATAGAAGTTAGAAGATGGTTGATGGTAGAAGATGGTATAGAAGTTAGAAGATGGTATAGAAGTTAGAAGATGGTATAGAAGTACTAAGATGGTTCATGGTAGAAGGTGGTTGATGGTAGAAGGTGGTTGATGGTAGAAGGTGGTTGATGGTAGAAGGTGGTTGATGGTAGAAGGTGGTTGATGGTAGAAGGTGGTTGATGGTAGAAGGTGGTTGATGGTAGAAGGTGGTTGATGGTAGAAGATGGTATAGAAGTAAGAAGATGGTATAGAAGTTAGAAGATGGTTGATGGTAGAAGATGGTATAGAAGTTAGAAGATGGATGATGGTATAAGATGGTATAGAAGTTAGAAGATGGTATAGAAGTTAGAAGATGGTTGATGGTAGAAGATGGTTGATGGTAGAAGGTGGTTGATGGTAGAAGGTGGTATAGAAGTTAGAAGATGGTTGATGGTAGAAGATGGTATAGAAGTTAGAAGATGGTTGATGGTAGAAGATGGTTGATGGTAGAAGGTGGTTGATGGTAGAAGGTGGTTGATGGTAGAAGGTGGTTGATGGTAGAAGTTTTTTTTTCAATTTTCTTTACTAATTACCATTTTGTTGATTGAAATAAAAAACAATAACAAAATCATTAATAGATGGGAGATTCTGAAAACAAATGTGAAGAATCAGACGGTGCCTATCTTATTGAAGAAGTCTTTTATGAGAGTGAAGGGGATAATATAGCATTCAGTCAGCAAATATCTGAAAAACCTGCTGATGTAGAGTATGTTTTCACATATGATTCGCCGGATGAAGAAATAAACGACTTACTAAAGCAATGGGGGCTTCCAGAGTTGTGTGAATTGTTTAATGGTAAATTATACTCATTTAATTGCATAGCCTTCCCATTATTTCATTCTATATTATAGAAAGAAAAATTGATTTAGATTGCCTAGAGCATATAACGGTTTCCGACATAGACAATCTAGTTCCTCAAGAATTGATGGGATTTCGGATTAAGTTCAAGGCAAGACTATCTTAATGGAGATCCTTGAAGGTAAGATAAGATAAGAATGAGAGGACGATTTATATTTCGAAAGTTACAATGTTTATACAAATTTAGAACTTGCCTCTAAGCTCGATATCAGAATGTCTTTCTGCGGGGTCGGGTAGTGCTGCCTCCGAATCCAGCGTCGTGATGGGAAAACTTTCGAAGAATGACTTAATTTTACGATCTGATTCCGAAAATAGTTTGAACCTCGAACAACAATACATGGTGAGTAATACTTGTATTGGACAAAAAAGGGATGTAGATTATGACACTAACGTGTTTCTCTTCTAAAGAATTAAAAATGAAATCAAAAAAAGAATGCCAAATATATCCAATTTAATTGTAGGTAAACAAGGTTTTTATAGGAATAATTACGTTTTTTTTTTATTTCATTAGAACGTTCAACACATCCTACAATCCAACATCAGAGGCAAATCATTGCTAAAAAAAAGCCCCTTTAACTCTGCAGAAGAAAGGATGTAATATCAACTTTAGTTGACTTTGCTCTCTTTAATGAAATTGTGTTGGGAACTAAGGAAATAAATTCATTAGCTGAGCAATTGGTCAAAATTTTCCCTTTTGAAAATAAGGTCTTAAAACAATAGCTTAAAATAAAACTTTTTACTAATAATGATTTATTTCATAGAATTGTTACTACGTGCCTAGTGGAGATGGGGGCAGAGCCAGAGGTCAACTGTATTCAACCTACAACAACAAAATCAAATCGTTGAGAAAGAAAGGAATTTTAAACACACGACCAAAACACAACGGTTGTTTAAGATCGGGTAATTCGTCGTCTTCATCAAATTCAATAACATCGTGCCCATCACCGCCAGATATTACGCAAAGTAAGACAAATTAAATTTCAGATTGAAATATATTTTCAAAATAGTATTTTACTATCATGCTTTTATATAAACATATTTTGGTTAGTAATATTGCTTATTCACTTATATGTTTTGAGAAGCTTATGGTTTATTAAAAAAAATTTCAATTTGTGAAACGTATGTATAAACAATTAAAGTTAAACAAATAAGTTGCTTTGCTTGTGCATTAAGTACCTATTCCTAACTATGGATTCCATTTCTGCTGCTCTAAAACATTTAAACCATCTTTGCTAAGATTTAATTGTGCTAAGAGTTTTAATTGGGTTTTGTGTGGGTGTAGTGGAAAGATTGATTATGGTCTATGACTGCTTAATATTTTGTAGGCATAATTCCTGGATTCACCACTTCTGAGTTATCCTCCCCTAAAAGCTGGAACATTTATATTTATCTTATCACGTCCCCAGTTTTCATCACTTCTGAGTTATCCTATACTGAAAGCTGGAATATTCTAGTTCATTTATATTTATCTTATCTTGTCAGATGGTAATTAGATGGTAATTGGTAGATAGAAGTTGGAAGAAGATGGTAGATACCAGGAGATGGTAGATGATAGAAGTTATTATAGAAGGATTGGATTTTGCTTTTAGATTGTAAAAAATTTATTTGTCAATTTGCTTTACTAATTACCATTTTTCCCATCGAAAAAAAAAAAATACAAAAATCATAAATAGATTGGAGATTTTGAAAACAAAAGTGACTCGACGGATGAATGAACGACTTACTAAAGCCAATGGGGGCTTCCAGAGTTGTGTGAATTGTTTAATGATAAAGTATACTCATGTAAATGCATAGCCTTCACATTATTACATTTTATGTTATAGAACGAAAAATCAATTTAGATTGTAGATATTAATTAGATAATATTCTGTATGTATAATTCCTGGATTCATCACTTCTGAGTTATCCTCTACTGAAAGCTTTGAAAAGCTTTCATTTATATTTATCTGATTTGGGTTCCATATCTTTTTCGCTACTTTGATTTATAAACAATTTTTTCATAGGAATAATTACGTTTTTTTTTATTTCGTCCAACACATCCTACAATCCAACATCAGAGGCAAATCATTGCTAAAAAAGCTTTGAAAAGCTTTCATTTATATTTATCTGATCCTGTCCCAAGATTTGGGTTCCATATCTTTTTCGCTACTTTGATTTATATGAAAATTATCTCATACCCACTTAAGAAGACTAATCTATTTTCTTCTTCACTTCTGAGTTATCCTCCACTGAAATCTTTGAAAAGCTTTCATTTATATTTATCTGATCTTGTCCCCAGATTTGGGTTCCATATCTTTTTCGCTACTTTGATTTATATGAAAATTATCTCATACCCACTTAAGAAGACTGATCTATTTTCTTCATCACTTCTGAGTTATCCTCCACTGAAAGCTTTGAAAAGCTTTCATTTATATTTATCTGATCTTGTCCCCAGATTTGGGTTCCATATCTTTTTCGCTACTTTGATTTATATGAAAATTATCTCATACCCACTTAAGAAGACTGATCTATTTTCTTCATCACTTCTGAGTTATCCTCCACTAAAAGCTTTGAAAAGCTTTCATTTATATTTATCTGATCTTGGCCCCAGATTTGGGTTCCATATCTTTTTCGCGACTTTGATTTATATGAAAATTATCTCATACCCACTTAAGAAGACTGATCTATTTTCTTTGAAAAGCTTTCATTTATATTTATCTGATCTTGTCCTCAGATTTGGGTTCCATATCTTTTTCGCTACTTTGATTTATATGAAAATTATCTCATACCCACTTAAGAAGACTGATCTATTTTCTTCTTCACTTCTGAGTTATCCTCCACTAAAAGCTTTGAAAAGCTTTCATTTATATTTATCTGATCTTGGCCCCAGATTTGGGTTCCATATCTTTTTCGCTACTTTGATCTATATGAAAATTATCTCATACCCACTTAAGAAGACTGATCTATTTTCTTCATCACTTCTGAGTTATCCTCCACTGAAAGCTTTGAAAAGCTTTCATTTATATTTATCTGATCTTGTCCCCAGATTTGGGTTCCATATCTTTTTCGCTACTTTGATTTATGTGAAAATTATCTCATACCCACTTAAGAAGACTGATCTATTTTCTTCTTCACTCCTGAGTTAACCTCCACTAAAAGCTTTGAAAAGCTTTCATTTATATTTATCTGATCTTGGCCCCAGATTTGGGTTCCATATCTTTTTCGCGACTTTGATTTGTATGAAAATTATCTCATACCCACTTAAGAAGACTGATCTATTTTCTTCATCACTTCTGAGTTATCCTCCACTGAAAGCTTTGAAAAGCTTTCATTTATATTTATCTGATCTTGTCCGCAGATTTGGGTTCCATATCTTTTTCGCTACTTTGATTTATATGAAAATTATCTCATACCCACTTATGAAGACTGATCTATTTTCTTCTTCACTTCTGAGTTATCCTCCACTAAAAGCTTTGAAAAGCTTTCATTTATATTTATCTGATCTTGGCCCCAGATTTGGGTTCCATATCTTTTTCGCTACTTTGATTTATATGAAAATTATCTCATACCCGCTTAAGAAGACTGATCTATTTTCTTCATCACTTCTGAGTTATCCTCCACTGAAAGCTTTGAAAAGCTTTCATTTATATTTATCTGATCTTGTCCCCAGATTTGGGTTCCATATCTTTTTCACTACTTTGATTTATGTGAAAATTATCTCATACCCACTTAAGAAGACTGATCTATTTTCTTCTTCACTTCTGAGTTATCAAATCTCAAATCGTAGTGGACGTATAATTAAGCCATCTGCAATATATAACGTTTATGTTGTATACGTTTAGCTCGTGGTTCAATTATTACGTGAAAATCTAACTCAATTTAACTTATCATTATTATTAATTCTGGCTATTATTTGGCTAGTATTTGTCTTCCTAGAAAAAACCAATTCTTTTAGTGTATTTAGTTTAGTAGACCTGAAATCATCCATTATATGGAAAAAAAAAGTTATTGGTATCAAAATCTTGCAGGGTTGAATGAGAAGGATTGGTTGAAATACAACTCACAACCAATAGAGCTGGTAGTCCTTAAGTGGAATAATTGTTTCAATATAAGGAGGATAGAAATTTTAGAAAAAAATTCATCCGAAATTTTCAATGACTGGCCGCTTTTTACCCAATCTGTTGGCCTTTATTTGGTAAGAACTTATTCTTTTAATTTTGGGAAAAATGCCATTCAAAACAATTATTCCATAGATTGATTTAGACTTTGTTTCTCTTTTTAATGAGGAGAAGTCATTTTGTTTGAAAAAGAATTGGGCTGGTTTTCAAAAAAAAATTTTGCAAAACGTCTTTGAGCAAATCAGAAGTGCGAGCAAATCCGTAAAACAGTTATTGCCCATATAAATGAATCAGATAATGAAGGTAAATACTTTGCTACAAAAATAATGATATTTTAAATGCGAAGTGTTTTTATACCGCTATATACTATGTAAATTATTTTCTTACAGACTTTAAAGACCTTCTAACATTCAAATTACTTCACTATAAACTGCCTCCATCTCAAAAGATTTCACTTGAAAATGGAAAAAAGTGGCACGGTTCAATAACAGATGCAATCAATAGCAGCATTATCGAAGTGGAGAACCAAGCCGATATCTTGATAAAATATAGAACAGTTAAACACTCCCTCAAAGAATTAAATCTTAATATTCAACCTATGGTGGTGTCAATACCAACTCAAAACTTATATTACCTTATTTCAGACAAAATTTTTCATAAATGCGATAACTTTGTATCAGCGATTGATTTAGCCTTTAAATTGTATTACGTTTTTAATCTGAAATATCCAGTCCAAAGTCAAAATGTATGGTTATTCATTGAGAATTTTTTTTTCGATCTAAATTCAAGCACATTAAGTTAAAAAACAATAGCACTAATAAATGAGCTAAAAGATTAAAATACAAAAAAACCATGTATTCTTGCTTTGCTTGTGAATTAAACTTTTCAAACTTGGATGATTACTATTTTCATTTAAAGTTGAAGCATAAATATGAAAAAGAAATTTATTGCAAACAGGGGAACTGTCCACAAGCATTTTCTGATTTCCTAGTTTTAAAACGACATTTAAAGAAAGTTCACGCTGATGTAAATAGCAATTCCAATATTTCAATCCATAAGTCCACTTCTGCAGTTTTTCATCACTCAGAAAGTCCAGATGATTTTCACGAAGACTTCAATTCTTCGTGTCGTTCTCAAAACTCAGGAAGTGATTTTTCTTTTTCTAATAATGTTAATAAAAATTCTACTGAGCAATTTGATGAATCTGTTAAAAATAAAGAAGTTGACCTCTTTGAATGTGCCTTAAGATTTGTTTTAAAATTGATGAATCACAATTCTGTTCCAAGAAATTTAGTATTCAATGTTGTTTCAGAAATTCAAAAACTTTTATTTGGGCCTATCAAATGCGTAATTGATTTCAACGATCCAATTACAGCAATTGAAAAAATAAGCAAATTTTGTGGTACAGCTTTTTGCCAAATAGACACTGAGCATAAACTTATAAAGCATTTAACTAAGAAAAACTTGATAGAAGTACCAACCAATAATACAGTTTCATCTGAACTTCAAAACACGATTAAAAAGGGTATACCAACTTTAGAATATAAGGAAATAAAAGGAACAATTTTATGAATTCCTTCTATGCTAAAAAATTTTTTGAAACGGAAAATTTGCTTGAAAAAACTTTGAAGGAAATGGAAAACCTTATGGCCCATTCCGATGAGATAAAGAATTTTGTGTGTGGCTCCGTTTGGAAAAAAATTTATTCTAAATTCTCAAATGAAAACAGAACTGTTATTCCATATTTCCTTTATAATGACGATTTTGATCCAGATAATGTGTTGGGCTCACACTCCGGAGTAAATTCAATTTCAGCATTCTATATCAATTTTCCTACATTACCAGAGCATAAGCGTTCTTGTTTGACAAATATATTGCCTGCTATGCTTATTAAAGCTGAATATTTTAAGAAATATGAGCGTAAAGATGTTTTAAATAACCTCTTGGAAATTTTGTTGGATTTAGAACTTAACGGCGTCATGATTAAAACGGGAGGTATTGAAAAAAGGATTTATTTTGCTTTAGGCTTAGTTACTGGCGATAATCTTGGTCTAAATAAAATTCTAGGCTTCAGATCTTCATTTTCAGCTCTTTATTTTTGTCGAATTTGTAAGTCTTTGAAAAAGGAAACACAAAGTCTAGGTTATGAGTTGGAAAGTAGCTTAAGAACGGTTTCAAATTATGATTCTGATCTTTTACTGAATGACCCAAAACAAACGGGAATCTCAGTAATATGTGCTTTCAATATCCTTCCATCTTTTCATGCCGTTGTTAACGTTTCTGTTGATATAATGCATGATCTTTTCGAGGGGGTTTTGAAAAATGATATGTGTGCTATTATTTTATACTTCATTAAAACAAAAAAATATTTTTCACTCGAAGATCTAAATGGTAGAAAACAGCTTTTTGATTACGGAACAATAGATTCGAAAAATTACTCCCTTCCCATAAAACTTGAGGCCTTACAAAACAAAAATTTGAATATGCAAGCGAGCGAAAGCCATTGCTTTGTGCATTTTTTTTCTTTAATGGTTTGGGATTTTGTACCTGAGGATGACAAATGTTGGCTTTTTTCTTAAATCTTCAAAAACTGGTAGATCTATGCTTATATGGTTCATTTAATGAAAATGATTTAGAAGAATTGGCATCCCGAGTAGCTGATCATAATAAAATTTACAAAGAATTATTTAATGAACCGCTAAAGCCAAAAGCCCATTTTTTAACTCACTATTGTGGTGTGATAAAAAGAGTTGGGCCATTAAAAATGTTTTGGAGTATGCGAAATGAAGGAAAACACAAAGAGTTGAAACAATATGCCCAGAGCATAACATCTAGAAAAAATTTATGCTATTCCGTTGGAATCAAGCTATCTTTGAAATTAGCTAACTTTTTTTATTTAAATGAAAAAGACGAAAAAATTAAAATTTTGAAAAGTAAAAATGTTTGCATATCTAAAAAGCCATATTTCAAAGATCTTCAAGAATTTGGTCTTGACGGTATTCAGGCAATTGCACAAAACATAATTTTTATGGGAACTTCGTACTCTTCTGGATTTTATTTATTTCACAAGAAAAGCAACTTTATTTATAAAATTTCTGAAATAGTGGTCAGCAAAAAATGTGTAATAATTGTTTCAACTAAATATTTGCTTCGATACGACTTAAATAAAAATTCTTTTGTAACAACGGAAAATACGAATATTTTAAGTTTTAAATTAATAACGGATTTCCAATATTACCCTGCTTTGCCACATAAACTTTCCGATGGTAGAATGGCACTTAGATTTAAAAATATTTAAAAAATACTATTATTTATTTGTTAATTACTTTAATGCAAAAGTAAAATTTAAAGAAATGTTAAAAAGCTATACATATTAATTTTTTTAAATTGATAAAGAAATTTAAGACATTATATTGTTAAAATAATATTGATTAAAGAAACATAATACAATTGTATCTATTGTTAAAATAAAATAATAAAATTGAAATAAAAATATTTTTTGAATACATACACATAAATAATTTGACTTATAATTTCAGATAAAGTCTAAGGAAGATTTATAGAAGAAATTTTTTAGTTACTTTCATTTCAGAAAAAAATGGTTTCGACATCAACGAAAGGGCATTTACCTGTATTTTCGATATATGTAGGTATATAAATTGAATGTTAGAAAACAGCAGATTTCATTGTTACAAATTTAACATTCCTTTTCATTTCCAGATTGCAGTTTTGGTGGAATACCTCACCGTTTTCGAAAATGTCAGCTGCGTCAAAAATATGCACAGAATGCAACAGAATTTTCTTGAAACGCCAACTGCAAAAGTCAGTTGTTCATAAGCGCAAACATGTTATTGAACTAATGCAGTTTTAATTCATGTTTGCGTTTTGATACAGCTTTCTTTTGCCATTTGTATTTCAAGAAAGTTTTGCATACTGCCTTTTTGATTCAAATTACTTTTTCAAAAACGGTCTACTACAACTGTAGTAAATTCCACTTCTGAGTGTAATAAAGATGGCTGGGTGCTGTATGAATAGGGTAGGCCCTGATTGGTATCAACATGGCGATGCCCAGCGTTGCAACTGTCTCATACGCATCAATTGTGCTTATTTTACCTCCAAGTGGTAGCCATCGGGTACTGGTCTTGTCCACCCGGACTTGACTTGCTGAACTTATAAGCGCGAGTGTTGATCACAGAAAAATAGCAACACTATAATTGCCCTGCCATAAAACTCCTCTGTTTCTCTTGTTGGGCAGCAGTTTATTCTGTACGAACCCCTCAGAAAGCAAGCGAGCGGCGGATGAGCTTCCAATTAAGTGAACCAACGGCGACGCTTACAGACAATATGGTAGGCACCCCATTGAGCTACTTCGACATATTCGGAGCTCAGGTCTTTGGGTCCTTTCACTACTATTAGTCAGGGTAGTGAAATAGAGAAGGTGGCGGACGAGCCCATATAGGACCAACGGCAGCTCTCACATCCCCGTAGTGGGTTACTGACTCTGGATTTCTCCAGCTCCTTTTGTCCAAGGAGAACAGCATAGGGCCTGGTCCCCCAGGTTGGGGGTTGTGCGTCGGGGTAACTTCCCTACCACGTAAAAAAATAATAGTTCCGAAACAACCAACTGCCTCGGATATGGATGACCCTACTGATGACGACCCTAGCAAACGAAACAAGGACAACGAATTTCGGTTCTGCACGTGGAATGTCCGGACCCTTAACAGACCACATGCAGCCGAACAATTAGTGGAAGCCCTAGATGGTGTCAAAGCCGACATCACAGCCATCCAAGAAGTGCGATGGGATGGTGAAGGCACAAGGAGGATGAAAAACTGTGACATCTACTACGGCAAGTGCTACAGGGCAAGAAACCAGCGGCTATTTGGATGCGGATTTGTGATAAGAGGAAGGCTTAGGCAAGAAGTCTTGGGGTTTCGTGGCATAAGGGAACGCATTGTCACAATCCGCATTAAATCCAAATTCAGCAACATCTCGCTGATCTGCGTCCACGCCCCCACAGAGGAAAAAGATGACACGACCAAAGAAGAATTCTACGATCTTCTCGAGAAGACGTATGATGAATGCCCGAAGTACGACACTAAGTTTATTCTTGGTGACTTCAACGCCAAAATCGGAAAGGAGGGTAACTTTGGCTCGACAGTCGGAAAGCATAGCCTGCACGACAACACTTCCGGTAAAGTCAACCGTCGACCAGGCTAATCGACTTTGCTGCGGGGCGAAGTGTCATCTTAGCTAGCACATACTTCCCACACCTCAATATACACAAGGGGACCTGGCGGTCTCCTGATCAAAATACCGTCAACCAAATTGATCACATTGCGATTGATAGCAGACATGCCTCCAATGTCATGGATGTCCGCACTTTCCGAGGGGCCAACATAGACTCGGACCACAACCTTGTTGTAGCTAAAGTGCGAATGCGGATCGCCACCAGACCGCAGAATCGAACATCCACTGTGAGAAAGTTTGATGTTGCGAAGTTGCAATCGCAAGAGACCGCCACAACCTTTGCCAATCATGTCTCCTCTTATCTCTTGACAAGCCCGGTGCCTGCGCCAAACCCAGAGGCCCAGTGGCAACATTGCAAAATGGCCATCAAAACCGCTGCCACGGATGTTTTGGGTTTCATTAGGCGACCACAACGAAACACCTGGTTCGATGATGAGTGCAGGCTCGCACACTTGGCCAAAGACGAAGCCTATCATGCAGTTCTGAATGCCAGAACTAGAGCTGCCAAGAGCGCTTTACGTGCGGTATACCAGCAAAAGAGGAAAGAGGAACATCGGCTTTTCAGAAGAAAAAAAAGAGAACTGGAAAAACGAATGGTTGATTCTATTGAGGGGTGCTACGGCAGAAGCAATGTTCGAAAGTTCTACCAAAGGGTAAAGCATTCGTCCAAGGGTTACAAAGCCCGAGCGGAAGCATGTAGAGACGAGGGTGGGAATGTCGTTGTAGATACACAGTCGGTGCTGAGAATTTGGAAAGAACACTTCTGCAGACTGTTAAACGGCGAAGACAACCAACTTATCGCTGTCAGGCAGAATGATCCATTTGATTTGGATGATGATGAACAAAATTTCCGTCCTCCCGACCAAGAAGAAGTTCGGATAGCTATATCTAAACTAAAGTCCAACAAGGCTGCTGGAGCTGATGGCCTTACGGCTGAACTCTTCAAAGCAGCGGGAGATGACTTGGTGAGGAGCATACACCAACTCATCTGTACAATCTGGTCGGATGAAAGTATGCCTGACGAATGGAACCTCAGCATTGTGTGCCCTATCCACAAGAAAGGAGATACTCTAAGCTGCGCCAACTACAGAGGTATAAGTCTCCTAAATGTCGCCTATAAAATCTTGTCGGCCATTCTGTGTGAACGTCTGAACCCTTTCGCACGTGAACTGATTGGCCCCTATCAGTGTGGTTTCAGACCCGGTAAGTCAACCGTCGACCAAATTTTCACACTTCGGCAGATTTTGGAAAAGACCCAAGAATTCCAGATCGATACTCACCACCTCTTTATCGATTTTAAAGTCGCCTATGACAGCGTAAACAGGAACGAGCTATACAGAGCCATGTCGCTTCTTGGCATCCCTGCCAAACTCGTTCGATTGTGCAGGATGACTATGGAGAACTCTCGCTGCTCCGTCAAGGTTGGTAAGAACACCACCGACTCATTTAATGTCGAGAAAGGCTTACGACAGGGTGACGCGCTGTCATGTAACCCCTTCAACATCATTCTTGAGGCAATCGTACGCAACTCGCATGTCAACACCAGCGGTACGATTTTTTTTAGATCCGTTCAATTACTCGGCTATGCTGATGATATTGACATTATTGGAAGAACGAAGCGCGCTGTCAGTGGAGCATTCGCAAGTATTGAAGTGGAAGCGGCTCGAATGGGTCTGGCTGTAAATGAAGATAAAACAAAGTATATGCTGTCCTCGGGTGAAGTAGATCATCACCGTAGGCTCGGACAAAACGTCACAATGGACAGATATAACTTTGAGGTTGTCAAGGACTTTGTCTATTTGGGTTCCACTATAACCTCTCAGAACAACATCAGTGAAGAGATCAGTCGAAGAATCACTCTTGCCAATCGCTGTTTCTTCGGGCTAAGAAGGCATCTTAGTAGTAAAGCCCTCTCTCAAAGGACCAAGGAGACACTATACAAGACCCTTATCATCCCAGTCCTGCTGTATGGGGCAGAAGCGTGGACACTGACACAATCGGATGAATACAGGCTGGGGTGCTTTGAGAGAAAGATTCTTCGGGTGATATTCGGGCCTGTATGTATCAATGGAGTATGGAGGAGAAGATTCAATGACGAACTGTACGGGCTATACAGCGACATTGACTTGGTTAAGAAGCTGAAAATTCAGCGGCTTAGATGGCTGGGTCATGTGGAGCGTATGGACGAAAACGCTCCTGCCCGACGAGTCTTCAATTCCAACCCGGAGGGCCGACGCAGTTCTGGAAGACCCCATCTAAGGTGGCGCGATCAAGTGGTAAACGACCTCAACCAACTTGGTGTGCGCAACTGGAGGCCACTGGCTAGGGACCGGCCTAGCTGGCGAGGAATGTTGGTTGAGGCCGTGGTCCACAATGGACTGTCTGCGCCACCTTAAGTAAGTAAGTAAGTGTGTAATAAATTTTATTACATTTGTAGTGGATTTTACTACAGCTGCAGTAGATTTCACTATCATCTGCAATAGATTTTACTACATTTGTAGTAAAATGCAGTATATTTCACTACCCTATGTAGTGGATTTTACTACGTTGGTTGTAGATCTTACTACAACTGCAATAAATTTTACTATTTCATGCAATGAATTTTATTACAATTGTAGTGGATTTTACTACAACTGTAGTAGATTTCACTATCATCTGCAATAGATTTTACTACATTTGTTGTAAAATGCAGTATATTTTACTATCCTATGTAGTGGATTTTACTACGTGGGTTGTAGATCTTACTACAACTGCAATACATTTTACTATTTCATGCAATGAATTTTATTACATCTGTAGTGGATTTTACTACAACTGCAGTAGATTTCACTATCATCTGCAATAGATTTTACTACATTTGTAGTAAAATGCAGTATATTTTACTACCATATGTAGTGGATTTTACTACGTGGGTTGTAGATCTTACTACAACTGCAATACATTTTACTATTTCATGCAATGAATTTTATTACATCTGTAGTGGATTTTACTACAACTGCAGTAGATTTCACTATCATCTGCAATAGATTTTACTACATTTGTAGTAAAATGCAGTATATTTTACTACCCTTTGTAGTGGATTTTACTACGTAGGTTGTTGATCTTACTACAACTGCAAAAACTTTTACTATTTCATGCAATGAATTTGATTACATCTGTAGTAGATTTTATTACAACTGCAGTATATTTCACTATCATTCGCAATAGATTTAACTACATCTGTAGTAAAATGTAATATATTTCACTACCCTATGCAATGGATTTTACTACGTGCGTTGTAGATCTTACTACAACTGCAATAAATTTTACTATTTCATGCAATGAATTTTATTACGTCTGTAGTGGATTTTACTACAACTGCAATAGATTTCAGTATTTTATGTAATAAATTTGACTACGTCTGGTTGGTTGGTTTTTACTTAAACTGTAGTAAATTCACTGTACTTGTTTAGTAAGGACTTTTACTATTTTATCGAAGACACATAGCTGGTGGAATTTTTTTTGAAACATGGTAGTTAATTTAACTACAGAAGTACTACATCAGTAGTAAATATTACTATTATTTTAAACTAGCTTTTGCCCTCTACTTCGTACGCGTGGATTTTAGAAAAAAGTAGGTATCTCAGTATATTTTTGTTTTTGCACAACCGGTTCAAAATGGGGGGTATGCGTGGTATGAAAGCTATATACTTTACCAGCTCTAAGCCGTAAGATTTTTGGCTTCTGTATAATATTATTTCGAAGTATCATAACGGTTTAAATTGCAAAGTTGGAGGGTTAAGTTCTGAAGCAATATACGAATATACCTAATTGGAATGCCCACTTTCAAAACGATGCTGCGCGCCGATACTGCTATTTATGACAGCTCCGCTTCATCAGTTTTGGGCGTAAGTATTGCTCGTTCACCGTTCTTTATGGTTACATTATTTTTCGATTCCTGCTTTCGCTGAATGAGGCATTGTCTATATGGTGGTAAATAGCGCCATCTATGATGTTTTTGGTGTAACTTCTATTCAGAACGACTAACTTATTTCTATTCATGTTAACGTAGGTAAGTGTGGCACTATTTTATTATGTAAGTGAGACGCTAACTTCCTTAAAATCTTTTAATTTTGTGTTAAGTTCATTGAATAACGTTCGATTGCAGCAATATTAAAAAAAACAACCAGAATTATATATTTTCCTGCGATAAAATATAGCCTATAATTTAAGTTGGAGTACTACCAATATATCTGCGAAAACCGCATTCAATTCCATGCAGTAGTTTTTGCGTGATGCGCGTACAAACATACAGACAGACAGACAGACAGACAGACAGACAGACAGACAGACAGACAGACAGACAAAAACGGTTGTTTTGGCTTCTGTGGGTCTAATAGAGACTCCCCATATTAGTTTTGCATCTATATCTTCAATGTACAGACATCGACCCGCTACAATTTTATTATATGTATAGATTGTGAAAAGTACTACAAAAATCGTAAATTTCACAACAGGTGTAATGGGTTGAGATTTTACGACCGTTTTTGGTGAATTTGACTACATTTTTCTCTCTGTGTACGATGAAAACAAAGTTTTCGAGCAATATGAAGAACTCATGTTTGAAAAAATTGGGAAAAACCAAAACAGTTTGGCTTAAACTGGAAAACCCGATAAACAGAAGCTTACGTTCAGAAAACTTTAGTATATCAAATTTAAAGGTCTTTTTTTGGGTGCTATAAATGATGTAAATGTCCGCTTATGGCCAAATTAATAAAATGGTTAAAACAAATTTCGGTTATTATCATTTGTAGCCAAAAACTCAAATGCAGTTTTCTTCAAAACATTTTATATATATTACATACAAAGTATAATAAAAATCGGTAGAATCTTTTTTGAGTAAATAAAATAAAATGCACGACTGGGTCGCACGAACTTGCTCTAATGTGTGACAGTGGTCTTGGGGTTTGAGATTTTGATAAAAATAAATTTTTCAAAATTCTTAAATAAATAGGTACTCAAACTAATTTGAGCTGAAAAAAAAGTACGCCATTTTATTTCTTTTATAAATTTGGATTTATGAGAATACATTTATAAAAATCTGTGGACTGCGTCTTTACGGACTTTAGTAAGGCATTTGATAAACTCTCTCATAAGATCTTGCTAAAAAAGCTAAGAAATCTTGGTTTTAGCGAAAATTTTGTTATGTGGCTTCAATCTTATTTATTAAACAGATCTTATGCAGTGTTGTTTAGCGATTGTCCATCAAATTATTTTACAGTTAACTCTGGAATACCACAGGGTAGCCATTTAGGACCTCTACTTTTTATTTTATTTATTAATGACTTACCATCTATCTTGAAGTATTCTAAATGCCTCATTTACGCGGATGATGTGACAATTTTTAAAACTATTTCTAGTATTAGTGATTGTGAAATGTTGCAATCCGACCTTAATTCGTTTTTTGACTGGTGTGTTCGTAATTGCTTGTCTCTTAATATAAATAAATGTAATTTTATGAGCCTCACAAGAAAACTTTTAGTAACTCCATTTAATTATTCGTTAAATGGAATTTCCCTATCTTGTATGGAAAACGTAAATGTTCTTGGCGTCATATTAGATCGAAAGCTTGAATTTATTCAGCACATCAACTCCATATCAAATAGAGCCAATTCAATTCTAGGCTGGATTAAGAGAGAGTCACGGCAATTTTCAGATCCTTTTGTTACAAAACAGCTTTTTATAACATTTGTTCGTCCCATTCTTGAATATGCTTGCCAGGTTTGGTCACCCCATTACGAATGCCATATATTAAGGTTAGAACGTGTTCAAAAAAGATTTCTGCGATTTGCCTTGCGGGGCTTAGGTTGGGAAAATCCTTACGAGCTTCCCGCATACATCAGTCGACTGAAACTAATTGATTTGCCATCCCTTGTGAATAGACGTTCTTATTTAAGTTTTGTTTTTATCGTTAAATTAATAAATGGTAACATAGACTCTTTGTACCTTTTGTCTCGAATAAATTTTAATATTCCTCAAAGAAACTTACGGAATCTACCTAGCTGCTTAAATGTACCAAACTGTCGTACTAATTATGAACGATTTTCTCCCTTAAACAAAATGTTTGAATTATTTAATCTTCTCAATAATAGATGTAACAACTTATTTGACCAATCGTTAAATTTTTCATCTAAATTTCAGTCAAATTTGTATTCAATTATATAATTGTACTCTTATTATAATAGACATAAGTACTTATATCTGAAGCTAGTCTTTAGCTATGTAAATAAATAAATAAATAAATAAATTTTCAACATATTTCGAAAACCAAAAATTTTTTTGAAAAAATTATAAGAAATAAAAAAAAAAGTTTTAGAAAATTTTTAAATGCCATATTAATAAAATTATAAATCACTTTCTGTGCCTTAAGTTTTATTGAAATCGGATGTACGGTTTACGAGAAAATTTGATTTGAAAATACTGGTTCTATGAAAGGTACCGTTATAATACAAATTTTGAAAAATATTTTCTAATTAAAAGATAGATTGTCTTAAAAAAATAGCATTCTGAAAGTTTTATCAAAATCGTTAGAGCCGTTTTTGAGAAAATCAATTTTTTTCTTGCGATTATTGGTACTATAAGGCAAGTTATGCATTCGTCGAAAAAAAAAGTTTTGAGATAACAATCAAACATGACATTACGATGATAGCGAAGACGAAAAAAGATGGTCTAAAAATTCTGTCCGTCTGTATGTCTGTCTGTCTGTATGTAGACCTACAGCCCAAACGGGTGGGCCGAATTGCTTCAAACTTGGTATATAGACTTTTTTAGGTATTGTACAGAGGGAAAATTGAAATTTTTTTTTTTTAACTCAAAAAATAACGGTACCTGCCATACAACCGTTATTTTAAAGCTTATTTTTCTCAAAAACGGCTCTAACGATATTTATTTAAGAAAATCAGTGTTGCTTTTTAGGTACGACCAATCATATGGCTGAAAAAAAAGTTTTAAAAAATGGTTAAGAACGGTACTTTCCATAGGACCGTTTTTTTTGCTTTCGACTAACTCGAAAACGACTATACCGATTCTTTCGTAATTTCACACACTTATAGCTGTAAGTAGCTCAATTTGTATTGCATACCAATATTTTTGAAAATTTTTTTTTTGTATTTTTAATAGCATTTTTTTAAAAAAAATTTAAAAAATTCATATTTTGAAAACTGCTTATTAAATTTTTTTCTTAAAATTTTAAATAAATGTATTTGCTGAATACCTATGAACTGACGTTTTTGAATTTTTTTTTGAAAAATTTTTCAAAAAAAAACTTTTTTTCTCAAAAATCGCTCCACAGATTTTTATAAATTTATTCTCATAAATTCAAATTGATAAAAGAAATAAAATGGCGTACTTTTTTTAGCTGTACGTAGCTCAATTTGTATTGCATACCAATATTTTTGAAAAATATTTTTTTGTATTTTTAAAAGCATTTTTTTCAAAAAAAATTAAAAAATTAATATTTTGAAAACTGCTTATTGTTAACCGACAAAACTCAAATTCAAATAGAACGTTCATGGACAGGGAAACCCCTCCTGTTCATTAGTTAGTTAGTATTAGTGCAGGACTGCGATCGCAGCTCGGTGGATGTGGCAGGATATATGGAGTTCAGTTCTCTTTGTGTCACTGACCAGCAAGGGCGTCTTCCCGAGTTCGCGACGAGCCAGTATGTTTGTAACAGTAGTGAATAGATCGTTTAACAATTCAGAAGTTGGATTCGAGTGCCAAAAAAAAAGACCTACGTGTGCCATTTAAGTGTAGAGTGTTATAAATGTTAATTCTTATTGTTCGATCAAATCAAATAACGATACCAAAACGTCGTCGTTGTCACCTTGCCGTTATTGCGTATTGCCTTTAATCACATAAGAGAAGAAGAAACAATAATAAAAAAAAAAAAAATAATTCGCATATAATTCCCCATTATAAACGGTAACGAGCAAGTATCTGGTTTGTCAGTATTGCGAATTCCCCACTGTGTAGTTTCCAACAGCTTCGTATACTATGTGTGTATACGTTACATACGATCTTGCAAAACCTAAACAAAATAAATGTATCTCTATTTTCATGAGCATCATTATCCTCGTTGCACTGTGTGTGTATTGCTGTGTGTAGTCTATATGAGTAAGAACAGATTCCTAAAAAGAAGCAACTGAAAATAGTCTGTGTGGATCGTTGTAAAAAAAAAAAAAAAAAAAAAAATTTAGATACATACTCTTCTCTATTGAGAACGGTGTGTACTACGTTACGTATAGCGTATATTTGCTTGCACGAAAGTTGAAGTTGATTTGTTTATGTATGTGATATGCGATTGTGTTAAGGATAACTGAGTGGGAATCTGAGTTGTTGCTTTGTTTGTGATACTCTTTGGTGAGTATACATACATGTTGTTGTTTACCATTACCATGTAAACTAGAGCGTTGGTAAAAGTATCTCTAACTATACCTAACTCGCGCTCTTTTAAAAAAAAATTTAGATACATAGTCTCTCTATTGAGAACGGTGTACTACGTTACGTATAGCGTATATTTGCTTGCACGAAAATTGAAGTTGATTTGTTTGTGTATGTGATATGCGATTGTGTTAAGGATAACTGAGTGGGAATCTGAGTTGTTGCTTTGTTTGTGATACTCTTTGGTGAGAATACATACATGTTGTTATTTACCATTACCATGTAAACTAGAGCGTTGGTAAAAGTATCTCTAACTGCTTTGAATTTGAATTTACTGTTTTCTTGGATGCGATTGACACCAGTTGTGCGAATTTTTGTGTAAATTGTAAGATACCTTGCAAATAGTCGAAAGTAAATATACATTCCCTAGAACCGGTAGTAATTTTGTGTACGTTTTAAATACTTTTTAAGTGAGCGATAGCGTTTAAAACGGAAAATGACGAGTCGTGAAAAAAAAATCGAAATTAATTTGCTATCGCAAATCGAACTGTTGAAAAAAGAAAATGAGCTCCTACGCCGGGAAAAAGAACTCATTCAACGCGAAAGCGAATGTAGATCGCAGAGTAGTGTGAGGTCAGTTTCCCCTGCCCCAGTGCGATTGGGCGCAGATGAAGTAAAGAAACTAATTCCGACTCTAGATCCATCAAAGCGCGGTACGGGTTTCGGCGTTAACCAGTGGTTAGAGTCGATTGAAAACATTAAAAATATTTATGCTTGGGACGACCAAAGCACTCTGTTTTATGCTTCTCTTCGTCTTGAAGAAGCTGCTCGGAAGTGGTTTATTGGCAGCGGCTCGAAGTTTGCGTCGTGGAGTGCGTTTAAAGACGGGATCAGGGATGCTTTTCCTGATGATACAGACGAGTCGCAAATACATGTACAGTTAATGTCGCGACAAAAGATGGATAATGAATCCATCGAAAATTATGTTTACAGCGTAATCGCCCTCGCGAAGGGGAAAATTAACGACTTTACTACAATAAAGTACATAATTTCGGGATTGAGTGATCGGAGATTAGTAAATATACTCACCGCGTCCGATTGTTCCACCGTTAAGCAACTTCTTGCTAAGGTGAAGGCCTATGAAGGCATCAATGAACAAGAAAATTCAAGAGGTAAGTTTTTGAATAAGGGAAGGGAGAGGGGACTCAAAACTTTTTCTGAAAAAAAGAACCCATTTAAACCAAACGCTCCATACAACCATGCAGGGACTAGTAGAGTCTGCTACAATTGCCGCGCCTCGGGACATTTTGCTCGAAACTGTCCCAAACCAAATCGTGCTTCATATGGAAAGAACACAGCACGACCGCCGCCGCCACCGCCGTCTCACCAACCAACTCGAAATATGCGGTGTTTACTCAACTCTAATGAGAATGGTCTCCTAAAATCGGTCATTGTAGACGGGTATTCTATCCAAGCCTTCTTAGATTTGGGAAGCGATGCTTCAACTATAAAGTTAAATGAAGTTTTAAAATATGGTTGGGAGATGCAACCATCAACAGTAAGGTTGCGGGGATTCGGTAATGGTTCCGTGAAAGCTCTCGGGAAAATAAATAAAAACATTAACGTTGGTGAAGTCTGGTTGGAGACTGAGCTGTTAGTTGTGGAAAACAATGTACAGAGTACTCCAATGGTTTTAGGGCGTAACTTTTTGGATTCACCTCAAGTATGTCTAATTAAAAAGTCTGGTAGTTGGGAGGTTAAAAAGGTAAGCGAAGACGCATGACATAATGCAAAAATCTCGAAAAACTGTGTTCTGTCGCACAAAGGCAAAGCGGTTATACAAACAAATGACATTTTTTTCGGTAATTACGCCTTCGACGAAAAAGACAAAATATCTCTTCTAAATACCTTAAATAAATATAGAAACTGTGTGGCTTTTAATCTATCCGAACTTGGACACACCAATAAAGTTACCATGCACATTCGATTAAAGGAAAATAAAATCGTCAGATATAAACCCTATCGTGTCGCGTATCAAGAACTCGAGCATTTAAATAATATCGTAAATGAGCTCCTGAAAAATGGAATCATTAGGGAATCTTCTTCCGAGTTTGCTAGTCCGGTCCTTCTAGTGAAAAAGAAAGATTCTTCATACCGAATGTGCGTAGACTATAGACAATTAAATGCCAATACAATCCGCGAAAATTTTCCAACCCCTAATATCGAAGAACAATTGAATTGCATGATAAACGCGCGTGTATTTATCATATTAGATCTCATGAGTGGGTACTACCAAATTTCCCTAGATGAAAATTCAAAACATATCACTGCCTTCATTACACCTCAAGGCCAATACGAATTTAACCGCGTTCCGTTCGGTCTTACAAATGCGCCGTTTATATTTGTAAGACTAATGGGCATGGTTGTACGACGGGTGAACTCAAAAAATATTCTGATCTATATGGATGACATCGTAATTTTTGCCGAAGATTTGGGGTCACTCCTAAGGCTTTTGGAAGAACTCTTAAAAGTGTTATCTGAGTTTAACCTCACGCTCAATGTACAAAAATGTAAATTCTTTGCGAGTACAATTCTCTATCTCGGACATGAAATCGGTGCAGACGGTATAAAACCAGGGCATGTTAAAATTGATGCAGTTAAGTCGTTTCCAACTCCTTGCGACTCTAGGCAGATAAAACAGTTTTTGGGACTCTCGGGATATTTTAGACGCTTTGTGCAAAATTACGCAAAATTAGCTGCACCATTGAACCATTTACTTAAAAAGGGAGTTTCATTTAAATGGGACCGGGAACAACAAATTGCTTTTGATTCTCTAAAAGAAAAGTTATGCAATAGTCCTACTCTTGCTGTTTACGATCCGAAAATGGAACACGAGCTCCATACGGATGCATGCGCTCTAGGTCTTGCAGGGGTTCTTCTCCAGGTGGATGCGTCTGGGGCAAAACGGGCAGTTGCTTTCTTCAGCCGAGCCACAACCGAACTGGAACGCAAATATCATAGCTACGAACTGGAAGCGCTAGCAGTGGTTGAAAGCTTAGAACGGTTTAAATATTATCTGCTAGGCAAACTCTTCAAAATTTACACCGATTGCAATAGTCTAAAGCAAACTCAAGGCAAAAGAGATCTAGTTCCACGTATCGCTCGATGGTGGCTCAAAATTCAACACTTTGATTTTGACCTGGAATACAGAGGTGGCACACAAATGCAACATGCGGATGCCTTAAGCCGGAATCCGGTAGAAAAAGCAACAGAGATGGAGGAAGCAGGTCTAGAGATGCGAGTGGTTGAGGCTCAAGGTGATGACTGGATTGCTGTTCTTCAACGAGGAGATCCACAACTACAAGAAGTACGAGCTAACTTAAACTGTTTGAACCCAAATCGAAAACAAACTGAGAAGGAATATGCCCTCCAATCAGGACGAGTATTCAAAAAGACTACAGATGGACTTAAGTTTGCAGTGCCAAAAGGTGTAAGGTGGAGAGTGATAAAATCATCACACGACGATATCGGTCACTGTGGGTTGGAGAGAACTTTAGAAGAGGTTAGAAAGAGATTTTGGTTTCCCAAAATGAGGTCTGTGGTAATCAAATATTTAAATAGTTGCATTCCATGTCTTTATAACAAACGCGGTAAAGATGAAACCAGGTTCCATATACACCCTATTCACAAGACACCCATACCGTTTTATACGATACATATTGACCACTTGGGGCCGTTCCCAAAAAGTACAAAAGGTAATATTTATATCTTGGGCATTATAGACAGTTTCACAAAATTCCTTGTCCTACGACCGGTTAAAACTACAAACTCGAATGCAGTTGTTCGTTCACTTAGTGAGCTTTCACAATTCTTTGGATCACCCGTTCAAATTATTAGTGACCGTGGAACGGCTTTTACGTCAAAGGTCTTTAAAGCATACTGCACTGAGAACTCTATACGACATATCCTTAACGCTGTTCGAACACCTCGTGCAAATGGCCAAATTGAGCGTTATTTCAGAACGGTTGGAGTTTCTCTTTCATCCATGACAAAACGACCAGATGGTAGAGACTGGGAAGAACATGTTCCAGCTATCCAATGGGGAATGAATAGCTTAAAACACCGAATCACCAATCAAACGCCACAGGAATTGCTCTTTTCCTTTAAGCCGAAAAACATGCTCACAAATCACTTGAGCATAGTTCTACAAGAAGAAGACACCGATGATGAAGACAACATCCCACTCAGTGAACTTCGTGAAAAGGCAAGCCAAAGAATAATATCGCAACAAAACGCCCAAGCTTCTAAGTTTAACGAAAGTCATCGTAAGCCGAAGGTTTACCAAGAGGGTGACATTGTTTTGATTCGTGCCGAACATGGATCCACTGGACAATCAAAAAAACTGCTGCCAAGATTCAAAGGTCCCTTTGAGATCAAAAAGGTTCTAGCCAATGATCGCTACATTGTTGCAGATTCAGAAGAGCTCCAAAACTCCCAAAAACCATATACGTCCGTTCATTCGGCAGATCATCTTAAGCCATTTGGACAAATTGAAGACTTTGACTGGGAGCAAATCGACGACACTGATGATGAGACACCACCAACAGATTAGTTTTTATAAACGATCTTTTCTACTTTATTCTTTTCTATTCTATTTAAATAAATATCACGTTAAATTAAAATTTTTTTAATTCTTTATTTATTTAATGTATTTAAAAGAAAACAAAAGATTAACTTCTTTGGGGTAAGGATTAATATTTTAGAAATAGTCAATGGACTTCTGTTGAAGGACAAACTGAGTAAATATAAGGCGTGAGTATCAAACCCATCTCTATGTGAGTAAGTATGATCTTTTAGTCGATTGTCATTTATAGTAAATGATTGATGTATTTTATAAATGCTGTGTGCGCTTACTATCCAACTTATATCTGTGTGAAAGAACTAATAAGAGCTGTGTGAAAATCTCATTACCGTTATACCTATGTGGAAAGGTCTATGTGACCTGTGTGAATTCTAAAACTATTATATATCTGTGTGAAAGCTAACTGTGTGAAAGCTATCTGTGTGAAAGCTATCTGTGTGAAAGCTATCTGTGTAAAAGCTTTCTGTGTGAAAGCGACGGCGACGGTTAATACTTTGTGAAGCAAAACGAGATGTTTCAAGACCTAGATTTATTAGTTCCACTGAGGACAGTGTAGTGTCGGATGGCCGAATGTTAACCGACAAAACTCAAATTCAAATAGAACGTTCATGGACAGGGAAACCCCTCCTGTTCATTAGTTAGTTAGTATTAGTGCAGGACTGCGATCGCAGCTCGGTGGATGTGGCAGGATATATGGAGTTCAGTTCTCTTTGTGTCACTGACCAGCAAGGGCGTCTTCCCGAGTTCGCGACGAGCCAGTATGTTTGTAACAGTAGTGAATAGATCGTTTAACATTATTAAATTTTTTTCTAAAATTTTAAAATAATGTATTTGCTGAATACCTATGAACTGGCGTTTTTGAATTTTTTTTGAAATTTTTTTTCAAAAAGTTTTTCAAAAAAAACTTTTTTTCTCAAAAACTGCTAACCATATTTTTATAAATTCATTCTCATAAATTCAAATTTATTCAAGAAATAAAATGGCGTCCTTTTTTTCAGCACAAATTAGTTTAAGTATTTATTGAAGAATTTTGAAAATTGTATTTTTATCAAAATATCAAGCCCCTAAACCACTGTCACACATTCGAGCAAGTTCGTGCGACCCAGTCGTGCATTTTATTTTTTTCTGAACGAAACCAATTCTTGCTCTATATAGCAAGTAAAAAATAAAATGCACGACTGGGTCGCACGAACTTGCTCTTATGATAAGCAATTGCCTAGTAGCTGCATATATGGATATTAAAAAAAAATTAAATAATTTCGAAAATTCTTTTATTTTTTAAATTAGTTTAAGAGTTTTCTCGGAAAAACTAAGTATGCAATAAAATTTCAAAGCTATACGTCAATCTAAGAAAAAAAAATATTGAAAATCGTTGGACCAATTTTTTTTTAAAAAGGTTATTTTTGAAAAACTTTTTCAAAAAATATTTTGAAATTTATTTGAGTATGCAAATATATGGCAATCTGTAGTTTACATTTGAAAAATAATTTAGAAAAAAAATCAATGTACCCGTTTCCAACATATTTCGAAAACCAAAAATTGTTTTCAAAAAATTATAAAAAATCAAAAAAAAAAAGTTTTTGAAAGTTTTGAAATGCCATATTAATAAAATTATGAATGACTTTCTGTGGCCAACATTTTATTGAAATCGAATGTATAGTTTACGAGAAAATTTGATTTGAAAATACTGGTTTAATGAGAGGTACCGTTATTAGACAAATTTTGAAAAAAATTTCGAACCAAAAGATAGATTGTCTTGCAAAAATATAGAAAGTTGTATCAAATCGTTAGAGTCGTTTTTGAGAAAATCAATTTTTGTCTTCAAGATTGTATGGCAGGTGCCGTTATTTTTGAAGCTAGAGCAAAAATAAAAATTTGTTCCGAGGGACGGCCAAATAAATCCTAAATACCAAATTTGAAGCAAATCGGCCCACCCGTTCAGCCTCCAGAGGCGCGAGCAGACATACAGACAGACAGACAGACAGACGGACGGAATTTCCAGACCCACTTTTTTCGACTTCTCCATCATCGTAATGTCATGTATGATTGTTATCTCAAATTTTTTTTTCTGCACGAATCCATAACTTGCCTTATAGTACCTTTAATCGCAAGTAATAAAGCACATGAATTCTAGAATTATTTACATATATGCAACCTCCTTTATATGATTGCCGCTTATCTTAGATAACAATCGTCTTACATGATTTGTTGTGTTTGAACTTAACAAGTACTTACCTATTTTGAAATACTTAAAATGAGGAATTTCTAAGACTCTTTGTTTTCAAATAATTCAAACCTTCCCTTTCCTAAAGAAAACTAGTGTTATGTATGATTTTCACAACGATTGCACAAATGATTATAAAGACTTTTTTTTTACAAACGCAAATATATACCCAGGAAATTACTATTAAAGTTAAAAAAAAAACCTTATAAATTTTGCATAAGCCCGTAGAGGTGGCAATCATATCGCAGTACGTTTGACATCTTTGCAGCAAGATTTTTCACCGTTTTAACATCCATAGCTGAAATTGTTATTGAGTGATTTTTTTTATTGGGAAGTGATTTTGTGAGTGTGTGATAAATTGTATTGAAATTGAAATTTGGCAAATTCATGATAATTGTTTACTGGCTGCATAATTCATATTAAAAATAATTAAAAATTGTTTCGGAAATTCTTTTATTTTTTCAAATTCAATTAAGAGTTTTCTCAGAAAAATTAAGTATGCAATACAATTTCAATTTTTTTTTTTAAACATTTTTCAAAAAAAATTCTAAAACGCCAGTTCATATGTATTAAGCAAATATGCATTTATATATAATGTTTGAAAAAAATTTAATGGGCAGTTTTCATAATATTATTTTTTTTTTAAATTAAAAAATGCTTTTAAAAATTATCGAGAGAGTCGAAAGCAAAAAAAAACGTTATAAAAAAAATCAATTTCCGCTCTGTACAATATCTAAAAAAAACTCTACAATATAAAAAAAAATATTTTTCCACAAATGCATAACTTGCCTTAGAATACCTATAATCGCAAGTAAAAATATTGAAAATCGCCAAAAATATATAATACATATATAATATTTCGAATATCAAATATTTTTTTTAAATTATTCGAAATGACTACAATGACTACATATTTATTAAATTGAAAAATGTCTATCAAGTTAGTTAGTTAGTTGATAAACTTTATTTTAAAAATAGCTTTAAAATTCACAATTTGATAACCTTAAGTTTAATTTGGTTTGACACACGGCCGTTTACCAGATTGACAATTTATTTAAGGTTAAATGTATTATTATTTTATATATCTAATTTAAAAGTCTCCTTCGAGGATGCGTTGCATATAACTGAGTGCGGTTGTAGTATATTTATATAACACTTCCCAGCCAACTTCTCCATTCAGTACATCCAAAGTGTATGAAGACTGTGCTTCTTAATTTAGGATTTTGTGTTGCCGGGATATAGGTTAATGTTATTGTTGTTGTTTTTTTTTTCCTCGGGATTTTCGGAGGCACAACAAAACAACAACAATAACTGTGCTTCTTGTTGAAAATGTGCGTATGTAGAGTGGGTTGCTTTCTATAATATTGTGCCAAACATTTGTCTTAAGTCCGAAAGGTTCATGTATTGTGAAAAGTGGAAATTTTCGCCTACACGAAGAGCCAGCTCCTCCCACCTTTTTAAGAGCTCCCCTGGACGAAAACACCTTTTAAAGGACTCGTTTTTTTTCATCCATCTCCATCACCTTTATAACATAATCAAAAGGCAGCTTTAGGGCCCTTAGGAACAAAGGCGATTTCCTTGTTTCCAAATAAAGCATATAATTTGGTGTACTAATTGGTGACCGGAAAATGCGTTTCAGAAAGTACCTGAGGAACCTTTCCACCTCTTCAAATTAGGAGTGTCCCCAAACTTGGGCACCATAAAGGAATATAGAAGCTGAGGTTGCATGAAAAATTTTAAGCTTTGTACTATGTTCGATACTTTTATTATCGAAACAACGAGTCCACTCTGAAGAAACAGCTGTTTTCGCTTCCGCTAGTTTTTACTCAAAATGTTTTCTCATGTTGAGATTTGAAGTGACAAGTACACCTTAATATATACACTCTTGGACTAATTCAACATTTTCACCCATATATGTCCATTTTTCATTGTTTGCATATCCACCGCCACCATCTCTAAATATCATAATTTTTGATTTTTGCATATTAACGGATAGATTCCAATTTCCACAGGATTTCTCCAACCGGTTCATCATACGCTGCATTCTTTTCACAGATTCGGAGAAAAAAACGATATCATCCGCAAAAATAAGACATGGTATCCGCGCTCTCCCAAGCAAGATTCCTCTTCCAATCTCCTCCACGATGTCGTTGATAAATAAAATGAAAAGTAAAGTACTCAATACGCAGCCTTGCTTAACTGCCATTTCTGTTGAAAACTCTTCGGAAATAAACTCACCATCCCATACGTAGGCCACCTTATTTTCATACATCGCTCTGAGTAAGGCAACAGTTTTACCGGATATTCCCAACTTATAAAGATTGTAATAGAGTGCTTCACGGGCAATTGAATCGAACGCCGCACGAAAATCGATGAAAAAGGCGTAAAGTTTCCGTTTCCTTCTTTTGAAACTCTCCGGAATATTTACCAGGCTGAATATTTGGTCTAAAGTCGAATAGTTTCTCCTAAATCCTGCTTGGAATTCATTCAAATTTTTTTTCATCAACCCACAGCAGCCCATTGAAGACCAGAGTACTAAAAAGCTTGACGGAAGTATTCAAAAACGAAATGCCTCTATGTATAGTTTTCTGGTGCATCAAAGGATCCTTTTTTGTGCAAGAGGTAAATTATTGCTCTCTTAAAACTTTCTGGGACGTCTGCGCTTACAAGGATTCTATTGTACTCCTCCGTCATAACGTTTAGGAATTCTGTTGTACAGTTTTTATAAAACTCTCCTGGAACTCGGTCATCACCCGGAGCTTTCCCAATTTTGAATTTCTCGATTACATTTTCTAGTTCGAAAATCGTAAATGGTGCATTTAGTATCTCATCCTTAAAATTAGGGGCTGCGTAATGTGGAAGCGGTGACAATTGCGGTGTGTTGAGCAAGTTCATGAAATAGGCACGCAGTGCAGGCGCTCTCAATGATGCAGCAATGCAATTTGTTCTCCCGTTGATTGATTTCGCAGCTTTCCAAATCTATGCCGAAGATCTAGCTAAATTCAGTACGCTTATATTTTGTTGATCCAGTTTCTTTCTTTTCACAGAACAGAGATGCTTAAAGTGTTTATTGGCTCTTGTATACATGATTTTGAATATAGATATGTTATATTTCCTCAACAACTTTAAGAATGCGGACGACGTTTTTCTAGCCTTTTGACACTCTACATCAAACCAGCGCTGCTTAAAATTGTCATTTTTAAGTTTCCTTTTTGCGCTTGCTGGAGCAGCTTCAATTATTATCATAGTAAGATTCTTCATTTGAAACATGTTGTGGGACGTTCGGAGAGCAAGTTCGAAGTTTAAGTTGTTCTGATAAATAGAAAGAAAACTATCACTCCACTTCAGCCTAGGGAGTAAACCAAGTTGTTTTCCGCTAATTTCCTCTGACCTCGAGACTGTGCATGATACTTCCAAAGGCATGTGTTCAGAATAAATCTGTGCTCCTATCCTGAAATCACTCACGATCGAAATCCACATTCCAGATACAAAACAATAATCTATGACTGAGCAAGATGTTCCACGAACAAACGTGAATTCACCATTCGGATCACCTTAACAGCTCCCATTTAACATCCTTGCGTCCAAAGTATCTGCAATTTGTAATATTTTAGAACCCTTAACGTCACATATTTCATCTTTTGATCTCCGAGTAGTATTGATAATTGCTGGTGCAGTTCCACTAACGAAGTTGTTTTGCGACAGTCCAACCCTAGCATTGAAATCCCCAATGAGGAGAACATCCACTGAGCGCATATTCTGCAGTGATTCGCAAAGCCGGCTATAACCCCTCATCCAGTGTGAACAATTCAAATAAATGGGTATTATTTGTAGAGTAGAACCCCTTATTATTAACTCCAAGAACTCAATTTCTTCAACACTTTTGAAATTCACAGTAACAGCTTCAAAATTCTTGCGATAGCCCCCATAACTCACCACCACTTCCTCTTCCAAATGTGCTTTTCTTCAATGCTGGTATCCATTATATTTCATTATTATTAAATAATTCCTTAAATTTATAATTTTCCTCTTCCAATACATGCGTTTCAAACAGTATCAAAAATTTTAATATATTTGGTTAAAAAAAATTTACAGCAAAATATTTATTTTTTAGTCCTGCGACATTATAACCTAAAATACTTAAGTTTACATCATTAATTTGTTTCTGGTAGACGGGTACTCCTCATTCCATTCCATCGCGTGGCCGACTTCTTATTTGCTGCCGCGAATTAAAACATTTGTTTTGTACTTTAAGATAATTTTTTGGAACTATGTGGTTTATTTTTTAATATTTTACATTAATCCTAAAAGGAGCTTAATAGGGTTTTCACACTGGACCAAAAACTCAAAAAGTTTACGAAACCTAGTTGGAGCATTCACACTGAACAAAAACTAGGTTTTGTTGACGTTTCATGAATATGTGAGTGTTTGAAGGTACTTTTTCCAAAAAATCCCTTGACATTTTTAGTGAAAATCCCACTCAAATAAGAAATACATCTCGCTTTTTCTCTTTTTTGTCGGTAAAAATGCCATACTCTGAGAACACTAGACTGTTTTATCGACGAGTTGATGGTGCCAAAAGATCAGTTTGTTTTCACATACTTGCAATTGCAAGTAGGTTTTGAGGAGTTTTATCAAAAACTACTAGTTTATGAAAGAGAAAAATTTATGGGAAACCTTGTGGTTTTGGTGTAGTTTTTGGGTTTTAGACAAAAACCGAGTTTTTGATCCAGTGTGAAAAGCCTATAAGGCTACTAAGTAGTTACTATAAGACTCCAGATCCACTCATCTTACAGTCGTATTTATATCCTTCCTTATCTTTCTACAAGGAGACCAAAGCATACAATCATCTTGCTTGATAATGAAGAAAATATAATATTATCTATGCAACATTGTATACAAACAATATTATCTCTATTTACTAGACACTAAAGATATCATTGAATACAAATAATGTTATCTCTTTTCTCAATATATAATGCTACGGATGTTTAACTTGCCCACGCATACTTGTGATTGCACCCAAATTATTGTCGTCGTTGGCCTGACATTGATGTGATGAAGTGCAACCAACTTCAGATGAATGGTTTGAGCTTTACGTTTTGCGATACCTCAACTTCATTCACAAAATTTTGAAGATCGCAAAATAAATTGAGCTCCCCACCAAATGTTTTCCGTAGCACCTCCAGAGGATCTTTTGTACCACAGATTAATCCACGCGTCAAATCCCACGTAAATAGGTATATTGCTGAGAATGAAGAGTTTGTTATCTTTTTGTTGGATTTTTACGTGAGGGAATCTATTACGCAGGAACTTGGCAATCGAGAGTAATATGTTTTTTGTGTTGTACGGGAGGTCCTCGTGGACGTGGATTTGTGCGTTTTTTAGTGCTTTTGTGTTGCGGAGTATTGCCTAAGCAGCACTTCGTGGGTTGAACTTCACAACGGTAATTGAATAACGACTGTTTGGAGCAGATACCAAATGGGCATGCTCAATTTTAAAACCTGAATTCTCAGTTCCTTACAAATCAGAACAGACAGACTTAGCTCTTTCTTTTATGTCAGTGTCGCCTTCCATTGTCATGTGCACCACAACATTCGACTTTAAGCTCTTTTGCAATAAGTTGTCAATTCGGTCTTCCAATTCATTGTTTCGCTGTTCTAAACACACAATCTTGGCATCAATGTCCTCGTTCTTTTTACTTGCGATTATAGGTACTATAAGGCAAGTTATGGATTCGTGCAGAAAAAAAATTTCGAGATAACAATCACACATGACATTACGATGATGGAGAAGTCGAAAAAAGTGGGTCTGGGAATTCCGTCCGTCTGTCTGTCTGTCTGTCTGTCTGTCTGTCTGTCTGTCTGTTCGCGCTTCTAGAGCCTGAACGGATGGGCCGATTTGCTTCAAATTTGGTATCTAGGATTTATTTGGCCGTCCCTCGGAACATATTTTTTATTTTTGTTCTAGGCCCAAAAATAACGGCACCTGCCATACAATCGTGAAGAAAAAAATTGATTTTCTCAAAAACGGCTCTAACGATATTGATAAAACTTTCAGGATGCTATTTTTGTAAGACAGTCTATCTTTTGGTTGGAAAATATTTTTCAAAATTTGTCTTATAACGGTACCTCTCATAGAACCAGTATTTTCAAATCAAATTTTCTCGTAAACTATACATTCGATTTCAATAAAATTTTGGCCACAGGAAGTCATTTATAATTTTATTAATATGGCATTTCAAATTTTTCAAAAACTTTTTTTTTTGATTTTTTATAATTTTTTCAAAAAAATTTTTGGTTTTCAAAATATGTTGGAAACGGGTATATTGATTTTTTTTTAAATTATTTTTTCAAATGTAAACTACAGATTTCCATATATTTGCATACCCAAATAAATTTCAAAATATTTTTTGGAAAAGTTTTTCAAAAATAACCTTTTTAAAAAAAAACTGGTCGAACGATTTTCAATATTTTTTTTTCCTAGATTTACGTATAGCTTCGAAATTTTATTGCATACTTTGTTTTTCCGAGAAAACTCTTAAACTAATTTAAAAAATCAAAGAATTTTCGAAATTATTTAATTTTTTTTAATAGCCATATATGCAGCCACAATAAGCAATTGCTTATCATAAGAGCAAGTTCGTGCGACCCAGTCGTGCATTTTATTTTTTCAGGCAAGAGAATTCTGCGTGCAATACTTGGAAATCAACTTTTCAGGGCAGTTCGCTTAATAGTTTTTTGTTACTTTCATCAAGTAATTGCTTCAAAATGTCAACCGTTACTACTGCAGATAACCCATTTTTGACAAATCTGGAGATGGTAAAATGGCAAAAAGATTCCACGTTTTTCTTCTCTCAAATGAACGGGTGAGATCGCATTCAAACTCCTCTTATTCATGGGTTGAGGTAAAATGCTCAAGGTTAAAGCAATGTATTTTTTTTTAATTTCTAAGACACACGGGAGCCGGATTGCTTTGATGATTTACTCAGTTTTACTTGTTTTAAGCCGATTTCTTAGAATTTTTCGCGCACTTTTTCTCTTATTTAAAGAACTTAAATAAGGAGCTTTATTTAAAACAAATAACCACTTTGGTAGGTCAAATGTCAAGTCCATATGTAATATCTATCTACATATTTATAAACCCCGTCGGCATTAAGCTCTTATTTGAAATATAACATTTTACATTATTAGCATTTTAAACAAAAATACTGCTTTTCTTCTTGTCTATGTATTTTGTACAAACGATTTTTCTTGTATGTATAGGTGTAAAATGCAAAGATTTCGACTCAGTTTCCAAGCGACACCTTAACTCAACATTTATTTCATTACTTCTGGTATCACATTCTAATCGATGTTTTGAATTATTCTTCCAGCATTCTAATCTCCTTCGCAATTTTTCTGCCAGCACATTGACAGCGGCCTCCAACGACCAACCATCGCGTAATTAAATACTCATTGACTCCAGTACTATAGTGTTTATATACAAAGGTGAAATTCTGTTAAGAAGCATAGTTTCTCAGATATATTAGCAAAAAACCGAAAAAAGTGCGAAAATTTGCACCAGGAAATTTTGTTGGATTTCTTCAGATTCGGATTCAGCGACCCAAAAAACATAGGAATACAAAAATCCATTTGTATATATGTTTTGTTACATGAGGGAGATTTTAACTACGCTTTGACTGGACTAAAGCGGTAGTCTACAGAAACCGTTCCAGATCCCTTTATGAATCTGCCTGCACAAACGAGCGTGACATTTTGACATTGTAAAACTGGGGCATGAATGACAGTTTTTGCGACATATTTACTAAAGTTCGACTAGAGAAGCCATATATGACTTAAATGTTTCATTTCCGAATCCGTTTTTTTTATTCGAAAAATATATGTTAGCTTTCAAAACTTCTCTTCAAAATGAAAATGTTTACATTTTGACTATGACATTAATACAAAGGTGCCGTGAATAAGGACCATTCGAATCAACGCCTTTTAGGTGCTAACTAACGCCATAATCCATTTATGCCGTTAATTCGCTTTCAAAATACAATTTAAGTCATAAATGATGTTGGTTCGGCTATATGTATATTAGGTTAATGATCGTTACTTACAAATACTATAACCAGATTTAACAATTAAGGGCCAGTTATAGCGATACGGAAAACCAAACCCAAAAAATTTGCTATTGAAAAATTTAGTATGTTATTGTTCGATTTAAGACACAAATGCTTTCTTTTATACGTATCACAGAAAAAAAAATTAATAAAAAGTACAAGTTCGATTCAAATTTGTATTTGCAAAATAAATTTTATGAGTTGCTTGCCATCAATCAGTTCAGTATTTGTGTTTTAAATCGAACCATAACATACTAAATTTTCTATTTGAAATTTTTTTGGTTTGGTTTTCCGTATCGCTATAATAACTGGCTCCTAAATTAAACTGGTAAATTAGAACGGTCGAAATGTAAATTAAAACGGAAAAAATTAGATAGGTTTTTTTCTTATGATCATTAGAGTTTTTAATTAGTAGCCTACGTAGGACTTTTCAACATCCTAGCACTATTGCGTTGAACGCCATCGTGAATTGAATGCCAATTTGTTCAACTATTGACTAAAAAAGTAATGATAAAAGTTGTTCAGAATAGAATTCTCTACAACTTTACCAATAAGTAATTTTTTGTCTATAACTGATATATTTCAACTTAATCATAAAAATAGAAAAAATGATTCCTAGCGCATATCAAACTGGTTTTTACTTGCGATTTAAGGTACTATAAGGTAGACTTTCAATTTCTAATATGCATGACTGCTCTAACATTGACGATGCAGTTACGCAATTTTACGAAATTTTCAATAGCTGCTTGATTAATTCAATTACTCTTAAGTTATCTAAAAATATGAACTCTGGCCATACGTGGTACACAAAAGAATTCAAACCTTGACGTAATAGACGAAATAAGGCTTGGAAGTCTTATATTGAAAATCTCTCACTTTGTGATCTTGATGTGTTTCGTGCACTATTTGAAGAACTTAATTTTCTTCCCCAAAACCTTAAAGCAGCATATGTGAAGGAAATAGAAATATCGTTGAAGCTGGATCCGGAGAGATTCTGAGATTCTGGAAGTTTGTATCTTCAAAAAAGAAGTCTGATGGGTATAAGGTCAACCTTGTTCACAATGGTGCCCCTTAAACCAGTTCACCAGAGATATGTAATGCGTTCGCAAAACATTTCAGCAAGTCTATTATTGAAATTCATATCACAAACTACAGACCAGTATCTAAACTGTGTTTTTTTCCAAAGCTTTTGGAACAAGTAGTTTGTGATAGTAAAACGTTTTTCTGCAAAAATTTAACCTGCAACAAGGTGGGTTGAATCGCATCGCAGAGATGTTTTTGCAGAAAAGAGGTACGAAACCTCTACAAAAGAGTGAAATAGTCTACATCAGGGTTTACAAGCCGCTATGGGCCCTGCAAATATCAGGAAGGAAATACCATAGTGGAAACGCAGGTGGGTGGGCAAAATCGCATTGTCACCTCCAAGCGGTGCCTGCTGGATAGCCGAAAGGTGAACTTACGACGAGCGTTGGATCCATCGGATCCATAGGTTGTAGATACCTGAGTTCTCTTCTCAGGAACTAGGAGCAGGAGGAAAGATCGCTCTGAAGATCAAACCACCACCAAGATCTATATGTCATGCACAGGCCTCACAAACCGGTCATGAAAGGGAAATTTTATTATGATGAAAACCGCAAAAATGCCTCGGATGAACGAACCAAAAATGTTGCCGACCCCCCTGCAAACGAAAAATGGACAATGATTTACGCATATGCACGTGGAATGTGCGAACGCTTAACAGGCAGCGTAAAGCCGAGCAACTAGCCGAGACCCTTGCCAGTCTCAACTCTGATATAACAGCCCTGCAGGAGATGCGATGGGATGGACCGGGCCTGCGAATTACAGAGGACTGTATTTATTTATTTATTTATTGATTTATTTATTCATTTATTTATTTTATTTTATTAATTATTTACATAGCTAAAGACTAGCTTCAGATATAAGTACTTATGTCTATAATAAGAGCACAATTATGTAATTGAATACAAATTTGACTGAAATTTAGATGAAAAATTTAACGAAATAAGTTATTACATCTATTATTGAGAGGATTAAATAATTCAAACATTTTTTTTAAGGGAGAAAATCGTTCATAATTAGTACGACAGTTTGGGACATTTATGCAGCTAGGTAGGTTGCTTAAGTTTCTTTGAGGAATATTAAAATTTATTCGAGACAAAGGGTACAAAGAGTCTATGTTACCATTTATTAATTTAACAATAAAAACAAAACTTAAATAAGAACGTCTATTCACAAGGGATGGCAAATCAATTGGTTTCAGTCGACTGATAGATGCGGGAAGCTAGTAAGGATTTTCCCAACCTAAGCCCCGCAAGGCAAATCGCAGAAATCTTTTTTGAACACGCTCTAACCTTAATATATGGCATTCGTAATGGGGTGACCAAATTTGGCAAGCATATTCAAGAATGGGACGAACAAATGCTAGAAAAAGCTGTTTTGTAACAAAAGGATCTGAAAATTGCCGTGACTCTCTCTTAATCCAGCCTAGAATTGAATTGGCTCTATTTGATATGGAGTTAATGTGCTGAATAAATTCAAGCTTTCGATCTAATATGACGCCAAGAACATTTACGTTTTCCATACATGGTATTGAAATTCCATTTAACGAATAATTAAATTGAGTTACTAAAAGTTTTCTTGTGAGGCTCATAAAATTACATTTGATTCTCAGCCCCCTTCCGTTCCCTCTAACAGAACATCTTTCCTTGATCCACTTTTCCCTCCTACCGTTAAGCTAACAAAATGTCTTATCGATCAAAACGATGATGGCCGTCATGTTCTTTCTCGCCTTAGAGAACATCGAATATATTCTAATGTTCGACTCTACCTTGCATACCTTCACAATAAAGAAGATAATGTCTGCATAAATGGTGTTTCAAGGACAAACCTTATAGTTTCAATTGTTCAAGATGGCCTCCCCACTAATCCAATTGATCTCAAAAAATCTTCGTCCGTTTCCATGAAACATTAAACCTCACCACTTCCCATGTCGAAAACGACCTTTCTACCTATGCGTCTTTTGTTCATTCAAACAGAATATCTCACCTTCAAAGAAGCAGGGTGGACCATAATAACTATTTTCGTTCCTAGTTTAGTTTCAACTTCTCCCTCAAGTCCAATATCTCAAATCTTTCCTAATCCAACCTCTCACTTCGCCTCAAATCGGATAACAACAACTCCTAAAACCAACCCTTACCAACACCTAAATAGGGAAATCGTCCCACTCACCTTCTACTATCAGAACTTGCAAGGCCTTCGCTCCAAAACTCATGGTGTTTTGCAACAAACTCATGATCTACCCTTTGAAATCTATGCCCTGACGGAAACTAATCTAGTCCCTAGTATAGAGAATCAAGAATTGTTTCCTTCTTCATTCAATGTCTATCGCGATGATGAGCTAAGAGATCCTTCTGACAAATGCCCTAACCGCGGTGTTCTACTAGCTATCCAAAACACGCTAGATTCCTCCCACATCGCAACCTCTTCTTCCTCGAATCTCGACTATGTACCAATAAAAATATCGCTACCTCACAAATCACTTTTTGTGATGTGTTGTTATATTCTACCGTCACAACCTATTGAATCTTACCAGCTCGCCATTGATACAATCGACCACATAATATCTCTATGTGACCCCAATGATGATATCCTTTTGTTGGGGGAACACAACCTTCCTTATCTTAAATGGACTCCATCAGAAGATCAATCTCATTTCATTGCTTCCAATCCCACCTCTGCCAAGGAATGTCTATTTATAGATCGCCTAGCTGATTCCAGTCTTTATCAAGCTAGCGGTATCTGAAACTGTATAGATAGGCAACTTGATCTTATTTTCACCACCGATCCTGATAACTCCTCTGTATCACTATCTCCTTTACACCTATCTACCATCGACAACTATCATCCTCCTCTCATTCTCTCATTTTATCATGATTCTCCACTACCAAATCATCCCCCTACAAATCAGTACTCTTATGATTTTCATAAAGCAAACTTCCACCTTATTAATGAATATCTCAATAGAGTTTCTTTTAACTTCGATAACCTTAGTGTCAAAGATGCCACACAAATATTTTACCGGGAAATATTTAATTCAATTTCTATCAATGTACCCTTGAGTCGCCATAAAACATCGATCGCATCCTATAACCGAAAACTTCGCTCTTTGCGTAACAAGAGAAACAAGTTATGGACAGTTTTCCTTCGTACTGGATCTCCCACCGTCTATTCTAACTACCTTGGTTCTTATTTACACTTTACCGAGCTTTACAACTCTCTTTATAAACGTTACTTAATAGAAACCAACCTTATAAATGATCCCAAGTCGTTCTTCCAGTTCGTCAATTATAAAAGAAATCCGATGGTTATCCTACCTCTCTTTCTTTCAATACCGAAAACTCGAATAATCCGGAAGCTATAGCCAACTTCTTTGCTACCTTTTTCAAGGAATATTTTACCGGCGATTCTTTCGTACCTGACCCAGGTTATTTCGATTACTTGCCAAATTTCTCACTTGGTTCATTCTTTCCTCTTACTGTCGACCCGAATATCGTTGAGAACAAGTTAAATCAACTCAATGATGAATTTCTCCCCAGCCCTGATGGTCTCCCCACGACTTTCCTGAAAAAATGCTCCTCAGCTCTCTCTACCCCTCTCTCCAAAATCTTCAGCCTTTCGCTTTCTCAAGGAGAATTTCCTGAGATATGGAAAACCTCTTATATAACCCCTATACACAAAAAGGGCCCAAAGAGCGATGTTAAAAACTATCGTCCAATTGCCAAACTTTCACATATCCCTAAACTATTTGAAAGCATTTTATACGAAATTTTCAGTTTTCGATGCAAGTCTCTCATCTGTCCTAGGCAACATGGCTTTCTAAAAGGTAGGTCTACAACCACTAACCTTATTTAATTTGTATCGTATACGCTCTCAGCTCTTGAGAATGGGAACGAAGTCGATGCCATTTCAACAGATTTTAGCAAGGCTTTTAATAAAATTTCGCATAGACTAATACTTTTCAAATTATCCTCCTTGGGCTTTGAGCCTGTCTTCTTAAAATGGATATTTTCTAATCTAGAAAACCGTTATTACAGTGTCCGTTTCAGATCTGCCCTTTCCAATCCTTTCTTGGCTACCTCAGGGGTTCCCAAGGTAGTCACTTAGGCCCACTCCTTTTCATTCTTACCATCAACGATATAGAAATGGTAATAAAATATTCCCATATCTCGCTCTACGCTGACGATACTAAGTTCTATAAGACTATATCATCGGCACATGACTCTTCTCTTATTCAACTTGATCTCGACAGCTTCTCAATCTGGTACCTTAAAAACTGCTAAGAGCTCAATATTACCAAATGCAAATCAATTACTTTTTCACGAAAGCGCATTAAACCTCCTCCCCGGTCCTACTTTCTCCATAACCAACCCCTATCCTCCGTGGAGGCGATTCGCGAACTTGGCATATTATGCGACCGAGAACTCAACTTCCTGGCACACATCGACAATATAAATTATATTATAAAAGCCAACTCAACATTTGGTTTTGTGAAACGATGGACCAAAGAATTCTCCGACCAATACGTCACCTGATCTCTCTACATAACCTTTGTACGCCCGCTCCTTGAATACGCCTGTCAAGTATGGTCACCATACCAACAAATTCATATCTCTAGAATCGAGAGTATTCATCGTCGTTTCCTAAGGTTTGCTCCTCGTGGTCTCTCTTGGAATGATCCTTTGATCCTGCCCCCATATCAAAATCGTCTTCAATTAATCAACCTGAACTCGCTGCAAGGATGAAGGGAAATATCCGAGATTCTCTTTATTCATCGACTCCTCTCCGGTTCCGTTGACTGTGAAACCCTTTACAATTCTATTTTCTTCAACACGAACCCTCGTAACCTAAGAAATCCTCGCCTATTCTATCTTCCTTCACACCGTACCTCATATGGCTCCAACGAACCCTTAACTCGAACGCTGCGGAGGGTAAGTTCGAGAGTTTATCAAATGCCTTATTTAAGTCCGTAAAGACGCAGTCAATTACTTTCTTTTTCTTAAATGCATCAATGCAAAGTTCGGTTAGCTCCATAAGAAACGTTACAGTAGAGCGACCTTTTGTAAAGCCATGTTTATTTTTATTACACTATCAGTTCTCGAGAGTAAGAAGCTTATATCAAGCATTAACTTACAATCAGAGATTAGCCAACACATATTATGTGCTCACTGACTACATCATTTAGTGCAGGTGTTAGTTGTTAGTAAGCAAAATATACAAATAGCATAACACAAGCACAAAGATAAAAAAAATAAATAAACAAATACATTTATACAAAATAGATATAAAAACATTGAGAACATACAAAACATAAACTATGAGCGTGGTGCACTGGTTTTAAATGTTTTTTTTTAGAGAGGATTTACTAATATTAAAATCAACAATACTTTTATTAGAGTTGAAAAGTTTGAAAGGGATTATGAAGGATTTTTTCCAAATACACGGAAATTGACAAGAAAACAGAGAACCATTAAAGAGAGTGGATAAGGGTTAAAGCAAATTATTTGCGCATTTTTTTTTAAATAATAGAAGGTATACCATCCGGACCTGGTTTATAATTCTCGTCAAGATTAGATATGAACTTAGCAATGTTATCAGAATTAATATTGAAATTTATATCAGTCAAGAAAGAGAATGATTTCAAAAAGCCAACATTTTGGCTATTTTCGTCAAGTATATCACAGTTCGAAGTATATCACAGTTTAAAGTATCACAGATGTTAGTATCACAGTTAAAGGCACTTTGAAAAAAGTCTGCAAGCAATTGTGCAATAACACGAGGGTCATGACTAGATATATCATTTGACTTAAGAACAGACGGGTATGGACAAGACTTCCTTTTATTATTTATAAAGTTCCAAAAATATTTTGGATTCATTTTAAGATCTCTTTGAACCTTCTGCAGATAATTCAAATATTTTAAAATTGAAGATCTATTGAAATTTTCACGAGCAGAGCAAATGTTTTCAAAGTCGGCTTCACTTCGAGATAATTTATAAACTGACCAAAACTTGTTTCTGAGATTCTTAAGGCTTTTTAATTTCACTATCATACCAATCTGGAACTGATGGTCTCGATTTTACAGAAGTTAGAGGTACAGATTTTAAAAAACAATCAAACAAGACATTATAAAATTCAAAGACCATAGTGTTCACAGTTGAACAATTATTGAGATATGACCAATCAACGGCCCTACGTCCTAGCTCCCAAATCGACTAACTCCCACGAGGCAAAATGAACTAACTCCTACCAAATTTTGTAGTGGGATTTAGTTCATAATATTAGGAGAAAATTCAGTTGGGACATAGTTCATTACGAACTTATTCCCAATGAACTAGGCCCAACCCATCAACCAGTGGGAGTTCGTTCATATTGTGAACAAAGAAGAAGTGGCGCTGTTTTTGTGCTGAATGTTTGTAGGCAAAATAGGATAAACCTGTAAGAAATTTAATTTTTAAAAAAGAATTGAAACTTAAGTAACCTAATAGAGTGACGAATAAAATAAAATTCGTGCAGTGTTTGGAAAATTATTATTATCTAGCCTTACGGGATGGCACAAGTGATCATTTAGCCAATTTGTTCATGTTTTTGTGAAGAAGTAGGTTCGGTTATTTTTGAATACCTTGGCAACAAAAAGTCGTAGAGCCATACGGTTTTCAGTGTTGGATTAAAAATTAATGGAAGCGTTGAGTTCTGAGAACAAAAATTGTACTTAATTACGTAAAGTTTTGAAAAAAATTAGTTTTAAAATTATTTTTTCAAATTTTTTTTCAAAATTTTGAGTTTGAAAATTTATATTTTTTAAACTATTCGTTAAAACAATTTAATTTAAAAACAAAATAAAAGGAGAAGTTTTTGGCTTTCCAAAAAGGTATAACACGGTGTTGTAAACGAACCCGTTGATTTTAAATATTTTTTTTACAAAATAAGTCAATTTTTCAGAAAATTGCCCCTCCCGGCTAAACTGAGGGGAATAGACCCCCCCCTCCCATACGATTTTTTTCTTGTCTCAACTTAACCTACACGCTCTAATTTTTTGGCACAACGCTGGTGAATCACCCTGTATATATATAAATTGTTTGGTATGCGATTTTTTACCAAAATAATTTTCCAAACACTGCACGAATTTTATTTTATTCGTCACTCTGTTAGGTTACTTAAGTTTCAATTTTTTACTTTGTTAAAAATTCCATTAAAAATTTTATACTTTTTTCATTCCAAAGCATTAATTTTTTTTTATTTTCTAACGATTGGGAGTAAGTTCATTTGGGAAAAACCAACAATACTCAACTCTTGGGATTTAATTCATATTTATGGGACTAAGTTCATTCTACATTTGGGACATAGTTCCTTAAAAATATGGGAGTTAGTTCACATGAACCAAGTCCCATATTCGGTGGGAATTGGTTCATTGGGAGTAAGTCGATTTGGGAGCTAGGACGTAGGGCCTCAATCAACTTGTGACAGCAGCATATTTAATTTGTTAAAATTTGTCTTTTTAAAATTAAAAATGTAAAAGTTTTCATTAAGGTCAGAATGAAATATTAAATCAAAAGAAATTGAAAAAGATAAAGATGGGTGATGGTTATCTTCAACTACTAAAGGATCTGTTGATTTTTCCACAACAATATCTTCATCACAGCTTGCGAAAATTAGATCCAAAATTTTTCATTGCAATTAGAACATCGTTAAATTGGTGTAGTCCAAGTCACCTTAAATCGTCATTTAGTTTTGAGTTACCAGATTTAAGATGTCCAGTTGGCAACATTACGTTCGATTCAGGACATCGTAACCAAGCAATATTGCTATGATTAAAATCGCCGAGGCAAATCAGCTCGTCGTTATATTCTAATAATTCATTGATATAGTTAATGAATTCAAAAGCTTTATCATAAACATCACAGCGACTTCCCGGAACTATATATACAGTAACAAGGTAAATGTTTTTGTTACTTAAAGATATTTTAACGCAGAGAAATTCATTGTCAAGGGCTACAGGAACATGTACTGGCGTGGATATGAAAGACGATCTTACAGCAATCAAGATTCCACCTCCCACGGTATCTATATTCGGATCTGAATACCGGTCACGTCTAAAAACATTAAATGTGCTATCAAAAAGTTCGCAGTCTTTGATACCAGCATACAGCCATGTTTCGGTGAGGGAACGTTATTTTTTGTATTTATTTGTATTATGGGGAATGCAACCTTGATGGGAGATCGTGTTTGTTTGGGTGTGGATTCGCTGTCAGAGGAAGACTTAGGCAATAGGTCTTGAGCTTTCGCGAAGTCAGTGAGAGAGTAACAACGATCCGCACTAAGGCCAAATTCTACCACATAAGCCTTATAAGCGCCCACGCCCCTACAGAAGAGAAACACATATGAGCAGTGCCCAAAACATGGCATTAAAATCCTCTTGGGAGACTTTAATGCCAAAATTGGGAGGGAGGACATCTTTGGTATGACGATCGGAAAACACAGCCTGCACGACACCACCTCCGACAACGGACTCAGGCTCATCGATTTTGCAACGGGAAAAAACATGGTGGTGAGCAGCACACGATTCCCACGTCCCAACATCCACAAGGGCACATGGCGATCCCCAGATGGGCGAACCTGCAACCAAATTGACCATGTTGTGATTGATGGAAAACACTCCTCCAGCATTGTGAATGTCCGTGTATTCCGAAGAGCAAACATCGACTCGGACCGCTACCTAGTCGGTGCAAAACCTAGGGTACAGATCTCCATAGAAGTTCTTAGGCGAACACCCACTACAACGAGAAAATTAAATGTTGGACGTCTTCAATCGGAAGAGACCGCCACTGCCTATGCCGACCGCGTATCCCTTGAGCTTGCGATAAATCCTTCGACTGATGATATGAACCCGGAAGACCAATGGAAGCTATGACCAAATGAAGATATGGAAGCCATAAGAAGTGCTGCGTCAGAGGTATTGGGCTTCTCACATCCTCCCCCCAGAAACCCCTGGTTCGACTCCGAATTTTCTCAGGCAAACAAAGCTAAAACAGAGGCATACAAGTCGTGTCTCCAGAGAGATACTAGAACATCCAGAAATTTCTATGTTGAGCGAAGGAAAGATGAGAAACGCCTACTCAGGAGGAAGAAAAAAGAACACCAGCAACGCAAAGTCGAGTAGATGAAGAGATGTTTTTGCAGAAAAGAAGTACGAAACTTCTACAAAAGGGTGAAACAGTCTACGTACGGCTTCACAAGCTTCCCTAGGCCCTGCAAAGATCAGGATGGAAACACCATAGTGGAAACGCAGGCGATGTTAGCCATTTGAAAGACTAATTTAACCAGTTGCTAAATGGCGATGACAGCCAAAATCCCGCCCAAGATCAACTTGTTCCAGTTAATCTAGATGATGACCACGAACTACACCCGCCACACCAAAATGAAATCAAAGTCATCACCAGACTTAAGATGAATCAAGCAGATGGATGTGATGGCCTTCAAGCGGAGCTTTTTAAACACGCTGGAGATGACCTGGTCAGGAGCTTACACCAACTCATCTGCAAGATATGGTCATAGGAAAGTATGCCCGATGAGTGGAATCTCAGTACCATCTGGCCCATTCACAAAAAAAAGGAAATAGGGGCATAAGTCTTTTAAACATCGCCTATAAGATCTTGTCCAGCGTTTTATGTGAACGTCTCAAGCCGTTTGCTGATGATCTGATAGGTCCTAACCAATGCGGCTCAAGACCTGGAAAACCTACCAATGACCAAATATTCACATTACGCCAGATCCTGGAGAAAACTCAAGAATATAACATCGACATCCACCACCTGTTCGTCGATTTTAAAGCCGCTTACGACAGTGTTAATAGAGTTGAACTGTATCGTGCCATGTCTAACTTTGATGATACGCCTTATCAGGATGACGTTATAGAATGCTCGCTGTTCCGTCAACGTTGGTAGAGACTCTACTCAAAACCTTCGAAACCACCAGAGGGCTAAGACAAGGTGACGCACTGCCATGCAGCTGTTTTAACATTAGTGATGTGTACCTCATACATGAGGCAATACAAAATGTCGCATACACCACTTTGAAATGTCCTATCACCTCGAAACAAAAAAATGTATTACCTCACACCTCACCATAAAAGCAACAAAAAATATTTCTCTTTACTCCTTCGTCTCCAAAAAAAAAAACTATTCGCAGATCGCAGTTCGCACTTCTCATCTCAGCCTCCCAGTTCTCACTTGTCGCTTGTCGTTGTCGATGAACGAAGAAGAGGAGGAGAACTGATGAAGATGAAGAAGGAACTTGAGTGTATGAGGAAATGCCTCGCACTCACTACATCTGTAATTCTGCATACCTACGTACTACGTACCTTCATTACTTTTCTTACATAGTAGTCCTCCTCATTATCTCTCCTCAAACAGAATGGCCGATGAAAGTAAGAAATCTGCAGCTTGGCAGTATTTTACTGAATTGCATAATGAAGCCCATAAAGCGAAGTGCAATTTTTGTGGCAAAGTTTTGTACTACAAAAGTGGCGGCCAATACAACCTGATTCGACACACAAAAGCGCAGCACCCAACCGTTTATACTGCTATTTTGGAACGACGCCAGCCTCCAGCAGTTGCGTCTAAGGGGGTGAAGAAAACAGAATCGTCCCAAGCCTGTATGAAATCACCACACCCGCAGAGTCAACACCAACGACATCGTCATCCTCAGCCGCACTTGCAAATACAACATCATCTTTATCAACGACAAGCCAAACTTCTTCAACAGTTATAATAAAAAACAAAAATTCACACAACACGAAAATAACCCAATTCCTAAATAAACCTGTTTCTGCCAAAAAAAATTAACAATTAAATAAATATCTTATAGAACTTATCACAATACAATATTTACCATTCCAAATTGTAGAATCTAAGGAACTGAAACAGTTTCTGGCAGAATTAAACCCAAATTACCACCTACCCTCCCGTAAGACTCTATCCAACGCTCTCTTATCCAACTACTACAATATTACTAAATCTAAGGTCGAAGAGTTGTTGAAGGAAGCAAGCTACGTAAGTCTGACTACAGATTGTTGGACTTCTTCCACGACAGAAAGCTATATCAGCTTGACGGCACATTTCTTAAAACAGAATTGAAAACGTGTCTGTTGGAGTGCCACCAATTTCCAGAGAGGCATACTTCTGAAAATTTGTATGAAGCCCTAAAAAAATGTGCCTTGACTGGGGCATAGAAAATAAAGTTGTGTCTGTGACTACCGATAACGCGTACAATATTGGAGGCGCAATCAACTTGAGTGGTACCTGGAAGCCCATTCCCATTGCCAAAAAGGTCTCCACGAAATAAAGCCCACTCAAACAAAGGTAAAAACAATTGTGGAGCTATTTCGACGGAGTACGTTGGCGAGTGATCGACTTAAGGCAATGCAACTGCAATTGGGTGAAAAAGAATTAAAGCTTAAGCAGGATGTGGTAACTCGGTGGAACTCGATGGTTGACAGGTTTGAAAGAGTGCTGGCCATAAAAAAAGTCTATTGTCAACGCTAGCTGTGAACTATACGGACATTCAAAGTCTCACCTCCATAGATTTAGATATTTTATCACAGAGTGTGAGATTTTTGACAATATTCAAGGAAGTAACGGAAAACTAAGTTCAGAAAAACAAGTCACTATATCCGAGGTGATTTTGATTTCGAATGGCCTTGTAAGACATTGCGAAAATTTTTTAACAGAGACTGTACAAGTACTTCCTAACTGCGTCGTAAATATGGTAAATTCGATTTTAACATCTTTAAAAACTAAATTTAAAGATGTTGAGTTCAACGATATTTTCGCAGAAAGCACGCTTTTAGATCCTCGTTTTAAGAAACACGGATTTACGAATGAAACAGCCTTTCAAAGAGCTTGTACGCTTTTAAGAGCCAAGGTTAGTGCAATCCAAAGAACCCAACACACCGAACCCATCCAAATTCAAGCACCCCAACCAACTACTTCAAAAAAGGCTCTTTCCATCTGGAAAGACCTCAACAAAAAAGTTTCTGCCGAACTAAAAAATGTTAACCCAACAGCTATTGGCATTGTGGAGGTCGAGAAGTACTTGGGAGAAATAACCCTACAAAAACACAAAGACCCTTTAATATGGTGGCACCAAAAAAAAAGACATTTACCCGAGGCTTTATGAAGTTGTAAAAAAAAGGCTCTGTATAGCCGCGACCTCTGTTCCTTCTGAACGTGTGTTTTCAAAGTCCGGGCAGGTTTTGACGGAAAGAAGGAATAGATTGAGTGGGAAGAAAGTATCCCAGATATTATTTTTAAATGCAAATATGTAATGTTTATCTTTTTATGAACCCAACTTATTTTTAATTAAATTGAATTTCTTTATTAATTTTTTACTTGCGATTATAGGTACTATAAGGCAAGTTATGCATTCGAAAAAAGGTTGACAATCAAACATAACATTACGATGATAGAGAAGCCAAAAAAAGTGGGTCCGACAATTCTGTCTGTCTGTCTGTCTGTCTGTCTGTCTGTCTGTCCGTCTGTCTGTATCGGCACCTACAGCCTAAACGGCTGGACCGATTTGCTTCAAACTTGGTACATAGTATTATTATGACGTCCTACAGAGGGGTTTTTGGAATTAGCATTCTAGCTCCAAAACTAACGGTACCTGCCATATGATTTTTAATGAAAAACTCATTTATTTCGAAAACGGCTCTTACGATTTTGATAAAACTTTCTGAATGGTATTTTTTAAGCAAACTTTATGTTTTGGCTGGAACAGATTTTTCAGGAAAAGTCTTATAACGGTACCTCCCATATAACCGGTATTTTTAAATCAGATTTTCTCGTAAACCAACTTCACGGATTTTGATGAAAATTTTAATATAAAAGCTCTGTTATAAACGAAATAATATAAATTCTTTAATTTAAAAAAAAAACTTTTTGAGTTTTTTAGAAAAAAGTTAATTTTTTTTTTTTTGATTTTAGGTTTTTATAAAAACGGTTTGATCAAAATTTTTAAAATTTTTCTTTTCTGATAAGAATTTTAAACCGCTAGATTTTGACATACTCAAAATAAATTTGGAATATGTTTCCGAAAAGTTTAAAAAAAAACCGTTTTTTGAAAAAAACGGCTATAACGATTTTGAAAAAAAAAATTCCTTAAAATTCAAAAAAGTAAAAGAAATCTAATGGCTTACTTCATTTTCTCCGATTTTACGTTGATTTTTAAATGATTAATAAAATTTCATCTGATTTTTTTATTGCTTTTCTTCCAAAACCTCAAGCCCCAAGACCACTGTCACACATTAGAGCAAGTTCGTACGACCCAGTCGTGCACTTTATTTTAATGTGATATACATTTTTGTTTCTTTTTTATAGGATATAGTTGTTTAACCTTTCCATTAAAGTTATTTATTAAAGTTATAAGTAATTTTTTAACCTTTCTATTTTAATTGTCGTTCTTTTAGTATTGAATTAGTATGCACTAGTTAAACATGCAATCTTGTAATATTAAGTTTTTTATGTACTCAGCCTTTTTTTAATTAAACTGAATTTTTTGTTTGTTTTCGTTTTTTTCTGAAATGTGATATAAAGTTTTGTTTCTTGTTTTTTTAGGATATTGTTGTTTTTACTTGTGGGTTAAAGTTTTTTCTTTAAGTTATGAAAATAAAAAAATCTTTCTATTTAAATTATCGTTTACTAGCCTTAACCCGCGGCTTCGCTCGCGTTTCAGCTGATCAAGAAGTAGACTGTACCGTGAGGAGTATAGTCTATCGTAATCTAGCTTCTTCTTCTTTTATAGCTTTATAATTTAATACCTACATTTAACCGTGATAAAAAGAAACCTATAAGATATACCAGATTATAATCTAGCTTTGTGCTAAATTTCATTCAGATAAGTTCAGCCATTCTGGTGTAATTTCAAAAACTAAAACAAATCTATCCCACGATAACCATACATTTTACCGGGATAAAAAGTAGCCAATATGCTATTCCAGACTATAATCTATCTCTGTGCTAAATTTCATTCAGATGAGTTGAGCGAGCCATTCTGGTGTAATTTCAAAAATTAAAATAAATCTATCCCACGGGAAGCATACATTTTACAGGGATAGAAAGTAGCCAATATGCTATTCCAGACTATAATCTATGTGCTAAATTTCATTCAGATCCGTTCAACCATTCTTGTGTAATTTCAAAAACTCAAACAAATCTATCCCACTGGAACCATACATTTAACAGGGATAGAAAGTAGCCAATATGCTATTCCAGACTATAATCTATCTCTGTGCTAAATTTCATTCAGATGAGTTCAGCCATTCTTGTGTAATTTCAAAAACTAAAACAAATCTATCCCACGGGAACCACACATTTAACAGGGATAGAAAGTAGCCAATATGCTATTCCAGACTATAATCTATCTCTGTGCTAAATTTCATTCAGATCCGTTCAGCCATTCTGGTGTGATTTCAAAAATTAAAACAAATCTATCCCACGGGAACCATACATTTTACAGGGATAGAAAGTAGCCAATAATCTATTCCAGACTATAATCTATCTCTGTGCTAAATTTCATTCAGATGAGTTGAGCGAGCCATTCTGGTGTAATTTCAAAAATTAAAATAAATCTATCCCACGGAAAGCATACATTTTACAGGGATAGAAAGTAGCCAATATGCTATTTCAGACTATAATCTATCCCTGTACTAAATTTCATTCAGATCCGTTCAGCCATTCTTGTGTAATTTCAAAAACTAAAACACATCTATCGCGCGGGAACCATACATTTAACAGGGATAGAAAGTAGCCAATATGCTATTCCAGACTATAATCTATCTCTGTGCTAAATTTCATTCAGATGAGTTCAGCCATTCTTGTGTAATTTCAAAAACTAAAACAAATCTATCCCACGGGAACCATACATTTAACAGGGATAGAAAGTAGCCAATATGCTATTCCAGACTATAATCTACCTCTGTGCTAAATTTCATTCAGATCCGTTCAGCCATTCTGGTGTGATTTCAAAAATTAAAACAAATCTATCCCACGGGAACCATAAATTTTACAGGGATAGAAAGTAGCCAATATTCTATTCCAGACTATAATCTATCTCTGTGCTAAATTTCATTCAGATCCGTTCAGCCATTCTGTTGTAATTTCAAAAATTAAAATAAATCTATCCCACGGGAACCATACATTTTACAGGGATAGAAAGTAGCCAATATGCTATTCCAGACTATAATCTATCCCTGTGGTAAATTTCATTCAGATCCGTTCATCCATTCTTGTGTAATTTCAAAAACTAAAACAAATCTATCCCACGGGAACCATACATTTAACAGGGATAGAAAGTAGCCAATATTCTATTCCAGACTATAATCTATCTCTGTGCTAAATTTCATTTAGATGACTTCAGCCATTCTTGTGTCATTTCAAAAACTAAAACAAATCTATCCCACGGGAACCATACATTTAACAGGGATAGAAAGTAGCCAATATGCTATTCTAGACTATAATCTATCTCTGTGCTAAATTTCATTCAGATCCGTTCAGCCATTCTTGTGTAATTTCAAAAACTAAAACAAATCTATCCCACGGGAACTTTGGAGTTCTCGCTCCTACTCGAAACGTGAGGACGATGACGTCGAGTAATGAAAACACGTCGTGTCTTTCTTAGCGAACTAAAATATTTTTCTTTATTATCTTAAAACTACATTTAACTCAGCACTTTAGTAATAACTTAAGTTTTTGATTTTGTAAATTCTATTCTTTATAATTGCGTAGAACGACGTCCAGCCAAACACCTCAATACAAGAAGAATGATCTTGCTTACACAAATTAAAAGATGGCTGACTAAAAAAATTTCGAGATGCCGGAAATAGAAAAAGAAACCAGATTATATTTCGCTCTATTCATTTTCTTTTATTATTGAACTTTTTGTAGCGCTCGCGTGGACGTGTTCGGAATTTGGTAAATTTAGTTCACATGGTGTGTTTAGAGTGCACGTCATTCTAATTGATTTATGTCATGCACAAAATATGCACTCTGCTAATTATTAAGTCGCTACATCACCCTCCCCCAGTGACAATCTATCCACGAAAACAGCATTAATATTATTTATCGTAACTTTGTATTAGCTACTTTTCTTTTTTTTAAATTTTCTATCGTATAAGCAGGCTTTAATCTGTCGATTGATATAGAGACGTTTTTATTATTTATATTTAAAACAAAAAACTTCCTCGTTCGTCGAATTATTTTGAATGGCCCTTCGTATGGACATGTGAAACCAGTTCTGATTCTATCAACTCTAACGAAAGCTGAATCGCAATCTTCTAAAGTGGACGGTATGAAAATTTCCCTGTGTGTGCTTTGTTTTCGAGTGTCCGTTGGAATTAAGTTTCTCATTGTGGTACGTAGTTTCCCTAACACGGTTTCCTCTGAAAAGTTTTCGTTACTGTTTTTGATAAAGATTTCTCCTGGAAGCCTAAGACTTTGGCCATAAACTAATTCTGCCGGTGAACATTTCAGGTCTTGCTTAATGGCGGAATGTATTCCTAGCAACACAATCGGTACCTCGGCACTCCAATTAGTTGTATTCCCTCTTGCTTTCAATGACGCCTTAAGTTGTCTGTGAAAGCGTTCTACTGTAGTATGCTTACGATTGCATATCTATGCCATAACGACGTTCGTATTGGATAACGAGAATTACTCGTCACCCGATGCGTCGCGACGCTGATATGCGACGATGTGCACATCGGCATACTATACTTCCCACGAAATATATTTCTCACGATTTAATGATGACTCCACAAATGTATATCAATTTATTCTGTCCTAAGAAATATTCTTTTTGATATCTTCAATTCAATAAAGCTTTAACCCTAATATAAAACGGACGTGTTTTCATTATATGTAAAAATTGTTTTACATGGCGACCGTGATCAGTGAATTTTAGATATCGAATCATAATGACCATTTTAAGTAAAATAAAAACCTTGTTTAAATTCTCCCCTTTGTTTAGTTTAAGTGCAAATAAAGTCTAAGTGAAAATCAAGTAACATAAAAATGGGCATGAATTTAGTAACAAAAGAATAGGTGAAGATTAAAGTGAGATTGAATCTTGGTGTCGAAAACAAAAATAAATAAAGTGCAACTACTTAAGCGGTTTCAATAAACGCCAAAATAAAAATAAAAACAAGTGAAATTCAGCGATATGATACACAATCAGCGATATCACACAAAATATGAATGAACAAAATTGTTTTACATAAGTTAAATTGTTTTACATTGTTGAAAGAATTGTTTTACATGACCGCCAAATATGAATGGAAAACTAAACGGACTTACATTCACTAAACGGAAATATGGAACGAAGCTGGAAAGTGTAATCTCATCATGCTACCTGGTTCCCGTTATTTTATTAAGTATCCTTTTTTTTTTACTATTTATTTATAACAATTCTTAAATTACTAAATTATTAATTGTAAAAAAAATAATAAGTAGTAAATAAAAAAAAAAAAAATGGGAGGTAAAAATTCGAAAAATGAAAATGCCAAGGCAAACGTAATAAATGAAGTGAAGTTAGAGGAAAAAATAGAACAAATGCCAGAAATGGAAAGTATTAAAATAATGTTATTTATAATAACAGCACTATTGTGTGCAAATTTTATTTTTAAAATATATAAAATACAAAAGAAAAAATTAAAAATAAAATACTTACAAAGAGCGGCTTCAGTTAATACATTAGCTTAAAATAAAAAACAATCAAAACTATTATTCAAAAAAATGTGTTTTAGGTAATATTTTATGTACCTACACTAAATGGATTCTTGGACAGACGTCCTAAAAAAACTAAAAGTATTTAAAGAAAAATTTGACAAATCATATAAATCGGTTTATAGAAAGCAAAACGTTTCAGAACTAACTTTTACTAAACATTATCAAATATTGCTAGGTAGTTATAGACAAGCAAAAAATTTAATTGACAAACATAAAAATAATTTTAGTTCAAAAGAGCAATTAGCTTCAGTTGTAATAATAAAAGCGTATAAACAAAAATTAAAAAAATTACTAAGGCATAGAAATTTAAAAGTTAAACCTGAATTCGATAGCTCTGAAGAAACCATAAGCTCGGAGGAAGAATTAGTTGAGGAATCTCCAATATTAAAAAATAAAAAAGACATGCCTCAGACCAATGTAGAATTTTTAAGTACGGCATCCAAAATCATACCAGATTTTGATGGCTCTGCCGAAAATTTGCAAAGTTTTATTGATGCTTTAGATCTTGTTAATCAATTTAAGGGCGAACATGATGGGTTAGCTGTCTCCTTGGTAAAAACTAAATTGAAAGGAGCAGCTAGAAATCTTATAACTAGCGAGTCGACGCTTTCCGCTATAAGAGATAAAATTAAATTGTCAGTGAAAGGTGAGTCAGTCCAGGTATTGGTGGCTAAGCTGATGAACATTCAACAGCGAAATAAAACAGCCAACCAATACACAAAAGAGATTGAACAACTCACAAAATCACTACAAGGTGCCTATATATCAGATGGTCTAACCGCAGACCAAGCTGATAAATATTCAACTGAGCAGGCAGTTAATGCCATGACACAAAACTGCTCCGATGAAAAAGTTAAATTAATAATGGAGGCGGGACAATTCACTAATATGAATGAAGCCGTCTCCAAATTCGTAAGTAGTTGTACGAAGGCTAGCGGACAAGCCGATAAGGTATTGTTCAGTAAATGTCGATATAATGGGCAGCCTCGCGGTAGTTTTCGTGGAAACTACCGTGGTAATTCTTTTCGCGGAGGTCGCAGTAGTTATAATCACAATAATTACAACAGACCAAATAACAATTACAGAAGAGGCGGCCAAAACAACAGAATCTATAATGGCAACCGATCTCAAAATGTGCGAGTCACTGCACAAAGCCTAGACTCGGAAAACTTGAATCTCCCCTTGGGAAATTAAAAAATCTTAATAAAAAAGTATACAATCTTAACTTAAGTCTTAGCATATTTGTAAACGCATACAACAACAATTCTAATAACCTTTTAACACTCTTAGTTGACACGGGTGCAGACATTTCATTATTAAAACAAATAAATAATGAATATAATTCCTTAAATATATTCCACACCACCAATATTAGTGGCATAGGACAAGGCACGATACAATCACTAGGATCACTACAGTTAGATCTTAGAATCGAAAATTTTTTGGTACCTCATGAATTTCACGTGGTAGATAATAATTTTCCGATACCTTGTGACGGAATACTGGGTATGGATTTTATAAAAAAATATAATTGCATATTAGACTTCACCAAAGAACACAGTTGGTTCATACTTAGACCTCAAAATTTTCATACTAGTATTCAAATGCCTATAGTCTACCCAAACAATAGGATAATATTACCAGCTCGATCTGAGGTAATCAGACATGTCAATATTAAATCAAACGAAGATGAAGTTCTGGTTTTTAACCAAGAACCACAACACGATCAGTGACTCAACAAAATAGGCAGACCTGTACAGGTAATGATTTATTTAAATCAAATAAAATACAATATAATGATAAGCCCAACGTTTATGAAGTCATTAAATATAATGACGTTAAAAAATTCGTAAAATTAAAATTTTCTTACAATAAGTGCTTCTTGAAGCAAGGGAAAAAAGTTTTAACACGAATAAATGTTGATGACCTATACATTAATGGAAAATTTGACCTAAATCAATTTTTCCAAAGGCTTGAAAAAGAGGCCGGTGTTCTCAAAGTCATTCAACTGCAAATGGTACCTAGTGAAGAAATCTTCGAATTTATTTCACTAAAATCATTCAAAGAAATGGGCAATAAAGTATTAAAAAATTTAAAAGTAGCGCTACTACCAAAGGTAACCATCATAAACGATAAGCAAGAAATTGAAGCCATATTGTTGAGATACCATGACGACCCCTTAGAAGGAGGTCATACAGGCATTACACGAACGTTCGGAAAAATTAAAAGATATTTTTATTGGAAAAAAATGAAACAAGATATAACAAAATATATAAAAGCATGCAAGCAATGCCAACTGGCAAAAACTACGCAAAATACGAAGTCACAAATGACCATAACGCCAACACCTACAACAGCCTTCGACATTGTATTGGTGGATACAATAGGTCCTTTCCCGAAATCAGAAAACGGTAATGAGTATGCTGTCACACTAATATGTGACCTTACAAAATATCTTGTTACCGTACCAATACCAAACAAAAGTTCAAAAACTGTTGCAAAGGCCATATTTGAATCTTATATATTAACATACGGTCCAATGAAGACGTTCATTACGGACATGGGTACTGAATATAAGAATTCAATAATAAATGACCTCTGTCAATATCTTAAAATAGATAATATAACATCAACAGCCCATCATCACCAAACCCTTGGGACTGTAGAACGAAGTCATCGCACTTTTAATGAGTATATACGCTCATATATATCTGTTGATAAGAATGACTGGGATGTATGGCTAATGTACTTTACGTACTGTTTTAATACAACACCCTCAGTTGTACACGAATATTGTCCTTATGAATTGGTCTTTGGCAGAATCCCCAACGGATTTAAAGTCTTTAACACAATAAACGAGATATCACCTCTTTATAATGTAGACGACTATTCAAAAGAAGTAAGGTATAGATTAGAAATAGCATATAAAAGAGCTAGATTAATGCTCGAGCGAGCAAAGCTAAAACAAAAAGAAATCTTCGACAAACAAAGTAGAGAGATACAATTACAACTAGGTGACCTAGTTCTTCTAAAAAATGAAGCAGGACACAAATTAGAAAATAGATATTTAGGACCTTTCAAGGTAATAGAATTAAAAAATAATAATAATGTAAAAATAGAAGATAATAAAAAGAAAAAAATTCAAACTGTGCACAGGGATAGATTAAAACATTATAGCTCGTAAGAAGGATCAATTTGGCAAGTATATAATTATAATAATTTTTGTATTCATTCTTTTATAATTCATCTTAAATAAAAATCCATTAATAAAGTTTAAAATATTTAAGCTAATGTAATAAATATTCAAAAAAAAAAAAATATCTAAAATCATCATTGTAAACACATTTTATTTACAAAAAAAAAAAAAAAAAAACTAGTTTAAGGAAATTTATTTCAAAAAAAAAACTATAATTTTTTCATAATAACATTTATTTTCAACTTTATGCATTTTTACGAATAAAAACTATGAGAATGATCTAACACAAAAAAAAAAAACATACATTTATATAATAATAAGATCATTCTTTGTAAAATAGGAGGTGTAGTATGCTTACGATTGCATATCTATGCCATAACGGCGTTCGTATTGGATAACGAGAATTACTCGTCACCCGATGCGTCGCGACGCTGATATGCGACGATGTGCACATCGGCATACTATACTTCCCACGAAATATATTTCTCACGATTTAATGATGACTCCACAAATGTATATCAATTTATTCTGTCCTAAGAAATATTCTTTTTGATATCTTCAATTCAATAAAGCTTTAACCCTAATATAAAACGGACGTGTTTTCATTATATGTAAAAATTGTTTTACACTACCATCCCATTTGCTTGAGGGTGGTATGGCGTGGTGTGAATTCTGTGAGCGCCGAGGAGCTTAGTAAGCTCGTTGAAAAGTTTTGATTCAAATTGGGTGCCTTGGTCCGTTGTTATTTTGAGGGGAACACCAAATCTGGATATATAATTTTCAACGAAGGTTTTCGCCACTGTGACTGCAGAAATATCTTTCAGTGGATATGCCTCTGGCCACCTTGTGAAACGGTCTACCACGGTTAGTAAATAACAGAATCCGTTAGATTCCGGAAAGGGCCCTACCAAATCTATGTGTATATGTTCGAATCGCTCGCTAGGAATATTGCAATTACCAACAGCAGATTTTGTATGCTTGTGTATCTTGGATTTCTGGCATGCTAGGCAAGATTTCGCCCAATTTGTGACATCCTTATTCATGGACGGCCAGAAGTAGCGTTGGCAAATGAGTCTTCTCGATGTGCGAATACTCGGATGTGACAGGCCGTGTATGTAATCGAATATGTGTCTGCGTACTGAGTGGGGTGCGAATGGTCTGGCTTGACCGGTAGATACTTCACATGTAATCTTGAACTCAGGGAATTCGAATGTTTGAAATTTTATTGATTTGTTATCTTGTTTGCTTTCTAGAAATTTTCTTAATTCCTCATCCGCTGATTGAAGCCTGGCTAATTCTTTGAAATCGAAATGGAATTCCTTAAGAGAAGATATCTCTTCTTCATCCATTCGTGATAGTGTATCGGCAACAACATTGTCTGGGCCTCGAATATACTGTATGTCTATAGTGAATTGGGAAATATAGTCTAATTGATTAGTTTGCCGTGGGCTTCTATCCGTTTTGGATGTCATTGCGTATGTGAGGGGCTTGTGGTCAGTGAAAACCTTGAATTCTTGACCTTCCACAAGGTATCTAAAGTGTTTAATGGATAGGTATATGGCAAGGAGCTCACGATCAAATGCTGAGTATTTGGACTCAGCTGAAGACAATTTTTTGGAAAAGAATGAAAGAGGTTCCCATGAGTTGTTTGTTTTTTGTTGAAGTACACCACCGATTGCAGTGCTTGACGCATCGGTCACTATGGAAAGCTCTGCATTTACTCTTGGATGTACTAGTAGGGTTGCATTAGATAGCTTAAGCTTTGCTTCCTCGAATGCTTTGTTGTGAATTTCGTGCCACTCAAATGCTTTGTTCGGTTTCTTTCTATTTGTGTTACCTATTTTGGAGTACAGTATGGAAATGGTTTCCGCCAATTTAGGAATGAACCGGTGGTAGTAGTTTACCATTCCAAGAAAACGTTGCAGTTGCTTGATGGACTTGGGCTTTGGAAAGTTGAGTATACATTGAATGCGGTCCTTTGATGGGAAAATACCATCCGCGTTTACCCTGTGCGATAGGAAATCAAGTTCCGATACTCCAAAGACACACTTAGAAGTGTTAATTGTTATTTCGTATTCCGATAGACGTTCAAACAATGTTTTAAGATGCAACTTGTGTTCCTCTTCGGATTTGCTTGATACTAAAATATCGTCAACATAAACGAAGACAAAATCAAGACCTTGACACACTAGGTTTATGAACCGTTGAAAGGTTTGTGCGGCGTTTCTCAAGCCGAATGGCATTCGACGAAACTCGAATAAACCGAAAGGTGTTGTGATCGCCGTCTTATAAATGTCTTCGTTGGCTACCGGAATCAAGTGATATGCTCTTACCAAGTCTATTTTTGAAAATATTTTGCATCCGTGAATATTCATTGAAAAATTCTGAATATGAGGAATGGGGTAGCGATCTGGAACCGTTATGGCGTTAAGCCTGCGGTAATCCCCGCATGGTCTCCAGTCAATATTCCCTTTCTTTTTTACCATATGGAGTGGTGAACAGGTGGGTGAAGAAGAGGGTTGACAAAAACCCAGCTCCAGCATATGTTCAAACTCTGTGAGAGCCGTTTTGTGACGGCAAGCGTCTAGCCTTCGTGGGCGTGAAAAAGGTTGAGGCCCTTTGGTTAATATATGGTGAACGATGGGGTGATTCACCGGAGCAAAATAATTGGGAGCTTGTGTTAGTTTTGGGAATTCTTTCAATATTGAACCGTAGAGGTTATCGATTTTGTATTGAATGGGTACATTGATGCTTTCGTTTCTGACGACACCCTTTGATTGAATTTTGGTTTCAGGGTCTATGATGCGCTTGTTGTGTAGATCGATTATCAAACCAAATCTGGCAAGGAAATCTGCGCCTATTATTGGTCGGCTAACCGATGCCAAGATGAAAGGGTGAGTGAAATTTCGTCGAAGACCAATGTTGAGTCTTAAAAGTTTGGAGCCGAAGGTGGAGATCGATGAACCATTAGCGGCTGAGAGAAGACCTGTTGCTTTGTTATGAACATTCGATGTATTGAAAGGTATGACCGAAACATCCGCACCCGTGTCGACCAGAAACGTTAAGTTGTTATTTATGTCTTTTATGAAGAGGCGGCGTTGTAACAACTGACTGTTTGCCGCGTTAACAGCAGTTTTATTTAGTTTGGGGTATCAGATGATTGAAATTTGTTAAAAATTGGTTGCGAATTTGGAATAAATGTACAAGGTTGGTCACATTTTCGAGCCCTAGATCCAAACTTTTTGTGATACCAGCACATTGTAGTAGCCCGGCGATTAGTGCTGGGCCCGCTAGGAGTGCGATTGCGAAAACTCCTTGTGTTTGGTCTGGATCTGGATCTGTTTCTATGGTGTGATCGAAAGTTTATTGATTCAATCATTGATTCAATTTTAGATAAACGCTGTTCCAAATTCGAACTTTGGCTTGAGGGCGAATCGACTTTTTGTGAAGCAATTGCAAAAATACTTGCATTCTGCGACGCTTCATAAATTTTGTCCGCCAAAGTACCTAACTCGTCTATGCTCTTTTCTCCAACTGAGAGAAGAGCGATATTGATGGACTGCGGGAGCCGCCGCATCCACAAATTTTTTATAACATCCTCGTTGAATGAGGTTCCTGCTAATTGTTTCATAGAGCGATAAACTTCGGAGGGTTTCCGATCCCCTATTTCTGCCTTTTCTAATAATGCTTCTAATCTTTTTGTCTCTGAGACTGAATGTCTTTCTATGAGAGCACTTTTTAAAACATTATATTTGTCCTTAAGAGGTGGTTCGGATAGTATGTCTATCACTGATTCACATGTTTCTATTGGAAGCGCTGCGACGATGAGGCAGTATTTTGTTTCTTGACTTGTTATTTTAAACACGCTGAATTGTGCCTCGGCTTGGATGAACCAAGTCCTAGGATTGGCTGCCCAAAACGATGGTAGCCGCACGCGAATGGAATTGATGGAATTCTCGTGCATGGCATTAGTGCTGTTTCCGTTGGAGGGACTGAACCCTGAGGGATTCTCGCCATGTTGCGATTGAAAATCTAACGGCGGTGGTACTGAATCGCCGTTTTCTGGCGCTTGTGGATGTGAAACATTACCTTCTTTGTTTTCGTTTTCCGACATTTCGAATTTTATTCATAAAATTTTTTAAATAAACATGTGATAAGAATACTACAGTCTACATCTACAGTGTAAATAATGCTTGGCTGAACTGGTGTCTACTTACATATGTTTTTTTTTTTTTTTTTTTTTTTTTTTTTTTTTTTTTTTTGGTTGGATTAGGTGTTTCTTGTTGATTGTTGAATATGATTTGATGTTGGATGTTCTTTGGTGATCTGTCTTTTGTGGCCTGTTGGTATTCTCCTAGTGATGGTGGCGGTGGTTCATGGCAGCGTGGTGTTGATGTCGTTAAATTTTGGTGATATTGTACTCTTACTGGTTGAATCGCAGCGTTTTGGTTGGTAAATTCGATGGCAAATGGTGTGATTGTAAAATGGTGTGCAAAGGTAGGTGCCACTGGGTTGCACGTTGGCTTGCACGTGTCGTCTGACTTTTGGGCTCCTAATTTATTTTTTTTTATTTTTAAATGCTGGTGGTAGTAATTGTTCGCCGAGATTGAACCCAAGCACCTTGGTATTGGCTTGAGGGAGCAGCCTTTTTGACGGTGGTAAGAGTGGCGGTGGTTCGCTGTCTGATGGTTGGTGGTGGGTTATGTATCTTAATCCGCTGCAGCTTCACGATGGTGGTGTTTTTTGTATTCGACGAAATTTGGCTTGAGGTGGAGGTCTTTCTTTTATAATAATTAGTGTATTCTGCTCTCGGGGTCACCAATTTGGAGTTCTCGCTCCTACTCGAAACGTGAGGACGATGACGTCGAGTAATGAAAACACGTCGTGTCTTTCTTAGCGAACTAAAATATTTTTCTTTATTATCTTAAAACTACATTTAACTCAGCACTTTAGTAATAACTTAAGTTTTTGATTTTGTAAATTCTATTCTTTATAATTGCGTAGAACGACGTCCAGCCAAACACCTCAATACAAGAAGAATGATCTTGCTTACACAAATTAAAAGATGGCTGACTAAAAAAATTTCGAGATGCCGGAAATAGAAAAAGAAACCAGATTATATTTCGCTCTATTCATTTTCTTTTATTATTGCACTTTTTGTAGCGCTCGCGTGGACGTGTTCGGAATTTGGTAAATTTAGTTCACATGGTGTGTTTAGAGTGCACGTCATTCTAATTGATTTATGTCATGCACAAAATATGCACTCTGCTAATTATTAAGTCGCTACAGAACCATACATTTAACAGGGATAGAAAGTAGCCAATATGCTATTCCAGACTATAATCTATCTCTGTGCTAAATTTCATTCAGATGAGTTAAGCCATTCTTGTGTAATTTCAAAAACTAAAACAAATCTATCCCAAGGGAACTATACATTTAACAGGGATAGAAAGTAGCCAATATGCTATTCCAAACTATAATCTATCTCTGTGCTAAATTTCATTCAGATCCGTTCAGCCATTCTGGTGTGATTTCAAAAATTAAAACAAATCTATCCCACGGGAACCATACATTTTACAGGGATAGAAAGTAGCCAATGTGCTATTCCAGACTATAATCTATCCCTGTGCTAAATTTCATTCAGATCCGTTTAGCCATTCTTGTGTAATTTCAAAAACTAAAACAAATCTATCCCACGGGAACCATACATTTAACAGGGATAGAAAGTAGCCAATATGCTATTCCAGACTATAATCTATCTCTGTGCTCAATTTCATTCAGATGAGTTCAGCCATTCTGGTGTAATTTCAAAAACCAAAACAAATATATCCCACGGGAACCATACATTTTACCGGGATAAAAAGTAGCCAATATGCTATTCCAGACTATAATCTATCTCTGTGCTAAATTTCATTCAGATCCGTTCAGCCATTTTGGTGTGATTTCAAAAATTAAAACAAATCTATCCCACGGGAACCATACATTTTACAGGGATAAAAAGTAGCCAATATGCTATTCCAGACTATAATCTATCTTTGTGCAAAATTTCATTCAGATGAGTTCAGCCATTCTGGTGTAATTTCAAAAATTAAAACAAATCTATCCCACGGGAACCATACATTTTACCGGGATAAAAAGTAGCCAATATGCTATTCCAGACTATAATCTATCTCTGTGCTAAATTTCATTCAGATGAGTTGAGCGAGCCATTCTGGTGTAATTTCAAAAATTAAAATAAATCTATCCCACGGGAAGCATACATTTTACAGGGATAGAAAGTAGCCAATATGCTATTCCAGACTGCTATCTCTGTGCCAAATTTTATCCAGATCCATTTAGCCGTTCTGGCGTGAGTTAGCAACAAACATCCAAACATCCAAACATCGTAACTGTCACATTTATAATATTAGTAAGATTAGTACTGCATTTATATTGTATATATAACCTGAATTTGAAACCCTTTTTTTTTTTAATAAATAGTAGGTACCAACAAAAAATTTCTGATGTTTTATTCAAATTTGATGATCGTTACAATTGGGGAGACTTCAATCGAATAAAATGCACGACTGGGTCGCACGAACTTGCTCATATGTCTTGAGCTTGAGGTTTTGAAAAAAAGCAAATTTTTAAAAATTTTTAAATAAATACTTAAACTGATTTGAGCTGAAAAAAGGTAGGTACGCCATTTTGTTTCTTAAGCTACCATTAGACGGTCCTTGTAAATAGTCCTTGCAAGGACAGTCTGACGTCACAGAAAATATGTCCTTGTGCTGTCAGTAAATGGACATTCTTCACCGTGTCTTTGCTAGTAAAAATGTCCATTACACGAATGAAACAAATTTGGCATTCTTGTCCCAAAGTACAATGTCCACCAAAGTGGACATTGTTACTTTTGCATTTCGGTGTTCTTGCAAGGACAAGCATAACAATGTCCATTACACGACATGGCAATTTTGACATTTGGGGGTGAATGAAACCGCGCTGAAGAATGCAATATTTTGCCGTGACCATTACACGACATTTATAAATTGGTCCTTGTAAAAAGTAAATTTGACGTTTCGGGGACATTTATAAATTGAGTGACTATCGTATTTTTTTTTCTCTAGAAAATATTCACGAGAGGTATGTGTGTGAAGTTTTTCGATAAAATAATTTCAATTAAATATAATATAATAAAATTATAGTTATAACAGGTAGGTATGTCGTACTACAATCGAAAGTTGCAGGTGGCGATTCATCGCAGCACATATATTGGAGAGCAGCGACGACGACGAAAACAACCAAGGGCCAACACGAAGAGTTCGTTCTGTGTGGTCCAAAAGAAAGTTCAGAGTGGGAACAGAGCAAATGCACGCAAGGTTGTCAAAATCTGATGTCACTTTTTGAATTGAATTGAATTTGGCAGCTCATTGAAATTTAACAACAACAAATCCACCCTGAAAAGTGGACATTCCAAGCAACAATGTCCCGGCAGAAATTCGTGCTGTTGCATTGTTGGGACATGGTCTTTGCAAGGACCAGATGTCAAAAAAATGTGTCCTTGTGTCCCATCAACAATGGAAGGACCATTACACGGTCCTTGTAATTTGTCTTTGCAAGGACACATGACATTGTGACATTGTGGTGGACATTGTGGTTGTCCTTGCAAGGACAGCATTTTACAATGTCCATTACACGACATGTCGATTTTAGGACAGATAAATATACGTCATAATGACGTCAGGCTGTCCTTGCAAGGACCATTACAAGGACCGTCTAATGGTAGCTTTAGATAAATTTCAATTTATGAGAATAAAATTAAAAAATCTGTATGGCAGTTTTTGAGGAAAAAAGTTTTTTTGAAAAAACTTTTTGAAAATATTTTTCAAAAAAATTTAAAATACGCCAATTCATAGGCATTCAGCAAATACATATACTTATTTATTTTGAAAAAAATATTTAACAAGCTGATTTCAAAATATTATATTTTTAAAAAAAAGTTTTACAAAATGCTTTTAAAAACACAAAAAAATATTTATTAAAAATTTTGGTATGCAGTATAAATTGAGCTTCCTTCGCCTATATATGTATGAAATTTCAAAAGAATCGGTGTAGCCGTTTTCGAGATAGTGGAAATAAAAAAAAACTGGTCCTATGGAAAGTACCGTTTTGAGACATTTAAAAAAAAAATTATTTCGGCCATACGATTGGTCGTTGCTAAAAAGCTGCACTAATTTTTTTTCAATCAAAATCGTTAGAGCCGTTTTCGAGCAAAATAGGCTTTAACGTAACGGTTATATGGCAGGTACCGTTATGTTTGGGCCTAAAAAAAATTTTCAAAAACCTTTCCTTAGAATACCCAAAAAGTTTTATATACCAAGTTTGAAGGAATTCGGCCTACCCTTTACATCTTTTTCGTCTTCGCTATCATCGTTATGTTATGTTTGATTGTTATCTCAAAAATTTTTTTTTTGACGAATGCATAACTTGCCTTATAGTGCCTATAATCGCAAGTAAAAATGAATTTTTTTAGAAGCAGAATGGGGCTGAAAATAAACGAGGACATGACGAAGTATATGCTTTCATCAACAAAAGTCCAATCCCACTACCGACTTGGTCAGAAGGGAACCATTGATAGGTATAACTTCAAGGTAGTCAGTGAATTTATCTACCTGGGCACTGCTGTAAACACAGGCAAGAACATCAGCGCTGATGGAAATGTGTTTTTGAAAAGTTCAAATCGGGGATTTGAGAAAATATTGAATTTTGTTCGTTTAAGTTGGTTTTGTTTTTTAGTGTTTGTTTTTTTGTAATGTTAGCAAACTTTTGTGTTGAATATAGCAACATTCGTGGGCTAAGGAAGAATTTTTATGCAGCATGCGTCCATACTGCAAAAAACAGGCCAGCTGTTTTCGCATTCACTGAAAATCAAATAGGTGAACATTTTGATCCGTTGGAATTGAACCTACACGAGTACAACTTAGTGCCATAATTCTTCGCTTATCACGGCCTAGCTGTATACGTTAGAAATGATGTTGCTTACCAGCTTCTACCGCAATATGGTCAGTGTTCAAAACACTGACTTTAATTACATGTGGTTTAAATTCAACTTTCAAAAGCACATCATCCATATATGTTTTATTTATAGAAGCCCGGGTCTGGACAGTGACTCGACTTTTAATGAATTCGATGCGCTGTTGGCCTCAATCCAAAGAATTGTTTCCCATTATCCTCGCACTGAAATCGTTGTTACGGGCGATTTCGATGTATACAATTCTACGTGGCTTCGATATTCTGGTCAGACAACACCCGAAGGAAGGTATGCCAAGATTTTCGCTGAGGTCAACAACTTAACTCAGCTAATTGACAAGCCAACAAGAATTCCTGACATTGCAGGTCACATGCCAAACACACTTGACTTGTTTCTAACATTTCATCCTGATAAATACACAATTGATGTATTATCGCCTCTAGGCACGTCGGACCATTGTATCATTTCAGCTTTTTTCTCATACTCCAACAGTCCAGTTAAAGAAAAAATCCCAAGGAGAACTGTATGGCAATACGAGAAAGCCAACTGGGACGATCTCAATAATTTCTTCGTAAACTTTAACTGGTTACTATGTTTAGTCGATAGTGACGTAGACTCCAGCGCTGAAATGATTACAAACATTATTCTCTGCGGAATGAGAAATTTTGTTCCGAATAGGACAAAAAGTATCAAACCTAAAGCGAATTCATGGTTCGACTTGAGCTGTAAAGAAGCTATCGAGGTGAGAGAAGTTAGTTTCCGATGTTACAAAGCCGACCCTTCTGAGAAAAACCGGAATAAGTTCAAACAAGCAAAAAAGACCTGTAATGCCCATATTCAAAGAATCAAGTTTTTACATGAACAAAAATTAAGGCAAAAAATACTACAATGTCCCAAAGGTAGTAAAATTTTTTGGTCATTTGTAAAAAACGACACTCCTGTGGTAAGCTCTCAAGCAAAGGCTGACTTATTTGCAGCAAAGTTCGCTGCCATTTTGACACTATCACAAAGTGACATGACTCCTCCTGTTCTTGAGAGCGTAAATGGTTTTATGGGACAACTCTCCTTTTGCATTCGTTCAGTTGCAAGAGTTCTTAAAGATCTCGATATACACAAATCCGCTGGCCCGGATAGTATCTCCCCAATAGTTCTGAAGAGGTGTGCTTCCACGCTGGCAAAACCACTGCGTAACCTTTTCCATCTGTCCTACTCTACGGGTCTCTTTCCGAGTGGATGGAAAACTGCATATGTCCAGCCCGTTCCAAAAAAAGGCGTATCTTCATCCCCTTCTAACTACTGACCAATTGCACTTACGTCCCTTCTTTCCAAGGTCTGATAAATTTCCAGATTAAGAAATATCTTGAGAAACGAAAACTTCTTAATGACCGGCAGTACAGTTTTCGTAGCAATAGGTCCACTGGTGATATGATGGTATATCTCACAGAACAGTGGAACCAATCTTTACATCGTTTTGGAGAAAGTAAGATTATTACGCTTGATATTTCAAAAGCATTTGATAGAGTCTGGCGCCAGGCTCTCTTATCGAAAATGCGTGCATTTGGCATCGACGAAACCCTTCTTCGATGAATTAGAAATTACCTTTTGGACCGTTCAATTCGCGTTGTTTTGGATGGTTTTCAGTCTGCTATCCACAAAATAAATGCTGGTGTGTCCCAAGGCTCCGTTCTGTCTCCAACACTCTTTCTCATCTTCATTAATCTCCTGTCTAATAATTCTAATCCACTAAATTGTTTTGCTAACGACAGTACTCTCAGCTTCTCATATTCGTTTCCAGATTCACGTCCATGTTCTTCGGTCGTGGAAACGCAACAGCAGCGTATGATAAGCTCATTAAATTCAGACTTTGACAGCATTGTACAATGGGGAATTACCAACCGTGTGGAATTTAATGCTTCAAAAACTCAATGTTGTCTTCTGTCGTTAAAGCGCAACCTGCCCCCATCCATGATTGGCACTTTCATGGAGGAAACCGAACAGAAATGCGTTCTAGGTATGTGTATTACAAACCACCTTTTGTGGAACGGTCGCATATTTGACGTCGCTAAAAATGCCGCAAAATGCTTAGGTCTCCTAAATCGGTGTAAAAAATATTTTCCCCCCTTTGATCTGGCTACAATCTACAAGGCATACATTCGCCTGAAGCTTGAGTATAATTCTCATATCTGAGCAGGTGCTCCTGTCACTCGCTTGCGTCTCCTGGATAGGATCCAAAGAAGGGCCTTAAAACTGATAGGAGAAAGATCCATTACTGAAACATTTGTTTCACTTGAACATCGCCGTAATGTTTCTTGTCTTACCTTGTTTTATCGCTACTTCCACAAACAGTGCTCCAGCGAAATAGCCAGATGCATTCCTCCCCTTAAACAATTTTCCCGCAACACTCGCATTGCTAGGAATGCCCATCAATTTACCCTCGAGCCTAACTTCGGACGTACTGTTAAGTATAGAGACTCTTTTTTTAGCCGCACTACAAGAATGTGGAATGCTTTAACCAGCTCAATTTTTCCCTCCCATTGTAGTACACAGACATTCAAAACCAATATGCATCGGTATCTCCTTTTATCTCCTATCCTACTTTCCTAACCGCTCGCACTGTGTTAATTCATGTTAAGGGTATTAATAACCCCTTGAGTGCGCGTAAATTATAAAAAAAATCGATAAAAACCAAGGTGACACTGTATAGAACACTCATCATCCCTTTCCTGCTATATGGTGCGGAAGCATGGACCCTGTCCCAATCGGATGAAAAGTCACTTGGAGTCTTCGAGAGAAAAGTTCTGCGTACGATTTATGGTCCTGTCTGCGTAAATCGCGAAAACAACATTTGGAGAAGAAGATACAACAACGAACTATACGAACTGTACAGCGACATAAGCCTAGCCAGAAAAATTCGAATCCAAAGACTAAGATGGCTGGACCATGTAGAGCAAATTCACATCGACGCTCCAGCCCGTAAATTCTTCAACGCCAAACCCGAGGGAATCAGAAGCCAAGGTAGACCTCATCTTCGATGGAGTGAACAGGTAGTGGGAGACATCCGTCAACTTGGAGTGCGAAATTGGAGACAGTAGGCTAGAGATCGAGCCGGCTGGATGGGCATTCTCAGCAAGGCCCAGGAGCACCACGCTCCAGTGGCGCCATCATAAGTAAGTAAGTAAGGAAACGCAAGCGATGTTAGCCATCTGCAGCGACTATTTTAACCGGTTACTAAACGGCGATGACAGCCAAGATCCAGTTAATCTAGATGACCACCACGAACTACACCCGCCCGACCAAAATGAAATCAAAGTAGCAATCAACAGACTAAAGATGAATAAAGCAGCTGGATGTGATGGCCTACAAGCGGAGCTTTTTAATCACGCTGGAGATGACCTGGTCAGGAGCATACACCAACTCATCTACAAAATATGGTCGGAGAAAAGTATGCCCAATGAGTGGAATCTCAGTACCATCTGCCCAATTCACGAAAAAGGAGACCGCCTACTCTGCGCCAACTATAGAGGCATAAGTCTTTTAAACATCGCCAATAAGATCCTATAAAGCGTTTTATGTGAACGTCTCAAGCCGTTTGTTGATGATCTGATAGGTCCTTACTAATGCATCTTCAGACCTGGAAAATCTACCACCGACCAAATATTCTTATTACGCCAGATCCTGGAGAAAATCCATGAATATAACATCGACACCCACCACCTGTTCGTCGATTTTAAAGCCGCCTACGACAGTGTTAATAGTTGAACTGTATCTTGCTATGTCTTACATAAGAATCCCTAAGACAAGGCGATGCACTGTCATGCAGCTGTTTTAACATTGAGCTTGAAAATGTAATACGGAGCACTCATACCATTCAAGTGACATTTGGTACTTGGGTTCACTGATGACATTGACGTGATAGGAAGAACAAAGCTAGCAGTAACTGGTGCATTCACTACTATGGAGTCAGCAGCAAGCAGAATGGGGCTGAAAATAAACGAGGACGGGACGAAGTATATATGCTTTCACCAACAGGAGTCCAATCCCACCACCGATTTGGTCAGAACGTCACCATTGATAGGTATAACTTCGATGTAGTCAGTGAATTTGTCTACCTGGGCACTGCTGTAAACACAGGCAACATCAGCGCTGAAACCAAACGCAGACTAACTCTTGCTAATCGCTTTTTTTTTGGGCTGAGTAAGCAATTTATTGAGGAAAACGGATAAAAAGTTCTTCGTACGATTTATGGTCCTATCTGCGTAAATCTTTAAAACAACATTTGGAGAAAAAGATACAACAACGAACTATACGATCTGTACAGCGACATAAGCCTAGCCAGAAAAATTCAAGTTCAACGACTAAGATGGCTGGGCCATGTAGAGCGAATGGAAATCGACGCTCCAGCTCGTAAAGTTTTCAACGCCAAAACAGAGGGAGTCAGAAGCCAAGGTAGACCTCATCTCCGATGGAGCGACCAGGAAGAGGGAGACCTCTGACAACTTGGAGTTTGAGATTGGAGACGGCAGGCTAGAGATTGAGCTGGCTGAAGGGGCATACTAAGCAAGGCCCAGGAGCACCACGCCCTAGTGGCGCCATCACAAGTAAGTTTGTATCAACAATATGGCTTCATGCAGAAGCAGTCTACTGTCACAAACTTATTAACCTTTATGAACAAGTGTTCAAGAGCATAAGTATCTACACTGATTTCTCAAAAGCTTTTGACAAACTCCCACATGAAATCATCATTTTCAAATTCAATGCTCTAGGTTTCCCTGTAGGAGTCCCACACGGCAGCCAACTTGGTCCGTTACTGTTTATGCTCGCTATCAATGTCATATTGTGTATTCATTCTAGTGAGATCCTTGTGTTTGCTGACGACATGAAAATTTTCAAAACTATTAACTCTGTTAATGACCGTGTTGGTCTGCAAGCTGATATCGACAGATTTGTTTTTTAGTGCAGCAAAAATGATTTAAACCTGAATCCAGCAAAATGTCAGACAACGACATTTTCAAGTAAACATGTAGCCAGTACATATGTTTATAATATTTCACAACAAGTCTTGCATCGCGTTTTTAGTTTTAAAGAACTTTGAGTAAACTTTAGCCCAGACTTATGTTTCACAGAACACATCAACTTTATTGTCAAAAAAGCTTATTATATATTGGGATTTGTTAAAACATGGTCGAAGGAATTTCAGAATCCTTATGTAACCCTTACTTTATATAACTGTATTGTTGGCCCCCATCTACAATATGCATCACAGGTATGGTCTCCTTTTTTATGATATTCATAAGTCTAGGATAGAGGCCGTTCAGCGTAATTTTATTCGACTTGCTTTAAAAGGTCTCTTCTGGGCAGATCCTTACAACCTCCCACCTTACGAACACCGGAATCAACTTCTACAGATTCGAACTTTGTCACAAAGGCGTATTAACAATGATGTTATTGTTATTCACCAACTTTTAACGGAATGTTTGGACTCACCCGATCTTCCATATTAAGAAGTAGGGGCTCATCATCTTCGTAAATTAGATATATTACATTGTCCCCAACACCGTACTAATTATGGCATGAATGAACCTCTTACCCGCATGGGAAAGCTTTTTAACTCAAACAAAAGTATTCTTGATTTTAACATTGGTAAAACTTGTTTCAAAAAAACATTTAAAACCAGTGCACCACGCTCATAGTTTATGTTTAGTATGTTCTCAATGTTTTTGTATCTATTTTGTATAATGTATTTGTATATTTATCTTTTTATTTTTTGTGCTTGTGTTATTTGTATATTTTGCTTACTAACAACTACCACCAGCAGTAAATGATGTAGCCAGTGAGCACATAATATGTGCTGGCTAATCTCTGATTGTAAGTTAATGCTTGAAAAAAGCTTCTTGCTTTTGAGAACTGATAGTGCAAGAAAAAATAGCTTTTTATGGCTTTTAGTCCAACAAAAAATTGGCGTTTCATCCAGGAATCTCACTTTGGAATCATCAGTTGACATACAGTGACAGAAACCTTGTCAATATGCAATTTTGAATTTTTTCTAGTACAACTTACATAGAATTTTTGACAAAAAAACGGTCCTATAGAAAGTACCATTCTTAGACATTTTTTACACTGATTTTTACTTGCGATTATAGGTACTATAAGGCAAGTTATGCATTCGTAAAAAAAAAAAAAATTCTAACAATCAAACATGACATTACGATGATAGAGAAGTCGAAAAAAGTGGGTCCGACAATTCTGTCTGTCTGTCTGTCTGTCTGTCTGTCTGTCCGTGTGTCTGTCTGTATAGTTACCTACAGCCTAAACGGCTGGACCGATTTGCTTCAAACTTGGTACATAGTATTATTATGACGTCCTACAGAGGGGTTTTTGGAATTAGCATTCTAGCTCCAAAACTAACGGTACCTGCCATACGATTTTTTGTGAAAAATTAGTTTTTCTCAAAAACGGCTAATACGATTTTGATAAAACTTTCTGAATTGTGTTTTCTGGGCAAACTTTATGTTTTGGTTGGAATAGATTTTTCGGTAAAAGTCTTATAACGGTACCTCCCATAGGACCGGTTTTTGAAATCCGATTTTCTCGTAAGCCACTTGACGGATTTCGATGAAACTTTTTATGTAAAGGCCCTCTTATAAAAGAAATAATATAATTTCGAAAATTTTTCAAAAAAAGTTTTTTTGAGTTTTTTAAAAAAGTATCAAAATTTTTTTTTAATTTTAGTTTTTTCCAAAAACGGTTTAATCTAGAGTTTTTTAATTTTATTTTTCTGATAAAAACTACAAAGTGCTAGAAGTTGGCATACTCAAAAAAAATTTTAAATATATTTTCGAAAAGTTTTACAAAAAAAACTGGTTTTTGAAGAAACTGGTCCAACGATTTTGAAATTTTTTTTCGTAAAAATTCAAAAACGTAAAAGAAACCTAATGGCTTACCTCATTTTCTCCAAAAAACGGTTAAGGTATTGATTTTTAAGTGATTTATAAAATTTCATATGATTTTTTCAACGCTTTTTTCCCAAAATCTCAAGCACCCAAGACCATTTTAACACATTAGAGCAAGTTCGCACGACCCAGTCAAGCACTTTATTTTAAATCTAAATCGTTAGAGCTGTTTTCGAGTAAAATAAGCTTTAACGTAACGGTTATAGGGCAGGTACCGTTATTTTTTGAGCTAAGAAAAAAATTTCAATTTCCTGTACATTACCTAAAAAAAACTCTATATAACAAGTTTGAAGCAATTCTAACCACCCGTTAGGTGTCTATATTTACCACAGGGGGTACCACGTTAAAACTCTACCATTGCGGTGGTGAGGAAAAGAGTTCCATCTTTAGTAAAAGCATTAATATATTTTATTTATTTAACTTGCAGTGAGTGCTTTTTTTGTCAAAAGTTGGAAATTAGCGAGTTATTTAAAAAAAAGAAGTTTGATATGCGCTAATAATTTTTTTTCTATTTTTATGATTTTTCGAAAAATATCAGTCGTAGACAAATATTGTTATTAACAAAGTTGTAGGAAATGAACAACTTTTGTTATGAGAATTTTTAGGCAAAAATTGTTAATAAGCGAGTTATTTAACAAACACAATTTTATCTTTAATTCAAGATGGTGGCCAACGCAATAGTACTAGAAGGTCGAAAAGTGCTACGTAGGCTCCTAATGAAAAATAATACGAGCTCATCTTACAGCAAGGTGTACGAAAAAGTAAATACAAGTTTCGCTATTGAGAACTGCGAAGAAACAAAATGCAAACTGTTGATATTTTGCATATCAAAACAGTTCCATTGCACTTGCTGTGCTTCAGAGCTCAAAAACATTTTGTAGCATCAGTTAAAATTTCAATTTCAGCTAACACCATATTGCGTTAGTTCACATTTAAGTGATGGCTGCAGTTCCGCTTTCGAATTGAATTAACGCCATAAGTGGATCATGGCATTAATTCGCATTTGAAAGTGAATTACGCCGTAATGGCGCTAATTCATGTGGCCATAATTCACGTTCCCAATATAGATACTCACCAATGATTTCAGAAACGAATGAGTATTTAAAAATTTCCTTTTCAGTGTTCGAGCATAAATCCGTTATATTTTCACAGAAATGAGTGCCTAACTTTTGCTGAATCATACATTTTACGCAAGACTCAAAGTATTGGCAGAGTTTGTTTTCATTTTCCCATCCAATTTCACAAAATCTTCCAACAAATGGTTGTTTGCATAAGCATTCACCGCATTGGCATTCACCACGGTCTGAGCAAATTTCACCATTGGGAGTCTTACAGCTGTCATCGACTTCTGCCTTGCAGTTACAACGTTCGCCAGACCAACCGTATTTGCAAACACATTTTCCACAAAAGCAATCAGCTTTATCAGGATCACAATCTGTGCACTCCGGGCATTCACAATATTTTCCAGCGTAACCAGGAAAACAATAGCATTTACCACAATCGCATTCACCTCTATCCGAACAAATAGGGACTAGTTCAATGTTATTTCGGAACGGCTGTCGACATTCTTCTTCGACTGTTAAGGTTGTAGTTGTATTATCTAAGTTACAATTGCAAACAAGGCCACCCCTGGAAACATATAAAGAAAAGAAAATGTAGTTTGATGTTTGTGTGTTTATGCGTAGAAAAGTGCGTAGGGGCGTCTGCATAAACATAACCTAAACGTTTTCACACATTTGTTTCACACGGTGTTACTTTTTCACATTTTCTCAAAAAGTTAAAAAATTACCCATGACGTTTTTTGCAAGCTCGTCTGCACATAATATGCCTTAAGCTTTTGGCTACAAAAATTTATATCAATAAAATATGTCTCTAAAGGTTTTTCAGGAAGTGTTCAATATTGAAAAGCGTGACAGAATATGACAGCGTAGCCTAAAATCGTGCTAATGTTGGTTAACTACTCAGAAAACTTACCATCCGTCATCACATTGGCACATTCCACAGTGCAGAGTTCCATGTTCATTGCAACTAAAACGACCAAGTTCATCGGAATTTTCTTCTTCATTACAAGGGCACGGCTTCTGAATTTCAATTTCCAGATCCAAATATTCTGATAAACCGGAATCTTCAATGCGAATAGTTCTATTCTACAAACAAAAAATTGACAAAGCTAAGAAATTATCAAACACAAATTCTGAACTCACATACATAAATCAAATCAGTTGAAAAATCCAATAGAGTGACATTAATATTAAACTCAACTTCTTTCCCCATTTTCAAATCATTGCAGTAATTTCGTTTCTTTAAATACTCAAATTGGCCGCCACAATTTGTTTCATATGTCAAACGGATATATGAAGGGCTGTCATCTACGAATTTAACCCGTTTTAGGAAAGTCTCGTAGCTGAAATAGGGATTTTTGATTTTTCAAGTTGTTGTGTTAAGTTCTTATAAAGATTACTAGCTTTCTGCATTTATATTAATAAAAGTCGATCAAAATAAAAAAAAGGGAAATGGACAATCTTAATGTTGTGTGTTGTGAAAAACGCAGGGTTTTTGGCAACTCTTACGGTTGTCAAGAAAAGTTGGGTTGACCCTGGGTAAAGTTCAAGGTTCAACAAACAAAGCTATTAAACTAAGTATAATATCTTTACCTTGCCTTACATACCTTGTCCGTATCAGTTCCAAAATATTTGATGAGTCTAAGCTTAGTTTTTCTACATTACTGATTCCGTTCATTAGATTGCTCATTTGTTGATATGTTTCCATGACATTTTCAGTTACTGCAAATATGACATTGATTTTCCTCTTAACTAGCTCTCGATAAATTTCTTCCAAAGAAGGATAGTCAAAATACAAATTTTCTGCATATTCTCCTTTTTCATCTAAGTGACATTTGCGATCATTTCGGCGGCTTATGCCAGCTAAAATTCCATCGCCAGCAAAATGCATGAAACCATCAGTGACAAGCACAACAATTTTCCTGGCCTCTTCTTTCCAACCTATTTTATCAGGACAAACAATTACTTGCATTAATGCATCCAGGCCTCCTTCTAAATTATCCAGATTGCCAGTCACACGACTTTTTTTTACAGACTTTACAAATTTTTCAATATTTTCAGTTAGTTGAAGATGATGTCTGAAGCAGTAGGTTGGTTCGCAAGTATGTCCTTCCGCGGCGCATGGATTTTCTTTTAAGTGGGGCATAATCATTGGCATTAAAGGTATATCGGCAAAGCTTCCAAAACCGATGCGATAATTAGCCGTCAGGTTTTGCAAAGCCTCCGAAAGCTTTGAGCCCAGCTTAACTAACGTTTTTCTATCATCTCGCATAGTCCAGGTCAAGTCCATTAGATAGTAAAGATCTAGTGGATTATTTAGAGCCGGGCGGTACACTAGCTTGATTTGTTGCGTTTGAGCTGGAAAGTATGTTGTTTATTTTGTAAAATCATTATATTACCAGAAGAAATAAAAAAAAAGTTTGTAAACAATGCTTATTTATCAGAACAGATTTTCTAACAGCAAACATTTTAGTCCAACAACCTCACAGATATGTAGGTACAGCTTGCAGATAGAGTAATACAATTAGAATTCAATATTAAAAATCACATTATAGAAAGGGAATACATTAAATTTTTCAAAACTCAAGATCGACTTCAGTGGAAAAAGGCAAACAAAACATTAAATATTTCCAAAAAGGAACAGAGCATTGACCAAAATTGAATGTGTTTCAATGGCGTCTAAGTATGTAGAGGGAGACCCACAAAATATCTAGACACGAAATCTCCAAACACTTAAATCTCCATGTTTTGGAAAATTTCCAGATCTAAAATCTCAAAGCCCAACGTTTTTATTTTCAAAATCCAAAATCCCCAAAACCAAAATTTCAAAAATGTAATTTCCAAACGCAGCCGTTGTCATAGCTATCTGGTGAAATTTCTGTATGTGTACCTACTGTACATTTGCCAAGTTAACACATAGCGACCACATGTGTCCACACATGGCGATCCCACGCCAGTAAGATACCAAGAACCCTTATCAAGGATTCCAAAGAAATGAAGAAAAACAGATTGTCGTAAAATCAATGTTTTACGACCAACCCAAATAATCCTGAAGAAACCCTAAACCACCAATAGTTTAACCACCACCAACCGATCTTACAAGGACCAGCAGAGGACACAAGGAAGGCAGTTCGATTCCGATCCCGCAACTAGGAGCGCATAGCTTAAGAAAATTCTAAAATAAAACTGAAATCTCTACTTAAGAAAGTAACGAATTTTATATTTATTTCAAGTGTGCTTATTTATCTATATTCCATAAGAGGAATTATTTTATATCATCATTAGAAGAAGTGGTTGTTGCAAAGCTTTAAAAAAACCAATGGGAAGCCATATACATTTTTGTTTTAATTTATTTTCCTCCTCTTTTAATAAATCACTTGAAACCATAATGCTAGGGTATAGAAAATAATAACAATTTAAAAAAAAAGATTTTTTCTTTCCCTCTTCTCTAAATTAATTTCTTGGAAACGTAGTATTCGGGTTCAGTAATAACTAACAATAAGAAAATGGCAGTGACAGCAGAAGAACTCTCAAGAGTAGTGAGTAGGTTAGTGACAGAAGCCTACCAAAACTTAGTAGAAGAAATCAATGCACTCAACGCACAACTTTCTGCGTTAACGACAATGGACAATATTGAACCTTATAAAGACATAACAATAGATCCATTGGTATTAGACGGAGAGGGCTTAGAAGTAGCGAAATGCCTACCACAATTTAATGGGGAGAATAATGTTTCCTGGCGAACCGCGCTAATAAATGAGATGAAGGTATACGAGAAATTCAAAGGTGGAGCAAGATACTTCTCAGTCGTCAATATAGTTAGGAATAAAATAATAGAAAAGACAAACCACACCCCATAACTATAATAACAGACCACAATGGTCTAATAACTATTACACTAACCCATTGAAGAGAGAGCGGTCAAACAGTGATCAGATAGCTACAAACAAATTGCCCCGCCTCAATAACTTGAACGAGAGCGGTAATGTTTTAGAGTAAGGCACGACTTACCATATATAAAAAGAACGGATAGTAGGTCGGGCGTATATTTTAAATTTTAATAGATACAGTGGCGACCCACAATTATGTAAAACCAAGTATGGACCATGAAACTTCATCAAGAGTTGAAAGCGTCCATGGAATGACTATCATCAATACTAACCAAAACATAAATATCTTGGGAGTAAGAGATAAATTCTATGAACTTAACGAACTTAAGGATTTTGACGCGATTATAGGCATCAAACTTCTAAGAAGGGCCCAAGGCAATATTAAAATCAGAGATTCTACGTTATAATACGATCAGGGCATGGTACCCTTAATATTCAGCGAACAATAAATAAACTGAACATAAACAATGAAATCTCTACAAAAAAAATCATAAGAGAGAGCTACAGTACGTTTGCAACGAACTGTTGGATACCCTATTCCCCATATTTTTGTATGTGTATGCGTCTGCCTCCCGCAAACAGCCGATGTTTCAGAAACAAAATTCTTCTTTAGCAGACAGAAAAAAATTCAATAACATTAATTCTGTGCGGTGTGATGTTCAATTAGTGCTGGCGCAATAAAAAATGTAGAGATAAATTTCTCAAGTAATGAACGGAAGGAAAAAGGTTTAAATTAAATATTGGAAATGCCTTAAATTTTTGAGACTTCGTTTTTCGTTCTTTCATGAAAAGTGGGCGTAAGCCACTCCCAAAATTCGAAAATTTCTTTTCATACACAAACCTTTTAGTTTTTTTAAGAGACGCAAAATTTTGGCTTGCGGATTCATTATAAATACCGATTATTTACAAAAACAATTTTTGTATAGTTTCTAATGAAAAGTGGGCGTCAGCCACGCCCAAAATCAAAGTTTTTGATTTCATACACAAGATGTTTACGTGCAAGTAATACCCACAAAATTTAATGTTTTTCGCTTTAATATAACAATTGTTATTTTATTAAAACAATATTGATGGTTTTGTATGAAAAATGGGCGTCAGCCACGCCCAAACTGAAATTTGTATTTGATTGGAAGAAAGTTTACCTAAAGCTTACGTGTGCAAGATTTTAGCGTTATGTTTTTATCATAACTGTACAAAAAACATAGTTTAATTTTATTTAATTGAGGTTGTCCATCAAAAAAGGCGATTGTGGGCGGATTTTACCGGTTCAAAAACGTAGCCTTACTCTTGAACCAAAGATTATGTACACCGAATTTCAGCTTTCTAGCTCAAAAATTGCGACCTCTAGAGAGTATACGTACGGACGGACGAACGGACGGACGGACATGGCTAATTCGACTAGGCTTTCGATTCTGAGTCAGAATATATATACTTTTCTATACCTAACGGTATTATTTCTCTATGTTACAAGCTCCACACCAAATACAATATACCCATTCTATGGCAGAAACGTCTGTCATCTTAGCCAACTTAGGCAAAGCTAGATATTTCACCACTCTTGATTTACCGAGCGGTTTCCATCAGATTAAACTGAAGGAGAGCGATATTGAGAAAACAGCTTTCAGAGTTAACAATGGCAAATACGAATTTCTTCGAATGTCATTCGGACTCAAAAACGCACCTTCAATTTTCCAGAGAACTATGGATGATATACTGCAATTTTTTTTTTTTTTACGGCAAATTTTGTCACGTTTACATCGCAGACGTGATTATATTTCAGAAACGGAAGAAGAACACCTCGTACATATTGGGGCGATGACAAAAGCTTAAGCACGGCCAACATGAGAATATCGAGCGAAAAATCAAAATACTTCATGGAAGAAATCGAATTTCTTGGGTACATCGTATTATTTAATGGTATCAAAATGGACCCAAAGAAGACGCAATGTATAGAAGAATTTCCACAACCGGAGACCTTACTAGAGAAGGAAATTCTGGCCATAATTTCGGCATTGAAGAACCTTCGAAACTATCATTACCTACGTTGTGTGTGGTATCCGCATATGTATATACAGACCACCAACCATTAACTTTCGCCATAGGCGACAAGAACCCAAATGCAAAAATAAAACGCTGGCGCGCCTTCATAGAAGCATACGCTCCAGAAATCATGTATAAACCAGGTAAAGAAAATTTCGTAGCTGATGCCCTCAGTCGACAGGAACTGAATATTATAAACGATGATGAGCCAACAGAAGGGACTGTACATAGTGCAGAGAGTAATCCAATTTCCGAGATAAAAAGAGTAAACCAGAGAATAAATAATTTTAGAGCCCAACTAATTATAAATCAATCACTAAACAACAATATAATTTATTTATAGCTAAAATTAAGGATATAATAAAAACAGGTAGGTGTAGTGAGTGGTGGTCCGCAGTCCGTCTTCCTCGTTATAATATCTCAATCAAGTAAGCGCTTGTTCATATTCTTTAAACACCGAATGTCATAATGCGGTGTTGCCAGATACTCATGTAGAATGCGATGTTATGAAATATTACATCGCGTCATTGCAAGAGACTACATCACTTTCTTGTTTTTACATAAATAAAACCAAATTTTTTTTTTTTTTTTTTTTTTTTAAATTTTCAAAATGATATCGATACCAAACCAGGCTACCATTATAAAATATTCAGTCGGTGAAGTCTTCAACAAAACATGTATATCGAATAGGCATTTTGATTCCCTATCAACATCAGAGGCTGGAGCTACTTCTGTTGCATCCGTTTCAGATTCCGTTCCTGCGCTGTTGTTGCTGTGAACTTTCTGTAGATGAGAGATGTTGCGTCGATACTTTTTTCCTGAATTAATGGATTCAATCACGGCATCTCCAACCTTTCTATCAATTACTCTGTAGCTGAATGGCTCAAAAGCAGGCGAGAGTTTATTTATTTTAGACCTCATCGCCTACTTCAATGTCGTTTTCCTTGGCGTGACGTCGCTTGTCAGAGTACTGCTTCCCTTTCTCCTTCATTTCCTTATCCCTATCAGCGACTTCCTCATCAATTTCCATTGGTGACTGGATATTTGGCAGTTTGTAACGTATGTTATGACCAAATAACATTTCCGCCGGTGGTTTCCTTGTTGTTGAGTGCTGAGTAGCACGATACATCAGTAAGTAATTGCTCAAATCCTCCATCCAGTTTCTATCTGCATTTTGGCTGATTATTAGACGCTTCAATATAGTTCGATTCTGTCTCTCAACTTCTCCGTTCTGCTGAGGCCAATATGGAATAGTATTGTTAAAATGGATATTGTGTACCTTACAGAAATCCTTCATTTCTGAGCAGTCAAATTGTGGTCCATTGTCAGCAGTGATCGATATGGGCAGTCCAAATCTTGCAAATATGACTTGCAATCGCTTAATGGTCTCAGCTGCGTCGATTTTTTTCATTATCTCTATTTCAACATAGCGGCTGTAGTAATCGACCACTACCAACAAATTATGACCAGACGGCAATGGTCCCATAAAATCGATTGCAATGTGCTGCCATGGTCCACTTGGCAATTCTTTTCTCTTCATTGGCTCTGGTGGAGCTGGAGCTGCAACCAACATACATCCACGACAGCTTTTGACGTACGCCTCCACTTGTGCATCTATTTTGGGCCACCGAACTTTTGAACGAAGACGTTGTTTTATTTGTGTCATGCCTGGATGGCCTTCATGAGCTAGGTCCAAAGTTCGTTTCCGCAAGTTTTCGGGCATAACGATTCTGTTTCCTCGAATCAGAATATCGCCAGCGAAGCACAATTCTGTCGCGAAAATTTTATACAGCTCAGTTTCGTCTGCCCACAGATTCTGATTCAGGCCCACTTTTACTGCCTGTATCACAGTGTCTGCCTCTGATTGACATTTAATTTTCTCCAATTTCAGAGCAATTGGAACAGCTTGAGACACCACCCAGTTTACGTAGTGTTCAGCATTATCATCGAAAGTAAGCATTGGTTCCTTTGCAGTCACAGCTAACCTTGATATTGGATCGGCAATGTTTGATTTACCAGGTCGATTAATTACCTTATATTTGTAGGATTGCAACCGCAATACCCAACGCTCAATACGTGCACATGGCCGTGAATTGTTTCCGAAGATGACTTCCAATGGCTTATGGTCAGTGATTAATTCAAATTCTCTTCCATATAAATAATAATGGAACCGCTCAGTTCCCCAAACTAATGCAAGAGCCTCTTTTTCGGTCTGCGCATATCGTTTTTCAGTGTCAGAAAGGCTTTTACTAGCATATGAGATTACTCTCGGATCATTTCCTTTCAGCTGAATTAATACAGCTCCCAAACTAATGGGGCTTGCATCAACGATCAATTGTGTACGATCGTTCACATCAAAATAGCCTAATATCAATTCGTTCGACATGTACTCTTTAAGGTTTAGGAATGCATTGCGATGTTCTACGTCCCAAATGAATCTTTGTTCCTTTTTAGTCAACAATCGAAGGGGACCAGTTAAAGTTGCCAGATTTGGAATAAATTTCCCGATGTACCTAATTCACAAGCCCAAGGAAACTTCGTACTTCCTCTGCCGTCATTGGCTCCCTAAAATTCCGAATCGCTTCTAGCTTATCTATGTCTGGTGAGATTCCCTTTACATACAGAATATGCCCGAGAAATCGTATTTCATTGACGCCATACTTACACTTTTCATTATTTAATGTGACTTCGTTTTCCTTAAGAGTCTTTTGTACCATTGCTAAGCGACCATCGTGTTCCTTTTGGTCTTCCCCAAACACAATGATATCATCGATGAAATTAAAACATCCATCGCAACCACTGAGAATTTGCTCCATCAATTTTTGAAAAAGTTCTGGAGCGCACGTAATGCCAAACATCAGTCGTGTGTAGCGGAACAAACCTTTGCGTGTAATGAAGGTTGTAATCTCTCGGGACTTTTCCGAAATTGCAACCTTTAATCACACATCAAATATGTATATCGATTTTTTTCTCTAACCAAACATGAAAATAATTGTGTTTAATAAATCTGAGTTGCAAAAAAAATATAGACAAGATCAGAAAAACACAAAACTTGGTGTTGTGTTCAGTAATCATTCGTTCTTCAATCTGTCACTATAAGTTTCATGAAGTTGACCAAATTAGTTTAATGCACTATTTTTTTTGCACCAGCTTTTCTTTTTTTTTTTAGTTACTTTAAAATTTTAAGTTTTACATAACAGCAGCTACCAACATCTACCTGCCTTCACCTTGTGCCGTTCCGATCTAATTTTTTCAAACACGACTATATTTTGTTCTTTATTTAATAAAAAAAAACTTAGTATAACAAAAAAATAATAATGTTTACTCCACCTGATGAAATGCGTTCTTTATATCCAATCGACTGAACAATCTGGCTTTGCCCAACTGTGGTAAAAAGTCTTCAATTGTAGGAAGCGGGTGATTCTCCCGTTCAACTGCACAATTCGCTCGACGCATATCAATGCAGATTCTGATGTCGTCTCCCTTCGGAACTGCTACGACTGGTGAAACCCATTTTGATGGTTGATTCACCTTCTCAATCACGCCTTGCTTCAACAAATCATCTATCTTATCATCGACTGCTTTTTCCAAAGCCACCGGGATGCGACGATATGGCTGAACGACTGGTTGTGCATCCATTTTGATCGGAATGTCGAGTATGATACCTTTGATTGTTCCCAATTTCTCGTTCTTTGTTGAATCAACTTCGCAAACATCAGTACCAATGCGAAGGATGCCCATGGCCGTAGCTGTCTCCAGACCTATAAGAAGTTTTCCGTCTCCTTTTATAACGTAAAAATCGCTCAGCTTGCAGTTGTCATTAACTTTGATTTCACTTGTGAATAAACCGAGTAGTGGCAACTTATGCCCTCCATATGCTTTGAAAACTTTTTTCCTTTCCTTCCGTTGGTTCTTCACTGCAACTCCTTTCGATTTTAATGTTTCCCAAAGTTCCTGACCCAACAAATTATACCTTGAGCCCGAGTCAATAATTCCACGTATTTTAACTCCACCAATTCGCATGCTATCTCACTGCCATCATGTGCCGTGGTCACATTAAAAACATACTCGTCAGCGAAAACGTGCTTCACAGTGTTGTCTGATTTCCCGATTTATTCGTTCTGCTGCTCATCGGACTTCGACATTTTCTGGGAAACTGGTTGCATCGAATTGATTTTTTTCGCAGCCTGACAAACCCGTTTGGTTGATCTACACTTTTTAGCAAAGTGAGCTCGCCCACCACACTTTGCACATGATTTGCCTTTTGCTGGGCATTTCTCATCACTCGAAAAGTGACCACTGTACCCACACCGATTGCAGTCAAGCTTCTTGGTATAACTGGATTGATTCCGCTTCACCCATGGTTTTGCTTGAATTTGATTTATTTCTTCTAATGGCGTCCTTGATGTCGATTCGTTGAGGAATGATTTCTCCTGCTCGCTCACCGTTTCAAATATTTTTGCCGTCCGCAAAATTTTACTAAGGCTCGCATCTCCTCGCTTAAGAAGCTCACGGCGCAAAGCAGTGGATCTACAATTTTCGATTATTTGATCTTTTATATTTTCTCCAAATGCACAACGTTCCCCTTGCATTCGCAAGCGGATTGAGAACATGTCAATGGTTTCATCCGGCTTTTGTTTCATTTGTCGTAACAAATGTCTTTCATATGTAGCATTCTCTTTGGGCAAGAAGAAAGCATTTAACTTGCTTTTTGCTTCTTCATAGACAGTCATGTTCGGGGTGTATTGAATCACATTCGGGAGTGGGCCACGCAACTTCGGTGATGGAAGTCCGGGCAGTGTGTCAAATAGTTGTTGGACCTTTGCACCCGCGTAATGTAAAAGGAGATTTTTCTTCCATTCATCATCCTCAATTCGACTTGCTCTAATCATTGTTTCGAATGAGCCTAGCCATTTCCTCCATTCTAGTCCACAGTTGACCGCATAATCGCTGTAATCGAAAGGCGGAAGGATCATACTGGATAGAATTAGTCCTGAAATATAAAAGGTTTAACCTTTATAATGTTTCTATTTATTCTTTAAACTTTTTTTTTTCTAGTATTGGACAAAAAAAAAAAAAAATATCGACATTGAAATCGATAATATCTTTGAAATATATCGATACTTATCACCGATGTTTAGATATACCTTTACATTTTCTTTATTCTTTTCATTCATATCAAAATATCGACGACATATCGAAATATCTAAACCTCAGTACAAAAGTGGCGATTCCTGGTCCTCGTCCTTGGTTTACCTACGACCCTCGGGAAAGTTAAGACAATAATAAAAAAAACTCAAAACTGTTGTTGTCCAAAAGTTTTTTTTTAATTTATGATAAAATTTTTAGTAAGGAAAAATGTTAATTTTATATAGTGAAAAATTATGAGTTAAATGAAAACTAAAATACGAAAATAAATAATAATAAAAAAAAGTTATATTAAGCGATTTATGTTTGCAAAACAAACAAAAATACACATTGCACGTTAATTTTATTATTAATAAAATTAATGACTTAAAGTAAAAAAAAATCAAAATAAATAATAAAAGTACACAAAGAAATAATAATTAAATAAATAATAACATAATTATTACAATGACATTAATTCAACGAGTGATGTATGTAGGATCGCAAAACAAATTAAAAAATAAGCGAGAGCTACAGTACCTTTGCAACGAACTGTTGGATACCCTATTCCCTATATTTTTGTATGTGTATGCGTCTGCCTCCCGCAGCCAGCCGATATTTCAGTTTCAGAAACAAAATTCTTCTTTAGCAGACAGAACAAAATTCAATAACATTAATTTTGTGTGGTGTGATGTTCAATTAGTCCTGGCACAATAAAAAAAAGGCGTGCGCCACGCCCAAAGTCAAAAATTTTTATTGCCAAGGCAATTGGTATGAGCTCAGTGACGTTCAATTTTATTCTTGCAGATCGATTTGAACAAAACAAGACAAAACTTAAATTTTTAAAAATTAGATTTTGAACGGAAATAGCGATTATAGATATTTTTAACAATTCTTATACCACACTCTGCTACGTAACCAAGGAATATAAATCTACGTGTTCATCTTTTTACTTCAAAACTGCGACCGATAGTTAAAAAACGTTAAAAAATGAATGCATTATACGACTTTTGACAGAAACGCCTCTTAAAAGTGGGCGTGTCTTAAAAATTGAAGCATTAACTGAGCTTTGATCAGTATTTAGGCATATGTGTAAAACTACAGCTGAATCGAATAGCTTTTAAACAATCTTACCTGAACAAAGGTATTTTATCAAAATCACGCCTTCAAAAGTGGGCGTATTGAAAAAATTTACACAAGAAAATGTAAAGATATATTTCTCAAATAACGAACGGAAGGAAAAATGTTTAAATTGAATATTGAAAGTACATTAAATATTTGAGACTACGTTTATCGTTCTTTCATGAAAAGTGGGCGTCAGCCACGCCCAAAATCAAATTTTTTGATTTCATACACAAGATGTTTATGTGCAAGTAATACCCACAAAATTTAATGTTTTTCGCATTAATATAACAATTGTTATTTTATAAAAACAATGTTGATGGTTTTGTGTGAAAAATGGGCGTCAGCTACGCCCAAACTGAAATATTTTTATTTAATTGGAAGAAAGTTTACCTAAAGCTTTTGTGTGCAAAATCTTAGCGTTAAGCTTTCATCGTAACTGTACAAAAAACATAATTTAATTTTACCAAATTGAGATTGTTCAACAAAAATGGCGGTTGTGGGCGTGTTTGTAGGCGGGTTTTGCCGGTTCAAGAACTTAGCCTTACTCTTGAACCAAAGATTATATATACCAAATTTCAGTTTTCTAGCTCAACAATTGCGACCTCTAGAGAGTATACATACGGACGGACGGACGGACGGACGGACATGGCTAAATCGACTAGGCTTTTGATTCTGTGTCAAAATATATATACTTTTCTATACCTAACGGTATTATTTCTCTATGTTACAAACTCCACACCAAATACAATATAGCCATTCTATGGAATAGGGTATAAAAATCAAAACAGCGACTATGAGCTGATCGTTTCGTGTTGGCGAACACGTGCGTCGGCGTACGTCGTCGTGCTAATTGATATAGAAATAGAAACACTACGACTACGATCTACGAGCACGAAAGTTGCTTAACTGGCTGCGCACAATGGTGTAGCAGTAGCAGTAGCACGCAGCAATGTCAAAGTTAAATGTATGTAAATCGTATTGCACGGCTACAATGTGAAGTAGCAGATGCAGCAGAGAGAGTCGCTGAAGTACAAGTCGACTCGACTTGAACTTGACGACCTGCTGCGCTGCAAAACAACAACAAACCAAAATGGCAGACATGATTTTTGTTTGAGTTCAGTGCTGCACATTGTATTCGTGTATGCCGGTTTGTGAGCTACTTTTTTTGGCATTTACTTTGACATTGCTGCGTGCTACTGCTACTGCTACACCATTGTGCGCAGCCAGTAAGAGTTAAAAATGTGTATCTGTTGCTGTTTCTGTATTCTCCTTCTACGTTGTCGCCGACTTCTCAGTCGAAGGGAATCGCTTTTTTTTGCGCTTAACCTTCTCTTTATTTTTACAGGCGTTTAGTGGAATGTATGCGTCTATCTCTCTCTGAAGATTGTATGCAAATAGTTACCGCAAATTTTTACGGTATCAGAGATTTTTTGTGTATAACAAATTCTCATCAAAGGGAAGGGAATCACTTTTTTTTTGCGGTAACCATTCTTTTTATTTTTACAGGCGTTTATTGGAATGTTTGTGTTTACTGTTTTTGAAGATTGTATGAAAATAGTAACCGCAATTGTTTACGGTAGCAAAGCGGTGTATCAAATAGATTTTCTGCACAAGTGTATGCCACGTTCTGGGTCAAAGGGAATCGCTTTTTTTTGCGCTAAACTTTGTTTTTTTTTGTGTTCAGGCATTTATTAAAGTGTTTGAAACTATAAATTTTTGAACTGTTGATTTGCGGAAGAATATTAAATATCTGAAAATACATTTATTTTTTGAAATTCTTGGTTTACCGCCGATATACTTGGTTACTATGAGGAATCGCCCCTGAGTACAATATAAATGTATACATCAATCGATATACAAATTTCAACATTTATCTTTACTTGACCATCTCTAATTGATTCTCAAAGCCAATCTTTCTTGTTTTTCTGCATTGAAGCAACGACAACATCTGCATTTAAGCAACAACAACATCTGCATTTAAGCAACATAATTCGTCTAGACGACAATTCGCATTTAAGCGACCGAATCAGTCTTTCTGCTTTTACGCGCCAAAACAGCATTTAAGCAAAACAAAATGTTTTTTTTTCTGCATTTAAGCAACAACATCTCATTTAAGCAACATAATTCGTCTAGACGACAATTCGCATTTAAGCGACCGAATCAGTCTTTCTGCTTTTACGCACCAAAACAGCATTTAAGCAAAACAAAATGTTTTTTTGTCTGCATTTAAGCAACAGCATCTGCATTTAAGCAACATAATTCGTCTAGACGACAATTCGCATTTAAGCGACCGAATCAGTCTTTCTGCTTTTACGCACCAAAACAGCATTTAAGCAAAAAAATACTAATATTCTTCTTAAATTTTTTTCCATTTCACTTTTATTATTTTGTATACATACCAAAAGAATCCTTGGTTTCCCTTATTTTTTTTTTTTTCTCTCTCGTCGCCAATTGTAGTGAGTGGTGGTCCGCAGTCCGTCTTCCTCGGTATATCTCAATCAAGTAAGCGCTGGTTCATATTCTTTAAACACCGAATGTCATAATGCGGTGTTGCCAGATACTCATGTAGAATGCGATGTTATGAAATATTACATCGCGTCATTGCATGATACTACAAGTAGGTGCTTACAGTACCGAGAAGATATTTTTCAAAATCAAAGATAAACTTTTAGAAGAATTTACAACTGTGAAATTTTTGCTATGCATCAAATAGTCGATGACATTACAAATACAAAAGAACAATTAGGAATTGTCACGGCCGAACACAATCGAGCTCATAGGCAATGTAAAAAAGTATAAAACAAGTTATTAATAAATACTACTGGCCAAACGCTTTGAATCAAATCCCCTCAATAAACACTACATGTGAAATCTGCAAAAAGAATAAATATGAAAGACTCCCCAATAAGCAACCAATTGGAGAGACTCCAATTCCTGAAGAAGGGGGAGAGCGCATCCACGCAAATATATGTGTATAACTGTAAAAACGCAACATTTCTAACAATGACATATCCATTCTCGAAATACTTAGTAACAACCCCGGTTTATTCAAAAATCGAAGCAAAGGATAGAATGATCAAACTACTACCGGTTTTCGGTAATGTCAAGACCTTGATGACCGATAATGAAGCAGCGTTTTGCTCACCTCCTGCACAGTGTGTGTACAAACTCCTAGGCATTACCCACAAAACAACACCACCAGATCACTCAAAGAACAACGGGATAATAGAAAGGATTTACTCTACAATAACAGAACTTATAAGAATAGTTAAAGAGACTACACATATAACAGACATCAAAGATATTGTTGCACAATCTACTTTATGAACACCCTATAAGCTGTCATCCACAATCCACAAGGAATACTTGTCACCTCTGTTCAATATAACAACAGTCATCTCTCTCTTATGTTCATCTCTTTCTTCTTAAAATATTAGACTGCTAGTTTTTTTCGAGCTGTCCATGTAGAAAAACCACACCACGAGGCGGTGAGCCTAAAATAAAAGAGCTGCGAAATAAAAGTTAATTAGCATTACTCGTCTTGTTAATTCATTAAATCTTTTCAGGTATCGTCTCTGGATTTAAAGGTTCCCAAAAATTGTTATATTGGTGTCAGAAGTGCGATCCTTGCAAAATGGCACAAGCTCCTTCATCCTCTCTAACGCAGAGTGTGTTAAAACAAAATGCGGCTATAATCGATCTTAAGAGTGAACAACAACGACAACTAACCGAAATGCGAACTTTAGGAGCTACCACTTTTGTTCAGAAGGTCTTTGAAAGCTCCACTCCTCAAAGCTTAACTCCAGTAAATGGTGGAACGCCTAAGCCAGGTGAGGATGCTACCAAAACCAAAGTCAGCGGCAGGGGAAGTGAGAATGCAGATGATGCCCCAACAGTAGCAGCAAGTCCCTGTAAGATAAAACCACAGCCTTTTGACAGCAGCACATCTAATTGGCGTGATTACCGTCTTCAATTTGAGATAGTTGCTGCAGCCAACCATTAGGACAGCCACCAAAAAGCGCAAGTTCTTGCGTCTATGCTTCGCGGAGATGCTGTTTCAGTTCTTTCTAACCTAAGTGCCAGTGATCGCAGTGACTACAGCAAACTCACGTCGGCCTTGGAGCTTAGATTCCTTTCTCAGTAGGCGTATATTACTCACGCAACGTTCAGAAGCAGACGCCAACGTTACAAGGAAGATTTATGTTCTTTTGGATGCGAGATACAACGGCTTACTCGAATTGTTTTTAATGATTGCCCACCAGAAGCCCAGGAACGAATTTCAGTGATGCAGTTTCTGGGCGGAATATCCGACCGCTCGATCCAAGATGCTGTTAGAGTGACTTACCCGATGGCCCTAGCTGATGCGCTTAGTAAAGCCATCTCTATCGAAGCAGCGCACATATCTACTCAGACGAGTCATCTAGCTCGAACAGCAGCCGTTGAAGACGGAAGACAACATCATTCTTCTTTTCGCCTGAGGGAAAATACTCGCAACAATGGTGAACATTCTGCAAATGGTAGACAGCCAGCTTCGGAAAACAAAGAGAGGTCAGCGTCCAGAGGCAGACGTTGACTCAAGTTGAAAGTTCTCAAGTATCTCGTATTTACTTCAACGACCAGTTTGGTGGTTTCCTTGTGTCTGTTGGTGTTGGTAATGTCACCTGTCAAATGTTGATTGACACTGACGCATCGGCTACTATAATTAGTCGAGATATTATCCCACACAACACGCATTTATATTCCACGAAAGCACTCATTAAAACATTATGTGGAAACACACTTCGAGTTTCACATGAATGGCGGACTACTTTGCAACTAGGACGGTTTAAGCGGCGTGTTAAGCTCAAGGTTGTGGATTTTTCTCTATCTGCTAACACCCATGGAATCCTTGGCGTTGATGTTTTAAGACCAGCCAAAGGCACTTTAGATTTTGCATTGAATGTTTTGTGCGTCAAAGGTGAGAGAATTCTTTTAACTAGTGAATGTAGTCAATCTTCTCCTTCCCAAACTGGTGATCAAGTAGAAGAAAATATTCGTGTCGTTTCTCTCATAACCTCTGATGCGGTGGATCTTCCTCCACGGAGTGAGTCCTTCGTTTACGCTAAGACATCAGGCCTAGCACCAGCTGAAGGCATAGTCAACCCAACATATAACGATTTGCCAAAAGGAATTTTGATTGCAAAATCTATCAATCGTAACCAGGAAGGTGGTATATTTGTCCGTCTTGCTAATGTGGCCGATTATGTTGTTACTCTTCCATCTCAAACAAAAATTGCTACGTTCGAAGAAGCGTTCTGCATGGACTCTAGCTATGAGATGAATGAAAGTTTTCCTCAGCATTTAAGCGATCTTTTTCAAGCTTCACAAAAGGATCTCTCGGTGTCGCAGTCAAAAGCTCTTGAATGACTTTTGCTTGAATTCTACGATAACTTCTCCGTTGGCCCTGAGGACTTGGGACGAACCAAAATTGTCCAGCACACAATTGACATCCGGTCTGCAAGGCCTATAAACAGCCACCACGACGTTTGCCAATAGCGAAGCACGAAGAATCAAGACAAATTATAGATGACTTGCTTAAGCGAGATGTCATCGAGCCTTCCACCAGTCCATGGGCCTCCCCGATCGTCATGGTTAAAAAGAAGGACGGATCGTCGCGGTTTTGTGTGGATTACCGCAAAATAAATGATGTTACTGTAAAAGATTAATTTCCTCTACCAAGGATTGACGACACATTGGATGCTGTGGTTGGATCTTCTTGGTTCAGTACTGTAGATTGTCAGTCTGGCTATTGGCAGGTGGAGATACACCCTGGTGACAAGGAGAAAACAGCATTCATCACACGTGATGGCTTGTGGCAATTTAAAGTCATGAGCTGGTCTTCCAATGGAACAATGCTTGGTGTACCTCGATGACGTTTTCATCCATGGAAAAAGCTTTGAGGCAATGTTTACGAATTTGAAAACTGTTTTTAGTCGCTTGCGTTCTGCTGGACTTAAAATTAACCCTTCTAAATGTCATTTGTGTCGCAGAGAGGTACGTTTCTTGGGTCATGTGATTAACCAAGAGAGCATGCTGCCCGACCCATCAAAAATAGAAGCTATCACAAATTGGCCAAAACCATCAAATATCTTGGAGGTTAGAAGTTTTGTGGGCTTGTGCACATACTATCGCCAGTTCGTTCCTGATTTTGCTTAGATTGCGCGTCCCTTCCACAAGTTAACTGAAAAGAACATCCCGTTTATGTGGTCCAAGGATTGTGATGAAGCGTTCCTGCTTTTGAAGAAATTTTTGACTTCACCTCCGATTCTACGCCATGTCCAAACTGATTGTAATTTTGTCCTAGATACTGACGCCAGTGCTCGTGGAATCGGCGGTGTTCTGAGTCAAATTCAGAATGACGAGGAGGTTGTTATACTCGTTAGTTACTTTAGTAAAGCACTTAGCAAACCTGAAAAAAAAAACTATTGCACTACTAGAAAAGAGCTACTTTCTATGATAAAAGCAGAAGAGCACTTCCATGTTTACCTTTATGGGCGCGATTTTTTAATTCGCACTGATCATGCTGCGCTACAATGGCTGCTCTGATTTAAAAATCCGGAGGGACAACTTGCACGTTGGCTGGAGAGGTTGCAGCAATACAACTATCGAGTTCAGCATCGCCAGGGTACAAAACACGCAAATGCCGATGCACTCTCTCGAAGGCCATGCATCAATGAAGATTGTACTCACTGCCCAAATAAAGATCAACACTGTGATTGTGGATTCTAAGGTTCCATAAAAACTCTACTCTTTACAGAAAGTGAACTAGATTCCGAACAGTTAAAGTTGGCACAAATGAAAGACAGTGTTTAATCACACGTTCGAGATTGGGTCGAAGAAGGTCACCGACCAGACTGGACTAGTGTTTCTGGTGAGAACAACATCTTTAAGGCATATTGGGCGCAGTTTGCTGCTGTTAGAAGATATGAAACCAATTAAAATGACCGTGGTTATTTGCTTGACACTCTCCACTGCTAGTTCCACACCGCGGAAACACCTTTCAAACCCAAATTCATACTTCACCTTGAATACCGCCATATGAGATACATATTTTGTATTCCGATTAACAGGTTCAAGGTGACGTATCGCAAATGGGTCGGGTGCAGTCCAACCCAACACAATCCAACACAATACAATTCACCATGGACAATTCAACCAGAAGACATTGCAACCTAAGACACAACAACATAGTACAATTCAACCTACTAATAGAATTTCGTCTCCGAAAAGGTTTCCGAAAATAAAATTCAACGGTTGGTACATTGAATAGTTTCGGAATAATTATATATATGAAAGCTATTTTTGAGTTGAAGCGAGGAGGAGCTACAATTAATATTTGTTGTTGTTAAGTTTCAAGGTGACACGCGATTTCTGGATATTTAGCAACAACAATAACTTAAAGCGCTTTAAGAGGAGAGAGTTGTAATGAAGTGTGAGATTTCAGATTTAGATGATATTTTATGAGAGGAAGTCAGTATTTCTTTATTGAGGATACCCAATGTTACACAATAGAAATATATTATATAGATATAGGTACCTAATATTATTTTTGCAAAAGTATTCAAGAATTGCGGTCAGTAGGTGGGTACTAATAGAAATTTAATGTATGAAGGAGGTAGCAGGAAACAAAGTGTGGAATTTTGTCGAAACACAAATTAATTAATTATATAGATACCTACATATTTAAGGTCGATACCTAGGTTTCTTATGTTTTGTGGAAGAGGTAGAAATATGTTGGTGCCTATAGGTACCTAAGTTGTTGGTATTTTGAATTCCTGAAGAGGTAGGAAGGTAAATAATAGATTTGATAAGAAGCTTTTTAACTGAAGGTATTAGGACTTAAATTCAAAAAGTGTGAAAAGAAATAGATACCTATACATATATTATTATGTTATGTACCTATACGTATATAACCGAGGTAGGTCGTATGCAAATACCTGACATGATTGAAATGTGGGTAGGTGGTGGGTGGTAGAGTAAAATTTAATTTTTGTATTGATAGGCTCATATGTTAGTAGATACATAATATATACCTACATAGGTGTGTACCTATAGGTTATTTATTGTTATGAAGGTAGGAAGATACCTATATATAGGATGTTACATTTAGATATAGGTAAATGCACAAACTACCTATTATGATTAAAGGTGCGTTTTATTTTTATGTAATTTATGTAAAAAAAAGAAGTTTTTTTCAAATAATTTCAAGTTCCGTAATGAATGCATTAAAATGTTCTTTTAACTATTTTTTTCAAAGTTTTGGAAAAAACTTTTTTTACCAATTTTTTTTTTTTTGATTTTTTAGAAATGGCACTTTCTAGATCACGAATGTGCATTTTTGAAGTCGCTAGGTCACTTAGTTTAGCCGCAAATCGAGTTTAAAGGTGTCGACTTTGATGGCTCTAGCACGTCTAGTTTAGCCGCAAATAGCCTTTAAAGATAAAAGTCGGTTTTTTATATAATGCGATACATCAATTGAAAGGTAGCGCTTCCTAGATTATGAAAATGCATTTTTGAAGTCGCTAGGACGCTAAGCTTAAACGCAAACATTTTTTTCATTAAGGCACAGGGTGATTCAGGAATGTTGCACCAAAAAGCTAGAGCGTGTAGGTTGAGTTGAGACAAGAACTTTTTGTTGCCAAGCTATCCAAAAGTAACCGAACCTACTTCCTTACAAAAACAAGAAAATCTAGCTATCCGGGATGGCACAAGTGATCATTTAGCCAATTTTTTCGTCTTTTTGTAAAGAAGTAGGTTCGGTTATACTTTTGAATAGTTTGGCAACAAAAAGTCATAGAACCATACGGTTTTCAGTGTTGGATTTAAAATAAATGGAAGCATTGAATTCTGAGAACAAAAATAATACTTGAATACGTAAAATTTTGAAAAAAATTAGTTTTAAAATAATTTTTTTTTTAATTTTTTTTTCAAAATTTTGAGTTTAAAAATTAATATTTTGAAAACGGTTCAATAGAATAACTTCATTTAAAATTGCAATAAGATAATAAGTTTTTGGCTTTACAAAAAGGTATAGCATGGCATTGTAGGAATTACCGTTATTTTTTAATAATTTTTTTTTCAAATTTAAGTCATTTTTTTAGAAAATGGCCCCTCCCGGCTAAACGGAGGGGAATAGACCCCCTCTCCCATACGATTTTTTTCTTGTCTCAACTCAACGTACACGCTCTAGCTTTTTGGTGCAACATTCCTGAATCACCCTGTGCCTTAATGAACAAAATGTTTGCGTCTAAGCTTAGCGTCCTAGCGACTTCAAAAATGCATATTCATAATCTAGGAAGTGCCACCTTTCAATTGATGTATCGCATTATATGAAAAACCGACTTTTATCTTTAAAGGCGATTTGCGGCTAAACTAGACGTGCTAGAGCCATCAAAGTCGACACCTTTCAACTCGATTTGCGGCTAAACTAAGCGACCTACCGACTTCAAAAAATGCATATTCGTGATCTAGAAAGTGCCATTTCTAAAAAATCAAAAAAAAAAGAAATTGTTAAAAAAAGTTTTTTCCAAAACTTTGAAAAAAATAGTTAAAGAACATTTTAATACATTCATTACGGCACTTGAAATTATTTGAAAAAAAAACTTTTTTTTTACATAAATTATGTACATAAAAAATAAAACGCACCTTTAAATAACCTAGGTACATACCTGTGTAGGTAAATATGTATCTACTTACATAATATGAGCCTATCGATATAAAAATTAAATTTTACTCTACCACCCACCACCTACCCACATTTCAATCATCACCTACTATTTGCATACGACCTACCTTGGTTGAAACCTAGAAACTTGACAACAACAAATAATAATATTGTAGCTGCTCCTCCGTTCAACTTAAAAATATCTATATTTCTATTGTATAACAAAATGGGGTCCACAATTAACTAAACACAACAACAAAGATTCGTTGTGTTCCTCCTTTTCACAAAATATCCGTTCCACAAAAGTTTCTTCCACCCAATTAGCGTGAGGCATAGACGATTTCCTTGCAAAAGCTATTTTCATAGAATGTCGCGACATCTGTTTTTAAAAATCAAATTCACGAACCGTTTTTAAAAATAACGAAGCAAATACATCAACCATTAAATTTTCGGAATGGTTTTTAGTTTCCGGTACAATTTCCTTGTGTTGAAATGTACTTCCGGGTTAAAGTGTGTTGTGTTGGACTGGCTTTAGGTTGAATGATGCCGGTTGAAGTGTATTGGGTAGAAGTGCGTTGGGTTGGACTGGGTTGACCCCTATTGAATTGTTCTCATACATCATAGTGGTAATTCTCTCTACGTTTCATCTTTATCTCCATGACAACTTTGTCTCTCCTCTTGGTGAGTACATTTTTAGTACATGTTCTGCCGTAAGCATAATTGAGACTACTGAAAATACCTTTTTGGTTATTTTGTATTGTATTTTATTGAGTCTTTAAGAAAATTTTACAATGTAGATATACTTATACAATTTGTCAATTATATTTAGAAAACGGCGGCTATAATGTATTGCCTGCACTGGAATTATAATGTTTTCCTCATGGATGTCAATTAATAGTGTTAGCTTGCTCTTGCTCATGGAGCTATATACTGTTGCGCGTGACGTATTGTCACTTTTGGATATTTACATATATACAAATAAATACTTAATCTAGCCTACGATAAACCTAAAATAAATAACCAGAAAATATAAACTATATAGAATATATAGATTTGTTTCGTTTAAATGGAAATTTTTAGAGCGAGTACGCTCTATATCTTATTGTATGAAAAATGAAATCACATTGAAAATACATGAAATAAAAGAATTATCAAACAGAAAGTATTTTTTAGAGCAGGAACGCTCTATTGAGTTACGGGAATTGAATAAATCACATGAAATAATAACATGAAATCACGAATAACGTTCACATAAAATCTGTTCTTTTAAACGATTACTTTACTATATGAATTAACAATCACTGGTTAAGATTAAAAGGAAATTTGTAAAGGATTTCTATGTGAATAGAATATTTTATAAACCAAGTTGCTGCATAATGACGTTGCTGCTGTTTGCGGTTGTGGTGCTTGTTGCTCTCACACCAATGTTAACTGTAGTGCCTTTTTTTTTCCTTTGTGGGCTTTGGTTAAAACTCCAGACAATGTTCCTTGTGGAATTCTGTAGCCGATTAAAGATGAATTTACAGTTGCTGCTACAGAATCCGTTGTTTGAATTCGCCGCCAGTTTGCGGTGGATGAAAATTCCGAAAGTTTACCGCTCAGCCTGTTGCTTTAACTGTACACTCTCCCCAAAGTTACAGTTAATAACCGTGAAGAAACTTCTAGCGGTGCTGAAGGATACGGGACTTTCGGATGACGAGTTGCTGGGCACTATTTGTGCCCTGGTTGTTTATCGGTAGACCGATGAATTTTTTTTTTTTTTTTTTAATTAAATTAAATTTACTCAGTTACTTTTTTAACTCCCGATAAAAATTGAAAAAAATTGCCAATAAAACGTTTACTTTTTTTTTATTAGATTAATGGACGGCAGTGCTTGGCACAGCACGACCGTCCTCTATCACGACCTCGACATCCCCCTTTTTGGTTATTTATTTTGCATATAAACGTCATCTATCAAGCTGCTCTACATTACCGACACTACATCTCATGAGCTCATACACAAACCATTACCAAAGAAAAAATCTACATTGCCCACTTATGCATTTCTAAACAGGGTGATCATAAAGAACACAAATAAAATAAAATAAATTAAAATTTATACGGAACAACATAAAAGTAAAAAAGAAAAAGAAACACAAAAAAAAACAAAAATAAAACATAGATAAACAAATTGATATATTAAACAATGGCTTCTTGCGCTTTATGTAAAAATGTCACAGACTATATGATTGACTCAATTATGTGTCAGGGAAATTGCAGAAAACTTTTTCACGTCACATGTATCGACGCTCCTTTCAGCACAATTAAGCTTTTTAAGGACAGAAAATCATTTTACTATTTCTGCAACGAATGTGACCCGTTTGTTCTCACAAATATCTCTCGTGACGTGCTAGAAAACAGAAAAAATCTTGAAAACCTACATGACCAGTTGCTGAATTTGGCTAAGCAAGTTGAAGCATTAACCTCTGTTTCTCAAACGCACGATATGCAACCACAAAGCGTTAAAAGACAAACCAGAAATAATACAAAAATCAAAAATAATACGACCATCATAAAGCCACAAAAATCATCGAAACGAAAAAGTGACGAATTAGATGCAGAAAGCTCTCTCCAAAATCCTTCGATGAAAAAAACGGCCAAGTTAATATTTCATTCTCATGCACTTACTCGTAAATTGACTAATTTTAATTTTAATGAGAATTCTGCAATTCCTCAAACTCTTCTTCCTCAAACTCTTCTTCCATCGACATCAGCTCCAAAACTTGCCAATTCAAGTTCAACTGAAATAGCTCCATCTTCTTCGTTTACCTTACCTACTAATACAACAAAAACGACAGATATCGCAACTGCTTTGCTATCAGTTAATCCATCATCACAAACACATCTAATTTCACCAAACTTACCAACTAAGTCTTTGATATCATCGTCTTCTTCAAATTCAAGCTCGATTAATGAAGTCCAACTTAAGGCAGCACAAAGATTTAAATGCTTATTTTTATCCAACTTTGATCCAGCCACAAGCTGCGAAAATATTTGTAAATTCGTCACTTCCCTGTTCTCAAATGCTAAATTAAAAATTGAACGACTTCAAACAAAAAGTAATGACTACACATCCTTTAAACTGTATGTTACCCAGGAAATATTCAATCAATTACTTGAAAAATCGTTATGGCCGGATAATATAATTATTCATGAATTTGTAAGCAAAAGGAATAATATTCGCCCTTTTCAAAACACACTGACAAGACATGTAAATCGTCGCCACTAATAAATTTTTTCTATCAAAATGTGAGAGGACTTCGGACAAAGACCAATAAGGTCTACTATTCAACAATAACCTGCTCTTATGACGTTATTTCCCTCACCGAAACATGGCTGTATGCTGGTATCAAAGACGGCGAACTTTTTGATAACACATTTAATGTTTTTAGACGTGACCGGTATTCAGATCCGAATATAGATACCGTGGGAGGTGGAATCTTGATTGCTGTAAGATCGTCTTTCATATCTACGCCAGTACATGTTCCTGTAGCCCTTGACAATGAATTTCTCTGCGGTAAAATATCTTTAAGTAACAAAAACATTTACCTTGTTACTGTATATATAGTTCCGGGAAGTCGCTGTGATGTTTATGATAAAGCTTTTGAATTCATTAACTATATCAATGAATTATTAGAATATAACGACGAGCTGATTTGCCTCGGCGATTTTAATCTTAGCAATATTGCTTGGTTACGATGTCCTGAATCGAACGTAATGTTGCCAACTGGACATCTTAAATCTGGTGACTCAAAACTAATTGATGATTTAAACTCACTTGGACTACACCAATTTAACGATGTTTCTAATTGCAATGGAAGAATTTTGGATCTAATTTTCGCAAGCTGTGATGAAGATATTGTTGTGGAAAAATCAACAGATCCTTTAGTAGTTGAAGATAACCATCATCCATCTTTATCTTTTTCTCTTTCTTTTGATTTAATATTTCATTCTGACCTTAATGAAAACTTTTACACTTTTAATTTTAAAAGGACAGATTTTAACAAATTAAATATGCTGCTGTCACAAGTTGATTGGTCATATCTCAATAATTGTTACTGTGAACACTATGGTCTTTGAATTTTATAATGTCTTGTTTGATTGTTTTTAAAATGTGTACCTCTAACTTCTGTAAAATCGAGATCTTCAGTTCCAGATTGGTATGATAGTGAAATTATTAAAAGCCTTAAGAACCTCAGAAACAAGTTTTGGTCAGTTTATAAATTATCTCGAAGTGAAGCCGACTTTGAAAACTTTTGCCGTGCTCGTGAAAATTTCAATAGATCTTCAAGTTTAAAATATTTGAATTATCTGCAGAAGGTACAAAGAGATCTTAAAATGAATCCAAAATATTTTTGGAACTTTATAAATAGTAAAAGGAAGTCTTGTCCATATCCGTCTGTTCTTTAGTCAAACGATATATCTAGTCATGACCCTCGTGTTATTACACAATTGTTTGCAGACTTTTTTCAAAATGCCTTTAACTGTGATACTAACATCTGTGATACTTCGAACTGTGATATACTTGACGAAAATAGCCAAAATTTTGGCTTTTTGAAATCATTCTCTTACTTGACTGATATAAACTTCAATATTAATTCTGATAACATTGCTAAGTTTATATCTACTCTTGACGAGAATTGTAAACCAGGTCCGGATGGTATACCATCTATTATTTTAAAAAAATGCGCAAATAATTTGCTTTTACCCTTATCCACTCTCTTTAATTGTTCTCTGTTTTCTTGTCAATTTCCGTGTATTTGGAAAAAATCCTTCATAATCCCTTTACACAAAAAAGGTAAAAAAGACGAAATTCAAAACTATGGGCCTATAGCCAAACTATCGGTTATTCCGAAGCTTTTTGAAGCTATTATTTGTGAATCTCTGTGTTTCTATGTCAAATCAGTCATTGTTCCGAATCAACATGGCTTTACAAAAGGTCGCTCTACTGTAACGTTTCTTATGGAGCTAACCGAACTTTGCATTGATGCATTTAAGAAAAAGAAAGTAATTGACTGCGTCTTTACGGACTTTAGTAAGGCGTTTGATAAACTCTCCCTTAAGATCTTGCTAAAAAAGCTAATAAATCTTGGTTTTAGCGAAAATTTTGTTATGTGGCTTCAATCTTATTTATTAAACAGATCTTATGCAGTGTTGTTTAGCGATTGTCCATCAAGTTATTTTACAGTTAACTCTGGAATACCACAAGGTAGCCATTTAGGACCTCTACTTTTTATTTTATTTATTAATGACTTACCATCTATCTTGAAGTATTCTAAATGCCTCATTTACGCGGATGATATGACAATTTTTAAAACTATCTCTAGTATTAGTGATTGTGAAATGTTGCAATCCGACCTTAATTCGTTTTTTTGACTGGTGTGTTCGTAATTGCTTGTCTCTTAATATAAATAAATGTAATTTTATGAGCCTCACAAGAAAACTTTTAGTAACTCAATTTAATTATTCGTTAAATGGAATTTCCCTGTCTTGTATGGAAAACGTAAATGTTCTTGGCGTCATATTAGATCGAAAGCTTGAATTTATTCAGCACATCAACTCCATATCAAATAGAGCCAATTCAATTCTAGGCTGGATTAAGAGAGAGTCACGGCAATTTTCAGATCGTTTTGTTACAAAACAGCTTTTTATAACATTTGTTCGTCCCATTCTTGAATACGCTTGCCAGGTTTGGTCACCCCATTATGAATGCCATATATTAAGGTTAGAACGTGTTCAAAAAAGATTTCTGCGATTTGCCTTGCGGGGCTTAGGTTGGGAAAATCCTTACGAGCTTCCCGCATACATCAGTCGACTGAAACTAATTGATTTGCCATCCCTTGTGAATAGCCGTTCTTATTTAAGTTTTGTTTTTATCGTTAAATTAATAAATGGTAACACAGACTCTTTGTACCTTTTGTCTCGAATAAATTTTAATATTCCTCAAAGAAACTTACGGAATCTACCTAGCTGCATAAATGTCCCAAACTGTCGTACTAATTATGAACGATTTTCTCCCTTAAACAAAATGTTTGAATTATTTAATGTTCTCAATAATAGATGTAATAACTTATTTGACCAATCGTTAAATTTTTCATCTAAATTTCAGTCAAATGTGTATTCAATTATATAATTGTACTCTTATTATAGACATAAGTACTTATATCTGAATCTAGTCTTTAGCTATGTAAATAAAAAAATAAATAAAAATAAAAAAAATAAATAAAACATCCTTGGCGCTGGGTAGGCTGGAAAACATTATCTCCTTGTCGAGCAGAAAATTGGGTCCCTTCCACCATAAATCCAACTGCGCTAAATGCTTCGCCATCATCCCACGAGTGGCACAGTGCAGGATTCACGCACGGGGATATCCTTGGATCCAATGTAAGACCGTGGTGGAGTCTGTGTAGGCAAAATATTCAAGGTCATGAATGGAAAGAGCTTCTTTTACCTTGCTAAGCAGATTGGTTAGCAGTAAAGAGCCACATAGCTCCAAGCGGGGAATCGAAAGGGATGGTTTAACTCTCGCGATTCTGGTCTTGGCACAGATAAGCGTAGTTTTTATCCCATTGACTCCTATAAACCTCACATATATTGCAGCAGCGTAAGCTTACTCTGACGCATCAGCAAAGCCGTGCAATTCTAATACCTCCTTTTGATTGTATTGTAGCCACCTCGAAATTTTCAATAACTGAACGCAAATTAGATCTGCCCTGAATTCTGCCCACTCTTGGTAGAGATCCAATGGAATGAATTCGTCCCAACCAATTCTCTTCATCCAAAGACGCTTCATGAATATCTTCATCTTGACAATTGTGGGTGCAAGCCAACCCAATGGATCAAACACCCTAGCTATGTCCGATAGCACTTCTCTTTTGGTGGCGTGCAGCCCAATGGTCGATATTGTGGATGCAAACTTGAAAAAATCGTGCCTCGTGTCCCACAGTAAACCCAACGTTTTAACTCCGCTTTCACCAATGGAGAACTCGGTTGCAAGTTCACAATGCTCGATGGGAACGGTATTTAAGAAGTCGGCCGAATTCGAGGACCACTTAAGGAGGTTCATTCCCGAATTGGCAAGGACATCTACTAACTCAGTTCTTACATCTATTGCCTCGTTGGCACTTTCGAAGGTAGACATCAAATCGTCTACGTAAAAATCGTTGAGGATGCTATTCGAAGCCCGTGGAAAATGAGGCATATTATTTATACCAATTTGCTTGAGGACACAAGTTGCTAAGAATGAAGCTGAAGCCGTTCCGTATGTTCCAGTGAGAAGATATAATCGCGTGGCTCATCAGTTACTTTCTCCCTCCAAACTATCCGCTGAAACTGAACATCCTTCGCGTTAAGTAAAATCTGGCGATACATCTTTTCTATATTAGCTTTAACCGCAATTTTATGTCTTCGGAATCGCATTATGCATGTAAAAAGGTCATTTTGGATCGTAGGTCCGACAAGCAAATAGTCATTTAAGGACCAACCGTTAGTGGATTTAAAAGGTGCGTTGAACACGACCCTTATCTTTGTGGTTGCGCTGGTGGGCTTCAATACCGCATGATGAGGTAAATAGAACGACGGGCGATTTAAATTGCTAGGAGACACGATAGATAGACACCGTTGGCACCCTTTATCATAACCATTGCCGTTGGCAACATTGACGACCACTCACGATACGATGGAGCTGCCCGCACGGAGACTGCGGTCACGAAGGCGTTCGATGGACTTGGCATTCGGTTTATGTGTAGCAGAGTATTGTGTTTTGAGACACACGTCTTGCAATTAGCGTATTTACACTCCACTAAAGCATGTTTCACCCGAAGACAGTAACAGCAAATTCCGTTTGCTTTCACGAATTCGCACCGAGCAGCCACCGTGAGATCTCGAAACTGAGCGCACTGGTAAAGCATATGTCTTTGTTTGCATTTAACCCACGATAGAGTTGTGGCATTCAAAACGCGCTTACTCATATCCTTGGCCTTGAAAAGATTTGTCATGCTGCGCTTGGTTTGTCATAATGCGCCCTTAATAGGATGCAGGCATTATCGAAGTTGTCATTGCTATGTGGAAGATGATTCACGAGCGAAAGCGCGTCTCGGCTCAAACGCGTTTGGAGAATTTCCAACTTTTCAATGCCCGTAACCGATTTTTTGGACATAACTAACGCAATAAACAAATCGCGAAATCTTACCCATTCGTGAATTTTCCTGAAAATTCTGGTAAGTTGACAGAAGGGAGACCGGATGCCGGTTGTAGTATTGTGATACTAATTGGTCGTCGCGTGGGATCAGCAAGATTTTTTACGATTTCGTTTGAGGAAGACTGATTGGCTGCCAAAGACTTAATAGCTTTACTGACCTCAGTATCGGTATCGGATTGAGAATCACCGGCACCATATCTTTGTATTACTTCCGATAATTTTGCGTGTGCGCTGTAATACGTTGTTTCAAACTCCGCGCAGTATTGTGTTTCTTCGGAGGCACCATCAATAATAGACAATTCAATTTCGTTTTGTAAACACTCGAAGTCTGTCATGTATTCCTCGTGCTTTATTTGACGTAACTTGCATTCAGCCAGTGGAGCACCTGGTGTCTCACTAAACGTAACAATCCGCATTACCTGGCCTTTAATTACTGCTCGTTTTCGTTTTAGAGCTTCCATAACTTGATAGTAATAACACAACCAAAGAAGACCAACCTGCAGTTACCGCAACAGATACTTTTCGACTTATTTTTTTTATTGAAACCAATCACCGTACGTAGTTATAATTCTGTTTTTTTTTTTTTTTACTGCCGATAGGACCAAATGTTTGTTCGTTCGCGTTGTGGTACTTCGAATTTTTGGATTAATCCCAGCTGAAAAAGAATTTTACAATCTATATGTTGTCCGATGCGAAAATAAAAACGCGTGTGTCTTCTTTTAAGGTTAAGAAAAAACTCAAAAAACTTTATTGAGATAGATGGCAAAGCAAAAGAAGAGAAAGATATACATTATTACAACTATTGTCAATCATTACTAACTTCAAAACAAAAAGTGATCACTTAAGGTGAACGCATAAGGCTTAGGGCGATGCATCGGCAAACAAGCCCAGTGCAACATAATCAATTTTCCTGCGAACATTTATTCCCACAACTTCTCCATTCTCATCAGAGAGCATATATTTTGGCATTTTGACTATAAACATTTGAATAAATTAAAAAATAATCTACGAATTATTTAATATTTACTAGATATAGTATACACCAAATTATTTTTTCCCCGAAACTTCTGCCAACAGCTGATTTAAATTTTGACAGTTCTGATTTCTTACCCCAAGTAAGAACCTGGGGTGCGTGAGAGCGCATTCAATGCGTGCCCTTGTTTACATCGAACACAGTGCAAAAACACTTGGGTGAAAAATGTTTCACATCAAACGCTTCAGTGCGTGTTGAAGGCGCACCAGGGCGCCCCAGTGTCGACATCAAACAGACCTATTATATCAAGTCATTTGATTCATTATGTCGTTGGCTCTTAGACTATAGTGTCCACGAAGGAACGAAATTTACTCCTATGGACTGCCTCTTTGGTTTCACTGCAGACATGCCATCAAATTTAAAAATGGAACCAGAACCAATATACAATAACGAAAACTATTACTACGTTCTTAGACATAAACTCCAGAAGACCCATACTATAGCCAGAAAAAATTCAATAAATAACAAAAGAAGTTCAAAACACTACGATCAAGGAGTAAAAACAAGTAAATCTCACATCGGCTATAAGTTGCTAGTGAAAAATTAAGACAAACAACACAAATTATCAGAGATATGGACGGGCCCTTATGTCGTGGAAAAAATACCCAATGCAGAAAATAGTATAATCCAGATAAAGAACAAACAAGTTACGATACATAATAACCAAATATAAAACACTATTTTGAGTAAGACTCCCATCGAAACACACAAATTATACAACTGTTAATAAAACACATACATTTTATTTAGTCAATACTCATTCACACACAAAATATTTTATAAACAAGCTGCTAAAATTCATTATACATATAACAAGTTGTAAAACACGTAAAATTAAAATATATTTTTAATGTTTACAATTACAATTACAGTTCAGTGTTTAATCTTTTAGACTTTTAATTTATTTAATAAAACAAAAATGTTTTTAGAAATTTATTCTATTGCAAAAACTACACCACGCCGAGCAAGCAAATTAGATCAACCTAAATGACGATTTCAATGCAACTGCTGACAAGAATGGAACAGAAGAGGAAACACTGCCGAGACCAACAGATGTTAGAAGAAAATCAATCAAACCCCTAAAGCAAACCACAAATACAATAACACAAAAACAAATATTCAAGCAAACATAAAAAACGAACTGTAAATACATTACACTCCCATTGCCAAATATTACACAAATAGTAAAAATTTAATTGAAAAGCATTGACAAAAAAATTCATTTAAAAAAAAAAAGTAATCCAAACTTCACTCGCAGTCGCACCTCAGCTTCGTTTCTCCCATCCTCTCCACGCGCACCCCCATAACTGTTGCTTTCTATGCAAGATATACAGAATAGAAAGGTAATATATTCCCACGCATTATTTTGTGTATGTTCTGCGCATGTACGTCATTTGAATTATTATCGTTTGACAGCTGCGCTTTCCTTCCTTTCATTTCGATTGTGAAATATAGCGCGTGTGTTGTGTTTTCGAAAAGAATAATTTTGTTAAATAAAAACTATGGCGGTTTGTTCAGTTTTTGTTTGTGATTCAAATAATAATAAGAAAAGTAAACAATATAAAAATAGAGTTAATAATGTGCCTGTGAAACTATTTCGTTTTCCCAAAGATTTGGAAATGGCAAGAGTTTGGCAGAATAAATGTTTGCAGAAAGGATACAATAAATGTGAGAACGGCCTACATTTGTTCAAAGCATTTCACTCGGGACAAATATATTCGCAATTTGCAACACGAACTTTTGGTATATTCACCAAAAAGTTGCAAAAAACTGAGATCCGATACAATTCCCACAGAAAATCTTCGATTCACCAGTTTTTCAAATAAGGAGAATATTGACCAAAACAACAAGCGAAATTAAGGCATAATATCAGACTCTTCAAACGTAGAGTCCTTTAATGAAGAAGAAGTTAAAATGGATGTTGACCTCAACAATGACTCAGTAATAGTGGACGAGGAGAGCACCCTACTTACTTCAGACTTCTTATCCTGTTTTTCTGGTTGCGAGAGAGTACATGATGACGAAAAAAGCATAACTGTTCCGAGCAATGAAAAAGAAATGTCTGATGTAAAGTACGATGCCTTGGAGTACCTTGCTGGCTACCTTAGCGTTTTAAATCAAAAACACCAAACATAGGAATTCTTGCTGATAAGAAAGATATTAAAGGATTAACATGGACAAATCAATGAAGGGGGTCTTCAGAAGCCAAGCGGATTATTTATCATGGAATTGAAGAAGTTAGATTCTATTTTCAACAAATTTAACAATATCCACGAAGAAGAATACGCTCTCGAACCATCTAAAGGCTACATACAAAATTTGTTTTCTTTAGCAGTCGACTGCACTTTGGATCCTGAAATTATAAGAACTTTCTTTCGATGTAAAATGTATTTTAGAATCAGAATTCAAAATCAAAATATAATAAACAATGTTTGGAAGAAGAAAGATCAACTTAAAAGAAAATTTAATAAAATCTGTGCTTAAAGTTTTAACGTGTTGTACTTCTTTTTATTAAGTATGATAATTTACGCAGAAATATACATAAGTGGGTAAGTTGAAGGTGTCGCAGTTATTCGTTGAGAGATGAAAACTTATTGCAATCTGCATCTTTTGACACAATCATGTATTCACTTTTATACTGAAGTCTGCACTCACTTCAAGAAATAGAATTCGAGTGACGTCACACAAAAGAGAGAGATAGGATAACGACATGCGCAATATACTACCTTGTTTTCTGTATATCTTGCTTTCTATGCACTGCAAACCTCTTGTGAAGCTTATCGCAAGAGGTTTGCGGTGGGCGGACAAGTAGCATTTGGCGAATAGTTTTATCCTGTTTTGTTTGCCCATACTGTGCAATACAGGCCAGCTGTTTTGGCATTAAGTGAAACCCAGGTTGGGCAGAATATTGATTTAGCAGAATTTTGCTTGGTTGGATATGGATATAACTTAGTACCATTACTTTTTTCCCACCATGGTCTTGTTGTTTATGTTAGGAATGATATTGCTTGCCAGAGCCTTCCCCAATATGGGCATTGTTCTAATACGGACTTGAATTTCCTGTGGCTCAAATTCACTTTCCGCAAGCATATCATTCATTACTATTTTCCTTACAGGAATCCAAATCTTGACAGCATGTCTTCTTGTGATGGGTTAAATGTTTTGTCAGGTTCAATTTAATTTAATTTAATTATTTGTTTATTTATCATCTATCGAGTACAAATCTCTCTTAGACTAAACCCATATTTACAATTATGTCTATATAAATATTTAATTTACTTTACATTTTAAACGAATCAGAGAAATTAAACTTACATAATACAAATATTCTATGACACTAAACTCAAAACAGTAGTTTTAAAAACATCTCTGCTTAAAGACAAGTCAATATTTTGATAAATTGAGTTTAACTCAAAACTGGATCGTGAAATTGGATCGGATCTACCGTAGTTTGTAAAAGAACGGGGAACAAAAAAGAGTGTCTGCCTCATCCTCAACTGCCGTGAGGGAGCATACAAAGAAAACAGAGAAAGAAGTTTTGAACAATCAATACGATTACAGAAAGTATCTCTAGCAAGCATTATTAAATAATACCTTCTTCTAGCTTCAAGAGACTTTAAGTCAATTAACAAGCATCTATCACTATACCTAGGCAAGATATTGTCAACCCAATTAAGTTTTCGCAACGCATACCTCGAGAATTTTTTCTGAACAGATTCAATACGATTAATACCCACCCTATACAATGGACACCATATACAACATGCATACTCTAGAACTGATCTTATAAGTGAAATGTACAAAGCTTTAATCGTGTACGCTTTAGAAATTATGTAGTGCAAGTGCAAATCAAAGGATAATTTCGAATCGAAAATAACGCCTAAGTCTTTTTGACTGTGCACTGACTCAAGCGGTATGTCAGAAATAACGTAGGAATGATTAATAACATTAGGCGACCTTGTTAATGTAATGCTTTTACATTTAGCTATATTCGAGAACAGACGATTCTCGCTACACCAAGCTGTGACTTCATCTAAATCAAATTGAAGTCTATGACAATCCAGTTCACACTTAATATTCTTAAAAAGCTTAAGATCATCGGCAAAGAGCAAACATTCAGAATTCCGAATTCTAAGTGGTAGATCATTGATAAATATTATGAAGAGGAGAGGTCCTAAATGGCTGCCCTGAGGAACGCCTGAATGATTAAGATTCTCTTTTGATACCACTGTTCCAATTTTAACATTTTGCTTGCGATTAGTCAAGTAATTTTCAAACCACTTAAGAAGGCTAAATTGAAAACCTAAGTATTTCAATTTCCTTAGCAGAAAATCATGTTGAACTCTATCGAATGCCTTAGAGAAGTCTGTATAAATAGCATCAACGTGGTTTCCACGTTCAATACCTTTAATACAGAAATTCGCAAACAAGGCTAGATTTGTTACTGTCGATCTACCACTAACGAAACCATGCTGATCTACGGATACAATCGAGCTAACGTCGTCATAAATGCATTTTTTCACAATGGCTTCAAAATCTTTCGGTATTAATTTCAGTTTTGAAATGGGTCTGTAATTAATAACCTCTTGTTTTGAGCCTGATTTGTATATTGGACTTATCATCGACAGTTTCCACTCACCAAAAAGTCACCGGTAGAAAGTGATTAGTTAAAAAGTTTAGCAAGTGGAATTGCAAGACTATGAGAACACATTTTAAGCAAAGCTGAACAAAATTTATCAGGGGTAAGCTTAAAATCAGATTTCTTCAAGGAAGAAAGCTGAAGTAAAACCTGATCAACTGACAAACTTAAGCTACCTAAATTAGTGATAGTTTCACCACATTGAATTTCATGTGAATCCGTAAGGGAATCAAGAACAAAGTTAGATTGGAAATAAGACGCAAACATATCGCCTACAATGTCCTCATCATTTGACGATTGATTAAGGTAATTCATCTATCTGGAATACCATATGACTTCCGTTTAGAATTGCCGAACTTCCAAAAGGCGCGAGAGTAATTTTTAATATTATTCTCAATAGAGCGCATATAGCTATTAGAGACAGACTTTTTTACAGACTCATATTTATTCCTAAATCGTTTATAACGAAGGCATAAGCTAGGATCCTTTCTGTAATTTTTATGCACTTTGGAAAGTTTGTTTTTAAGATTACATAATCTGTTATTAAACCAAACGGGCTTATTTCTATGCTTTCTCGCCTTAAATGGAAGAAACAGATTATATGCTTCCTCAACCTAAGCAATAAAAGAATCGTAACACTCCTTTAAGTCATGAGAGCAAAGAACTTCTTCCCAATCTATCGCGTTAATGAAATAGTTCATACCATTATAATTAGCATTACTGAAATCGCAAACTTATTATCAATAAAACTCGTCTCAAGTTCATTTGAGACATTAAAAGGAAGTAAACATTGATCTTTTTCAGAGTAAATCCATTTTAAATGAGGGAGATTAAAATCCCCCAAAATAACAATATTAGAATCAGCCCTTAACGAACTAAAAACATTACGAATATTGTCAATATGCATCTGGTAAATACTTATATTCGAATCAGGCGGAATGTATGATATAATAAAATAAATACAATTTAAGCAGAATGGCAAAGTTACTTCAACACATAGTTGTTCTACAGCTTTGAATTCAAGAGGAACTTCTCTATATATTAAATAAGATCTTAAAGCTAATAATACACCACCACCTCTACGCAATCCAGTATCTGCAAACAATCTATCTCTTCTGAACACATTCAAATCTTCAGACCGACATAGTTCAGCAGAAAGTACATCATCAGACAACCATGTCTCAGTCAAAGCAATAACATGATAAGAGCAGCAGGATACAGCGAGATAAAAGTCAGTTGTCTTAGACCGCATACCACCAACATTTTAATAATATACAGAAAGCATATCGGCAGCAGTTCGCAGAGCAGGTGAACAATTTAAATTATCTATAAGTTCGCATTCCTCTCCGGTGAGACGTAGTTTTTTGGAAAGTACCGAAAATCACGAACATAAACACCAGCTGGTCAACAGCTCGAATCAAATGCAGCATCATAAAGCTCAGCAGGAACACCAATTTTAAAGTTAACATGTTCAATAAGACGTTCATCCATTCCTTTCTTCATCAATTTAAAACATTCGATTTAGCGAGGGGAGCATTAAGGTTAGTAGCGATTAAATTTATAATTGACTGGGCAGATGTCGACGGTTTGAACTTAGATAAATGCAACCATTTTTTGTTCTGGATAACCTCAATTTCGTTCGTACCAATATTGACATTACTTCCAATGACACTTTTATGTTTATGCTTTTTGTTTTGATCGTTAACTTCTTCCCAATTATCGTTGATCTCTTCATACGCAACAGCTGGATTAATAGGGGCAACAGCTATATCAGCACCAATTAGATTAGCGATTTCAGTTACTCCAGATGATCGCAGCATAGGCAGTTCCATTTCCCTTTCATCAGGGAGCGAGGAGGGAACGATGGAATTGTTGTCGTTCACCTCCACCATATTCTTGTCATGTTCACCTACACCAGCAGATGAAACAGACGGCAACGAGTCGAGTGCAGAATTATGTTCAAAGGACTGAGGTTGAGGGGGAGTAGACGAATTCTGACAAACGTCAAGCAAAGTCGGAGGGGTGGAACACGAATTCTGATTATCTTTAGACACAGAAACACTTTTTTTTTTTTTTTTTTTTTTTTTTTTTTATTATTATAATTATAACTAGCTGACCCACCCGGCTTCGCTCGGTTAGACAAATCTTACTTTCATACGGATTAAATGAATTACAATTTAAAAACTGACAGGAAACACATTTTTAACTTAAAACACACATGAGTGTAGTTAAGAAATATTTAATTTTAAATACAATATTTATAATCAAAAAGTTTTTTACTTGCGATTATAGGTACTATAAGGGAAGTTATGCATTCGTCTTGAAAAAAAAGTTAAAAATTCTGTCCGTCTGTATTTTTGTCTGTCTGTATGTATAGACACCTACAGCCCAAACGGGTGGGCCGAAATGCTTCAAACTTGGTATATAGAGTTTTTTAGGTATTGTACAGAGGGGAAATTGAAATTTTATTTAGCTCAAAAATAACGGTACCTGCCATATACCGTTACGCTAAAGCTTATTCTTCTCAAAAACGACTCCAAAGATTTCGATTTAAGAAAATCAGTATTGCTTTTTAGGTACGACCAATTATATGGCTGAAAAAAAGTTTTAAAAAATGTCTAACAACGGTAGGTACTTTCCATAGGACCGTTTTTTTTCGACTATCTCGAAAATGATTCAACCGATTCTTTCGAAATTTCACACATATATAGTTGTAGGTAACTCAATTTGTACTGCATACCAATATTTTTGAAAAATATTTTTTTGTATTTTTAAAAGCATCTACAAAAAAAAAATTTTAAATTAATATTTTGCAAACTGCTTATTAATTGTATTTGCTGAATACCTAAGAAATGGAGTGTTTGAATTTTTTTTGAAATTTTTTTTTCAAAAAAAACTTTTTTTTTAAAAACCGCTCCACAGGTTTTTATAAGTTTACTCATAAATTACAATTTATATAAGAAATAAAATGGTTTTATTTTTTTTCAGCTCAAATTATTTTAAGTATTTATTTAAGAATTTTGAAAATTTTATTTTTATCAAAATGTCAAGCCCCTAGACCACTGTCAGAAATTAGAGCAAGTTCGTGCGACCCAGTCGTGCATTTTATTTGTTGATGCGCCCGGCGGAACTGGACAAATGTTCTTGATTTAATTAATATTAGCAGCAACACGTGCTCAAAGTGGAATTGCGTTAGCTCTCGCATCTACCGGAATTGCTGCAACACTGTTGGAAGGTGGAAGAACAGCACACTGAGCACTGAAGCTTTCGTTAAACCTGCGAATCAAAGAAAATCCTGTTTGCAGCATTTCAAAGCAATCAGTCATGGCAAAAGTGGTGATATAGCAAGCGGATTTCCGAAATCACTTCCCGTGATTCTGAAACCAACAGCGGCGTATGAATAAATCTCATGTCTCAGGCATCGTTTTTTTCTGTATGTGCAAACCATTCCATTGAGTGTGAATATGCAAGTGTTCTTTGGATTTGCCTGGGCATGCCGCCTCATCATTTGAGTTCTAAAGTTGGATCTGTCATCTTAATGATACGAAACCTTTATGCCCCGAAACTGTGCAATGGAACCCAACTGATTGTGAAGAAGCTGATGAACAATGTGATAGTGGCAAGGATTTTGAAAGGACCGTTCAAAGGAAAAGAATGCCAAATTCCGCGAATTTCCTTTTCAACTGATTTGCGGTCAGCTATTATAATGTGGCGTGTTTCCTAGTTGGGAAACCATCCTCACTCTTCAGAAAACAAATTGTTGTGTATCATGCAGCCTTAAACCCAATTCAATCATTTTTCTTATATAATTTATTAATTAATTTAACAATTTTTTAAATGAACCATTTGCATTACTCAAGAGCTTTTTGATAAACAACGTTTTTTGTTTTCCCATTTAATGCATAAATAAACAATAAGGACGGTTTACCCACTCGCGAACATCCAACATAAAGTTGTCCGTGAGAAAAAATTGGGAAAATGTTTGCCTAAATTCCCCTGCTAACAATATCAATGCACCACCAAATAAACGTTGGTTTCCTCGTTAATCTTTTAACGTTCGATTAAGGGCTTCCAATAATTTCTTGTGAATCATCGTGCACTTATCCCAAATGATTATTTTACATTGCTGTAAAACCTTTGCCATTCCAGATGTTTTTGAAATATTACATGTTTGAAATTCATTTACTTACATGTCAATGGCAATTTTAATGCAGAGTGAGCTGTTCGACCACCGTCTAACAAAGTTTGCGCAATCCCAGACGACGCAAGCGCTAATGATATTTTATTTTCAGATCGAATCGTAGCTAAGATCCAAGTTCTGGTTTGAATAAATATTTCGCATTCGATGTAATATTTCTTCGGTCATTTCATCCCGATGATTTGTCCAAAATCGCAGATTTCAAACTTATTCCAATTTTATTAAAATTAAATTGACACATTGAAAAAAAAAAAATAATTTTCTATAATTACGGGAAAAATACTTTATGTGTCGACAAAAATGCTAGATCAAAAAGAACCACGCTACCGCTTTACAGAATTTTGACCAAACTTCACAGAAACCTTTGCAGGCATCCTCAGAAGATGCTACCAAAAGATTTGTTAGTATTTTGACAAAATGCAATAAAACTGCAGTTGTTGCAAATTATTTTTCCGAAGTTTGGCCGGAAACCTTCGTCGACATACTCAGAAGACCCTACAAAAAATGCTGTTATTAATATGACGAAATGCACTAAAAATGCATTTTGCGGTTTGCCCTTTACCGAAATTTGACCAATCTTCACAAAAAGACCTTCCTCAATAGGATAGCTAACTTTATAAAAAAACATTAAAAAATTCTGCCCAGCCATTCTCGAGTTTATCGACCCCGAACATAAGGCAACTTATTTTTATATATTAGAAGACTAGCTGACCCACCCGGCTTCGCTCGGTTAGACAAATCTTACTTTCATACGGATTAAATGAATTACAATTTAAAAACTGACAGGAAACACATTTTTAACTTAAAACACACATAAGTGTAGTTAAGAAATATTTAATTTTAAATACAATATTTATAATCAAAAAGTTTTTTACTTGCGATTATAGGTACTATAAGGGAAGTTATGCATTCGTCTTGAAAAAAAAGTTAAAAATTCTGTCCGTCTGTATTTTTGTCTGTCTGTATGTATAGACACCTACAGCCCAAACGGGTGGGCCGAAATGCTTCAAACTTGGTATATAGAGTTTTTTAGGTATTGTACAGAGGGGAAATTGAAATTTTATTTAGCTCAAAAATAACGGTACCTGCCATATACCGTTACGCTAAAGCTTATTCTTCTCAAAAACGACTCTAAAGATTTCGATTTAAAAAAATCAGTATTGCTTTTTAGGTACGACCAATTATATGGCTGAAAAAAAGTTTTAAAAAATGTCTAACAACGGTAGGTACTTTCCATAGGACCGTTTTTTTTCGACTATCTCGAAAACGATTCAACCGATTCTTTCGAAATTTCACACATATATAGTTGTAGGTAACTCAATTTGTACTGCATACCAATATTTTTGAAAAATATTTTTTTGTATTTTTAAAAGCATCTACAAAAAAAAAATTTTAAATTAATATTTTGCAAACTGCTTATTAATTGTATTTGCTGAATACCTAAGAAATGGAGTGTTTGAATTTTTTTTGAAATTTTTTTTTCAAAAAAAACTTTTTTTTTAAAAACCGCTCCACAGGTTTTTATAAGTTTACTCATAAATTCAAATTTATATAAGAAATAAAATGGTGTACTTTTTTTCAGCTCAAATTAGTTTAAGTATTTATTTAAGAATTTTGAAAATTTTATTTTTATCAAAATGTCAAGCCCCTAGACCACTGTCACAAATTAGAGCAAGTTCGTGCGACCCAGTCGTGCATTTTATTTGTTGATGCGCCCGGCGGAACTGGAAAAATGTTCTTGATTTAATTAATATTAGCAGCAACACGTGCTCAAAGTGGAATTGCGTTAGCTCTCGCATCTACCGGAATTGCTGCAACACTGTTGGAAGGTGGAAGAACAGCACACTGAGCACTGAAGCTTTCGTTAAACCTGCGAATCAAAGAAAATCCTGTTTGCAGCATTTCAAAGCAATCAGTCATGGCAAAAGTGGTGATATAGCAAGCGGATTTCCGAAATCACTTCCCGTGATTCAGAAACCAACAGCGGCGTATGAATAAATCTCATGTCTCAGGCATCGTTTTTTTCTGTATGTGCAAACCATTCCATTGAGTGTGAATATGCAAGTGTTCTTTGGATTTGCCTGGGCATGCCGCCTCATCATTTGAGTTCTAAAGTTGGATCTGTCATCTTAATGATACGAAACCTTTATGCCCCGAAACTGTGCAATGGAACCCAACTGATTGTGAAGAAGCTGATGAACAATGTGATAGTGGCAAGGATTTTGAAAGGACCGTTCAAAGGAAAAGAATGCCAAATTCCGCGAATTTCCTTTTCAACTGATTTGCTGTCAGCTATTATAATGTGGCGTGTTTCCTAGTTGGGAAACCATCCTCACTCTTCAGAAAACAAATTGTTGTGTATCATGCAGCCTTAAACTCAATTCAATCATTTTTCTTATATAATTTATTAATTAATTTAACAGTTTTTTAAATGAACCATTTGCATTACTCAAGAGCTTTTTGATAAACAACGTTTTTTGTTTTCCCATTTAATGCATAAATAAACAATAAGGACGGTTTACCCACTCGCGAACATCCAACATAAAGTTGTCCGTGAGAAAAAATTGGAAAAATGTTTGCCTAAATTCCCCTGCTAACAATATCAATGCACCACCAAATAAACGTTGGTTTCCTCGTTAATCTTTTAACGTTCGATTAAGGGCTTCCAATAATTTCTTGTGAATCATCGTGCACTTATCCCAAATGATTATTTTACATTGCTGTAAAACCTTTGCCATTCCAGATGTTTTTGAAATATTACATGTTTGAAATTCATTTACTTACATGTCAATGGCAATTTTAATGCAGAGTGAGCTGTTCGACCACCGTCTAACAAAGTTTGCGCAATCCCAGACGACGCAAGCGCTAATGATATTTTATTTTCAGATCGAATCGTAGCTAAGATCCAAGTTCTGGTTTGAATAAATATTTCGCATTCGATGTAATATTTCTTCGGTCATTTCATCCCGATGATTTGTCCAAAATCGCAGATTTCAAACTTATTCCAATTTTATTAAAATTAAATTGACACATTGAAAAAAAAAAAATAATTTTCTATAATTACGGGAAAAATACTTTATGTGTCGACAAAAATGCTAGATCAAAAAGAACCACGCTACCGCTTTACAGAATTTTGACCAAACTTCACAGAAACCTTTGCAGGCATCCTCAGAAGATGCTACCAAAAGATTTGTTAGTATTTTGACAAAATGCAATAAAACTGCAGTTGTGGCAAATTATTTTTCCGAAGTTTAGCCGGAAACCTTCGTCGACATACTCAGAAGACCCTACAAAAAATGCTGTTATTAATATGACGAAATGCACTAAAAATGCATTTTGCGGTTTGCCCTTTACCGAAATTTGACCAATCTTCACAAAAAGACCTTCCTCAATAGGATAGCTAACTTTATAAAAAACATTAAAAAATTCTGCCCAGCCATTCTCGAGTTTATCGACCCCGAACATAAGGCAACTTATTTTTATATATTAGATTAAAATCAAAATTAACAAAATTAAATAAATGGTATACATTTACAAAGAGATATTTCTATATGCTTAAATTTCAAAAAATTTTTTTTTTTAAAATAGGATTTGGTAAATATACGTATATTAAAATGTATCTATACTTAGTATAACATGAAAAGCATCTCTTTACATGAACTATTAAGTTTTGATTAAAATAATTTTTCAAAATTTGGGTACACACTCTGTGACAAGATTTGTCAGTAGCGAGCGTGAATTTAAATTTTATATATTAATAATTTTATTATTTACTAGTATTATCATTTAAAAGTATAAAGCAGTATGCACAATGCAATGAAGATCTCATGGGTTTTTTATAGTGTGAAATAATTTATGACATAACTTCGAAAAGAGTCTCAACTTCCGATCTGGAGAGAAGCCAGTTTTTTAATTTTCCTAAAAATGCAAACTTGTTGTTAACGATGTTATGTAACTCAACCGGAAGTTTATTGTAGATATATGGCGCAATAACATGCAAAAATCGTCTGCACTGTTCTTTTGACACGTTTGGGACATGAACACTGGAATTGTTCCGCAGCGGGTATTTCTCATTCATTCTATACCTTATGTTTCCACTTCTGGTAAAGAATACTTTTAGAGTTTTGAATATATATAGATAGCGAAAAGGAAGTATCTTTACTGACTGAAATAGTGGAAGAGCATGATCTAACCTTGGACTGTAAGTAATTAACCTAATTATTTTTTTATTTTTTTCTGAGCTATTACAATAGGCTGAAGATTAGTTTTGTAAGCACTACCCCAGCATGCCAGCCCATACTCCAGACGTGAACCCACCAATGCATAGTAAATGGAAGTTAGTAATGTGCGTGGAACCAATTTGCGCAAAAAGTATATTTTGCTCATTGCGAAATAAAGAACTCGTTTAACTGATGTAATTTGAGGTTTCCAAGTTAATCTATTATCAATTATCAACCCTAGATATTTGTACTCTGTTACAAACTCTAGAAGAAAGCAGGAGCTGTTGCAGGATACTGTATCACATGAAGCATGATGATAAGTTATAGGATCAGTTGTTAAAGATCGAGATAGGGAAAACATAATAGCTTTCGATTTTTTGCTAAGCACCATTTTGTGATGAGTTAACCAACTTCCTATTGAAATTAAATCCTGTTTTACTAGGCCAATTAAAATATCTTGTGAAAAGGAATTGTATGACAATGCTAGATCGTCTGCATATGCTGTTAGTTTTCCATTAAGTTGAATTTGAAAAATCGAGTTTATGTATATGAGGAATAATATTGGTCCAAGCACAGATCCTTGCGGAACACCTACGTTTGGGCAACTAGCTATTCGACTGAGAATATCATTAATTCGAACTCGTTGTTTCCTTCCACCTAGGTAACTATTTAACCACTGCCACGAAGTTGACCTAAACCCAATTTGAAATAATTTCTGTAGTAATATTTCATGATTGACTAAGTCAAAGGCTTTTGTCAAATCAAGGAATATTCCTATTGTTTTCAAGCTCTTATCTAGGGACTGGTAAATTTCACCGAGAAAATTGGTCATGGCATCCTCAGTGCTTTTTCCTTTTCTAAAGCCAAATTGGCAATCGCTCAGAAAATTGAATTTCTCTAGAAAAGATAACATTCTATCCTTAAAAGCAATCTCCAGTATTTTTGAAAAAATTGAGAGTAGCGAAATTGGCCTGTAATTATTGGTGTCTTTCGGATTATCTTTTTTATATATTGGGACTACGATGGCTATTTTTAGGCAATCAGGAAACTCACCTTTTTCGAAGCTATTATTAGTCAGGAAAACTAGGGGTTTTATTATGTTATTAGAAATTTGTTTAACGACAAGGCTATTAATGCCATCTGCTCCACAAGATTTTTTTGATTTCAGCCCATTTATGATAGATCTTATTTCAGTTTCATTCGTGGGACAGCAAAAGAAGGATGACGATATTGAAGTTCTGTCAAATGTGGAAGTGCTTAACTGGTCCACAGATGATGTGCAATGAATAAGATTAGAAATACCTGTGAAAACCTTATTAAGCTCTTCACTAATTTCTATTTTGTCTTTTGCTATGACAGAGTTTTGCTTTTTAATAGCTTGTATATCTGTATTCTTTATTTTAGCACCTAGAATGTCGTTGACAAGTCGCCATTGTTCCCTTGCGTTTGATCGGTACTCTAAAAATTTGGATTTGTAATAATTTACTTTTTGATTGGCTATAAGATCGCGTACGTTAGCTTGCATTTCCCGATATCTGTTTTTAATTTCAAGGGATCCAAGGTTATTTTTATGTCGCGTATAGTATACATTTTTCTTTCTTATTTGATTGCAAATAAAACTTGTCATCCATGGTTTGATCTTTTTTTCCTTTGATCTAATTTTCTTCATTTGACTGGCTTGAGTAATATGATTATTTAGGATTTCGATGAAAGTAGAAAAAGAAATAGAAGGATTTTCAGTATCATATACGGAAGCCCAGGACTCAAAAGATAGAAGTTCATTTAACTTTTCGAAGTTAATTGTTTTGGTTTCAGCATTATTTGACAGTTCACAATTTTCAGAATTGATAAGTAAAACATCTAACAAAGATACTCCAGTTGCGAAATGATCTGTTACATCAAATTCCAAAACAAATGGATAGACGTTCGCAAAGTTTTTTGATTTGAAAAAGATATGGTCAATACATGTTTCTGATTGTTCTGTTACTCTTGTTGGGACATTTACCAATGACCGAAAACCCATAGAAGATAACATTAGCATGTAATCATCACTATCCGAAGGAAGATTTAAAATATTTATATTAATATCCCCAATTAAGCAAACATTACTACATACTGTTGATATTAGGAGACTTTGGGATTCTTCTAGAAATTTACTTGTACTAATGAATTGCAACCGGTAGAGACATACAAGATACATTTCATATTGTCCAACAACAATTTTTAAGCATACACAATCTGCACTTTCCAGTTCGGGAGTGAAACACTCAACTTCAATATTAGATTTTATGAAAACTATTATACCACCGGCTTGATAACCCTCATTGCATTTTGCATAGTACTTATATCCCGGCAACGAGAAGTGGCTAAGTTCATGATGGAAGATCCAGATCTCTGTTAAAACTATTACATTGGGTAGGTTGGAAAGACAATTGTTAAGATAGGAGCAGAGTAAATCAAAGTTCTTACGCATACTCCTTATATTTTGATGGAAGATTGTGAAGTCATTAGGACCAGTATACAATTTCGTACCAGTGTAAATATTACATTCATCATGAGGAATATTAAATATATTATTATTAGTATTATCGTTAGGCATTTTAAGAGGGAAAAAATACAATGTAATGTAACTAATAGAATAGAAAATTTATTTAAAATAGAGAAAGACAAAAAGAGTAGATTACACAATAAAGAAGAAAATTCCAATATAATTGAAAAAATTAAAAAGATGGAGAAAAGAGAGAAAACAGAATTAAAAACTAGGTATGAATAATGATCTACTTGTTTTCTTTTTATAAATAAATCTGCCAATGTTGATATCTTGTTGCTGATGTTTCTGTTGCTGCTAGTCGTCAATAGTTTGTGCCTCAACATCAGTATTCAATGAGTCTAAACTTTCAATGAGAAAGCTTTTCCCATTTACATGTTTCTTGCCGAAAACAGACCCATGGCGTGTAAAGACTGCATACAGATGTTTTTCGTGTTTTTGCCGGAGTGCATGTTGCAGCAAAACTTGGTTTTTTTTTTGTCAAACTTTCATTGATGTACACATTCCCTTTCGTTTTAAGGCCAACATCTTGATGAGAGAGCGCCCGTTCATTGTTTTTGCGGAAGCTTGCGGCTGATAAGATTACGGTGTTTCTTTCTTCCGGTGTGTTGAATTTCAATATGATTGGACCCAATGATGTTTTGCTCTTTACTCGAAAAATATTTCTCAGAGGTGGGGGGTTACACTGTATGGTGTTGCATAAGCTGACAAAAATATTTTTTAGATCTTCTCCTTCACTTTGTGGGATACCAATTAAGAGAGCATCGCATGCTGCAATCCTTTTTTCTTGGACTTCGATTCGTTCTTGAATCGCTACAACTTCTTCTCTCAGTTGATCAGTTTGATTTGGTGTTTGTTCCGATCGGTCAACTCTAGTTTCAAGATTAGTAATCGATTGTCTGACGTTTTCGATCTCCTGAAACCATTTTTGTTCTAAGTTGTTTATTTGTGATGTTAAATCGGTTCTAAGCTGTTTCATTTCCTTTGAAAGTTGTGCAATGATGTGAGAACTTTGTTTTTTAAGTTGTTTTTCGAGTTGTTCGTTGGTGATTTCCATATTATTGGCACGTTTCTTTGTATTGGTCGGAGGAGAAGTTTGTCGAGATGTAGAAGTCGAGGGATTTAGAACCTGATTTGGGACACTAACACCTTTATTTCTTGCTCTTGTGTAGCGCATAGGTAAGTGTGTTTTATGAGAGTGTTATTTACTGTTTATCAAGACAGTGAGTCAAAAAGTTTTGTGAAAATGGCAAATCACTCAAATAAAAAGTTGATTTTAACAAGTGTTTAATAAATTAGATTTAACTATTTCTTTTTTATTTTCTAACCACGGAAAAATAAAGCTTTTAAGTCTCGTTAAAAATCCCAAAACTTTTAAGTTAAAGTTGGCAGTGAAAACACGAAAAATTGAATACTTTTGCCGGACAGTCAAAACAAGAACGTCTATTCAGTGCGATACATTATACTCGAACTTTTACCTCTTCCACTTTTTTTTTACATGGTTTCTTATTAGAACTTTTTGTAGGCTTAGCTAAAGGTGGTTCATAGGCTTTATCTTTATTTTTCAATTGCAATCAAGTCTGCCCCTGAGAGAGCGCATCGTCATCAAGCGTAGCAAGAGAGTACAGACTTTTACACACGTGAAGCTCATGTAGGCAATTATAAAGCTCCTTTATTTTCACAAAGCGATTTACAATAGGAATGTCTAGGCAAGAATTGCACTTCCAGAAAACGTTTGCACAATTTTTTAGCAAAGATAAGTCTGTTTCCGAAATGCTAGCACAATAATTATGGAACTTATTAGCACAAATACCACAAGCAATGAGATTTTCGCCAATTGCGCCATTACATTTAGTACATTCAGACATATTAGACAAAGATGACAAACACGCCCGTACTATACAACAACTAGTCGAAGACTAGTTTTGTTTCTCACTGTCCTCACACTGAAGTCGTGATTACGGGCGACTTCAATAAACACAATTCAAGCTGGCTCGGCTATTCTGGCCAGACAACACTCGAAGGAAGGTATACCGAGATCTTTGTTGAGTATAACCATCTTACCCAGCTTGTCGATGAGCCTACTCGTATACCAGATGTTGATGGGCATTCCGCCCATACTCTTGACTTGGTCCTTACATCCCTTGATAAATATACTATTAAATTAACTCCTCCATTTGGAACCGAATGGTCCGAATTCTGTCATCTCAGCTCATTTCTCGACCTCCAACCATCTAGTTAAAAAAAAATTCCCACTAGGACCGTTTGGCAAATACGAGAAAGCCAACTGGGACGGTCTGAATAATTTCCTTCTCAACTTTAACTGGTCATTATGCTTCCTTGATAACGACATTGATGCCAGTGCTGAAATGATTGCAGAAGTGATTTTTCTTGGAATGAGAACTTTGAGCTATCAGGTTGAAAGAAGTAAGCTTCTGATCCTATAAAGCCAACCCAATTGAAGAAGATCGGAAGAAACACAAAAAAGTTATTAACTCGTGCAATTTCGTTATTCATAAAACTAAATTTTTACATAACCAGAAGTTGCGGCAAAAACTTCTACAATGTCCTAAGGGCAGTAAAAACTTCTGGTCATTTGTAAAAAACGTCAAGAACTCAACGTCATCATCAGTTCGAAAATCAATCGCATCGTCGACTATAAACCAATTATCAGCTCTTGAGAGAAGGAGAATATGTTTGCAGCTCATTTTGCTGCAAGGTCTACGTTGCCTGCAAGCAACATTGCCCCTCCTGTACTTGAGAACGTTAATTTTTCTATGGGACAGGTATTTCTCCGATTTGTGTATATAAAGATCTGGAAGAACTCTTGCTACTGTTCTTCCAGATCTTTATAAACACAAATCTGCTGGCCCGGATGGTATATCCCCTATTGTTCTGCACTGCGTAAGCTTTTCCATCGTCCTATCGTTCTGGAATCTTTCCTAGTAGATGAAAAACAGCATTTGTCCAGCCCGTCCCTAAAAAAGGTGACTCCTCCTCCCCCTCCTCCTACCGACCGATTGCACTTATGTCCTGATAAATCGTCAGCTCAAGAAATATCACGAATATCGCGAGCTTTTTAATGACCGGCAGTACGGCTTTCGCAGCAATCGTTCCACTGGTAATCTGATGGCATATCTCACCGAACAGTGGATCAAATCTTTGCATCGCTTTGGTGAAAGCAAGATTATTGCGCTTGATATTTCAAAGACGATAGAGTTTCGCATGAAGCTCTTTTATCGAAAATGCGTGCATTCGGTATCGATAATACTCTTATTCGTTGGATTAAAAGCTATCTTCTGGACCGTTCAATACAAGTTGTATTAGACGGTTTCAAGTCTGACCTCCACAAAATAAATGCTGGTTTGTCCCAGGACTCCGTTCTATCTCCGACTCTCTTTCTCATTTTTATAACTGACCTCTTGTCTGTGACTTTTAATCCAGTAAATTGGTTTGCTGACGACTCAACCCTCAGCTTTTCTTATACGTTTGATAATTCATGGCCTTCGCCTTCGGACGTTGTATTACAGCGATACCGTATGATAATCTCATTAAACTCCGATTTAAACAGCATTGTGAATAGGGTATTAGAAATCGTGTGGAGTTTAATGCGTCGAAAACTCAATGCTGTCTTTTGTCATTAAGGCTAAACATACCCCCTATGCCATTATCCATGAATGGTACTTGCATCGAGGAGGCCGAAAAGCTATCAGTAATCCGTATGAGTAACAGTGACAACCTTCGTTGGAATGATCATATACTTGAGATTGCCAAGAATGCTGCAAGAAGTTTTTCACCCCATCTGATCTGGCTACAATTTACAAAGCGTTTATACGCCCTAAACTCGAGTAAAACTCCCATCTCTGTGCAGGTGCTTCTCAAACTTTTCTTCACCTGCTCGATACAACATGGAAACATTTCCATAGACTTGACCATCGTCGAAATGTTTCTTGACTTTCCTTATTTTACAGATTATTTTACAAAAAATGCTCACTCGAGGTAGCAAGCTGCGTTCCACCCCTTTAACATCTCTCGCATAACACTTGTCTTGCTAGGAACGCTCATCAATTTACACTTGAGCCCAATTTCGGACGTACCGTGAAATATAGGGATTCCTTCTTTAGCCGTACAACACGAATGTGGAATGAACTGCCTGGCAAATTTTGATCTTCAAACATTCAAGACCAATGTTCATCGACACCTCCTTCCCCTTCCTCCCTAATTTTCTATCGCTCGCGTTGTGACTAATCATTAAAAGGGCTTTAATAAACCCCTTAAGCGAGTGTGCCGTAAAAAAATAAAATGCACGACTGGGTCGCCCGAACTTGCTCTAATGTGTGACAGTGGTCTAGGGGTTTGAGATTTTGATAAAAATAATTTTTTCAAAATTCTTAAATAAATACTTAAACTAATTTTAGCTGAAAAAAGAGTATGCTATTTTATTTCTTGGATAAATTTGAATTTATAAGAATAAATTTATAAAAATCTGTGGAGCGGTTTTTGAGAAAAAAAAAGTTTTTTTTTTAAAACTTTTTGAAAAAAAATCAAAAACGCCAGTTCTAAGGTATACAGCAAATACATTTATTTAGGTATAATTTTTATCAAAAAAAAATTAATAAGCAGTTTTCAAAATATTAATTTTTAAATGTTTTTTTAAAGCTTTTAAAAATACAAAAAAAAAAACATGTTTTTTAAATATTGGTATGCAGTACAAATTGAGCTACCTACAACTATGTAAGTGTGAAATTGCGAAAGAATCGGTTGAGTCGTTTTCGAGATAGTCGAAAGCAAAAAACAACCGTCCTATGGAAAGTACCGTTCTTAGCCATTTTTAAAAACTTTTTTTTCAGCCATATGATTGTTCGTACCTTAAAAGCAACACTGATTTTTTTAAATCGAAATCGTTAGAGCCTTTTTTGAAAAAAAGCTTTAACGTAACGGTTATATGGCAGGTACCGTTATTTTCTGAGCTTAGAAAAAAATTTCAATTTCCCCTCTATACATTACCTTAAAAACTCTATATAACAAGTCTGAAGCAATTCGAAACCTCCGTTTGGGCTTTAGGTGTCTATACATACAGACAGACAGATATACAGACGGACAGAATTTTTAGACCATCTTTTTAGGGTTCCGTACCCAAAGGGTGGAACCCTATTACTGAGACTTCGCTGTTCGTTTGTTCGTCTGTTCGTCTGTCCGTCTGTCCGTCTGTCCGTCTGTCCGTCTGTCCGTCTGTCCGTCTGTCCGTCTGTCCGTCTGTTCGTCTGTCCGTCTGTCCGTCGGTCCATCTGTCCGTCTGTCCGTCTGTCCGTCTGTCCGACTGTCCGTCTGTCCGTCTGTCCGTCTGTCCGTCTGTCCGTCTGTCCGTCTGTCCGTCTGTCCGTCTGTCCGTCTGTCCGTCTGTCCGTCTGTCCGTCTGTCCGTCTGTCCGTCTGTCCGTCTGTCCGTCTGTCCGTCTGTCCGTCTGTCCGTCTGTCCGTCTGTCCGTCTGTCCGTCTGTCCGTCTGTCCGTCTGTCCGTCTGTCCGTCTGTCCGTCTGTCCGTCTGTCCGTCTGTCCGTCTGTCCGTCTGTCCGTCTGTCCGTCTGTCCGTCTGTCCGTCTGTCCGTCTGTCCGTCTGTCCGTCTGTCCGTCTGTCCGTCTGTCCGTCTGTCCGTCTGTCCGTCTGTCCGTCTGTCCGTCTGTCCGTCTGTCCGTCTGTCCGTCTGTCCGTCTGTCCGTCTGTCCGTCTGTCCGTCTGTCCATCTGTCCGTCTGTCCGTCTGTCCGTCTGTCCGTCTGTCCGTCTGTCCGTCTGTCCGTCTGTCCGTCTGTCCGTCTGTCCGTCTGTCCGTCCTTCACCAGGCTGTATCTCATGAACCGTGATAGATAGAAAGTTGAAATTTTGACAGATGATGTATTATTGTGTTCTCTATAACAACAAATACTAAAAACTAAATAAAATAAAAATTTAATGGGGGCTCCCATACAACGAACGTAATTTTTTGCTCGTTTTTGTTATGTTTGTCCGTCCATCACCAGGTTGTCTCTTTCCTTCTTTAAAAATTTCTGGAAGTCTGGAATTCGCAAAAATAAATCTCCCTGTTAGTTCTTCTTTTTTTGATTTGCTTCTTTTCCTTCACTCACACAAACAGCTTTACCTACATGTAAATTCCAGAAATTCTTCTAAAAGAAAAGAAATAACCTATGTTTGCTTTTAAAGCTCAGTTTTCATCGAATAGAAAACAAAATAGAAAACAAAACGAACGTCAAACCAAGAACAACAAGTCGGTATTAGATTCTCTTAAAAAATAATATAGATCCTATAAAGCCAACCCAACTGAAGAAGATCGGAAGAAACACAAACAAGTTATTAACTCGTGCAATTTCGTTATTCATAAAACTAAATTTTTACATAACCAGAAGTTACGGCAAAAACTTCTACAATGTCCTAAAGGCAGTAAAAACTTCTGGTCATTTGTAAAAAACGTCAAGAACTCAACGTCATCATCAGTTCGAAAATCAATCGCGTCGTCGACAATAAACCAATTGTCAGCTCTTCAGAGAAGGAGAATATGTTCGCAGCTCATTTTGCTGCAAGGTCTACGTTGCCTGCAAGCAACATTGCCCCTCCTGTACTTAAGAACGTAAATTTTTCTATGGGACAGGTATATTTGTGTATATAAAGATCTGGAAGAACTCTTGCTACTGTTCTTCCAGATCTTTATAAACACAAATCTGCTGGCCCGGATTGTATATCCCCTATTGTTCTGCACTGTGTAAGCTTTTCCATCGTCCTATCGTTCTGGAATCTTTCCTAGTAGATGGAAAACAGCATTTGTCCAGCCCGTCCCTAAAAAAAGTGACTCCTCCTACCGACCGATTGCACTTATGTCCTGATAAATCGTCAGCTTAAGAAATATCTCGAATATCGCGAGTTTTTTAAATACCGGCAGTACGGCTTTCGCAGCAATCATTCCACTGGTAATCTGATGGCATATCTCACCGAACAGTGGATCAAATCTTTGCATCGCTTTGGTGAAAGCAAGACTATTGCGCTTGATATTTCAAAGGCGATAGAGTTTCGCATGAAGCTCTTTTATCGAAAATGCGTGCATTCGGTATCGATAATACTCTTATTCGTTGGATTAAAAGCTATCTTCTGGACCGTTCAATACAAGTTGTATTAGACGGTTTCAAGTCTGACCTCTACAAAATAAATTCTGGTTTGTCCCAGGACTCCGTTCTATCTCCGACTCTCTTTCTCATTTTTATAACTGACCTCTTGTCTGTGACTTTTAATCCAGTAAATTGGTTTGCTGACGACTCAACCCTCAGCTTTTCTTATACGTTTGATAATTCATGGCCTTCGCCTTCGGACGTTGTATTACAGCGATACCGTATGATAATCTCATTAAACTCCGATTTAATTAGCATTGTGAATAGGGTATTAGAAATCGTGTGGAGTTTAATGCGTCGAAAACTCAATGCTGTCTTTTGTCATTAAGGCTAAACATACACCCTATGCCATTATCCATGAATGGTACTTGCATCGAGGAGGCCGAAAAGCTATCAGTAATCCGTATGTGTAAAAGTGACAACCTTCGTTGGAATGATCATATACTTGAGATTGCCAAGAATGCTGCAAAAAGTTTTTCACCCCATCTGATCTGGCTACAATTAACAAAGCGTTTATACGCCCTAAACTCGAGTAAAACTCCCATCTCTGGGAAGGTGCTTCTCAAACTTTTCTTCACCTGCTCGACACAACATGGAAACATTTCCATAGACTCGACCATCGTCGAAATGTTTCTTGACTTTCCTTATTTTACAGATTATTTTACAAAAAATGCTCACTCGAAGTAGCAAGCTGCGTTCCACCCCTTTAACATCTCTCGCATAACACTTGTCTTGCTAGGAACGCTCATCAATTTACACTTGAGCCCAATTTCGGACGTACCGTGAAATATAGGGATTTTTTCTTTAGCCGTACAACACGAATGTGGAATGAATTGCCTGGCAAATTTTGATCTTCAAACATTCAAGACCAATGTTCATCGACACCTCCTTCCCCTTCCTCCCCAATTTTCTATCGCTCGCGTTGTGACTAATCATTAAAAGGGCTTTAATAAACCCCTTAAGCGAGTGTGCCGTAAAAAAATAAAATGCACGACTGGGTCGCCCGAACTTGCTCTAATGTGTGACAGTGGTCTAGGGGCTTGAGATTTTGATAAAAATAATTTTTTCAAAATTCTTAAATAAATACTTAAACTAATTTTAGCTGAAAAAAGAGTATGCTATTTTATTTCTTGGATAAATTTGAACTTATGAGAATAAATTTATAAAAATCTGTGGAGCGGTTTTTGAGAAAAAAAAAGTTTTTTTTAAAAACTTTTTGAAAAAAAATCAAAAACGCCAGTTCTACATTTATTTATAATTGTTATCAAAAAAAAATTGATAAGCAGTTTTCAAAATATTAATTTTTAAATGTTTTTTTTAAGCTTTTAAAAATACAAAAAAAAACATGTTTTTTAAATATTGGTATGCAGTACATATTGAGCTACCTACAACTATATATGTGTGAAATTGCGAAAGAATCGGTTGAGTCGTTTTCGAGATAGTCGAAAGCAAAAAACAACCGTCCTATGGAAAGTACCGTTCTTAGCCATTTTTTAAAACTTTTTTTTCAGCCATATGATTGTTCGTACCTTTTTCTGAGCTTAGAAAAAAATTTCAATTTCCCCTCTGTACATTACCTTAAAAACTCTATATAACAAGTCTGAAGCAATTCGAAACATCCGTTTGGGCTTTAGGTGTCTATACATACAGACAGACAGACATACAGACGGACAGAATTTTTAGACCATCTTTTTAGGGTTCCGTACCCAAAGGGTGGAACCCTATTACTGAGACTTCGCTGTTCGTCTGTTCGTCTGTTCGTCTGTTCGTCTGTTCGTCTGTTCGTCTGTTCGTCTGTTCGTCTGTTCGTCTGTTCGTCTGTTCGTCTGTTCGTCTGTTCGTCTGTTCGTCTGTTCGTCTGTTCGTCTGTTCGTCTGTTCGTCTGTTCGTCTGTTCGTCTGTTCGTCTGTTCGTCTGTTCGTCTGTTCGTCTGTTCGTCTGTTCGTCTGTCCGTCTGTCCGTCTGTCCGTCTGTCCGTCTGTCCGTCTGTCCGTCTGTCCGTCTGTCCGTCTGTCCGTCTGTCCGTCTGTCCGTCTGTCCGTCTGTCCGTCTGTCCGTCTGTCCGTCTGTCCGTCTGTCCGTCTGTCCGTCTGTCCGTCTGTCCGTCTGTCCGTCTGTCCGTCTGTCCGTCTGTCCGTCTGTCCGTCTGTCCGTCCGTCCGTCTGTCCGTCTGTCCGTCTGTCCGTCTGTCCGTCTGTCCGACTGTCCGTCTGTCCGTCTGTCCGTCTGTCCGTCTGTCCGTCTGTCCGTCTGTCCGTCTGTCCGTCTGTCCGTCTGTCCGTCTGTCCGTCTGTCCGTCTGTCCGTCTGTCCGTCTGTCCGTCTGTCCGTCTGTCCGTCTGTCCGTCTGTCCGTCTGTCCGTCTGTCCGTCTGTCCGTCTGTCCGTCTGTCCGTCTGTCCGTCTGTCCGTCTGTCCGTCTGTCCGTCTGTCCGTCTGTCCGTCTGTCCGTCTGTCCGTCTGTCCGTCTGTCCGTCTGTCCGTCTGTCCGTCTGTCCGTCTGTCCGTCTGTCCGTCTGTCCGTCTGTCCGTCTGTCCGTCTGTCCGTCTGTCCGTCTGTCCGTCTGTCCGTCTGTCCGTCTGTCCGTCTGTCCGTCTGTCCGTCTGTCCGTCTGTCCGTCTGTCCGTCTGTCCGTCTGTCCGTCTGTCCGTCTGTCCGTCTGTCCGTCTGTCCGTCTGTCCGTCTGTCCGCCTGTCCGTCTGTCCGTCTGTCCGTCTGTCCGTCTGTCCGTCTGTCCGTCTGTCCGTCTGTCCGTCTGTCCGTCTGTCAGTCTGTCCGTCCTTCACCAGGCTGTATCTCATGAACCGTGATAGTTAGAAAGTTGAAATTTTGACAGATGATGTATTATTGTGTTCTCTATAACAACAAATACTAAAAACTAAATAAAATAAAAATTTAATGGGGGCTCCCATACAACAAACGTAATTTTTTGCTCGTTTTTGTTATGTTTTTCCATCCATCACCAGGTTGTCTCTTTCCTTCTTTAAAAATTTCTGGAAGTCTGGAATTCGCAAATATAAATCTATCTGTTAGTTCTTCTTTTTTTGATTTGCTTCTTTTCCTTCACTCACACAAACAGCTTTACCTACATGTAAATTCCAGAAATTCTTTTAAAAGAAAAGAAATAACCTATGTTTGCTTTTAAAGCTCCGTTTTCATCGAATAGAAAACAAAACGAACGTCAAACCAAGAACAACAAGTCGGTATTAGATTCTCTTAAAAAATAATATAGAATCAGAATTAAGGGTTTTCAAACGTAAGTATGCCTTTCTTCTTTTTTTTTTTTTATTGTCATTGGATCGATTTCTAGTTTTCAAACTCTTGAAAGAAATAGTATAAAAAAAATTACTGAAATTTCTCAGTGTTATTATTTGACCAGGATTAGCAGAAGACATCTTGGTGACAGTTTGTTTAGGAAAGATCGCGCCAAAAATGTTCTCGTTTGTGTGAGTGAGAAACAGCTTTACCTACATATAAATTCCAGAAATTCTTTTAGGAGAAAAGAGCCAACCTATGACTGCTTTTAAAACTCAGTTTTCTTCTATTCGTGTTCGAATTCGAATATAAAACAAATGAAGAAAAAAACGGATATCAAATAAAGAACAAGAAATCGGTATTAGATTTTCTTACCGACCAAATTTTAAAATCTTAAAAATAAATATAAATAACAATAACTTCTTATTAAAAAAATTCTATATATTTGGCCTCTTGCTTCTTCTTCTTCTGCTGTTAATACTGAATCACTGAATTAATTATGAAATATTAAAACTACTGTTAATCCTAAAATATTAAATTAAACTTACAAAAGAAGTACTGGGAGGTCTCGATCCGATTTTAAAGAAGTTATTATTCATTTATACATACATATTTATTTTTGAGGCGTTAAAAATTAATTGCAAATTTAATACTGACTTCTTGTTCTTTGTTTGACATTCGTTTTCTTTTCTATTTTGTTTTCCATTCGAATTCGAGTTCGAACACGAAAAGAAATCTGAGATTTAAAAGCAATCGCAAGTAAAAAATCACACTGCTTCTTGTAAATAAATTTTACACATAAGGTGTGTGTAACTCAATTTACACTGCATACCGATATTTTTAAAGTGTATTTCTTTGTATTTTTAAAAGCATTTTTTTTTTAAGTTATTACATATTTTGAAAACTGCTCATAAAATTTTTTTCAAAAGATTAAATAAATGTATAGGCTGAATACCTATCTGTTGTTTTTTAACTTTTTTGAAATTTTGTTTCAAAAAGATTTGCAAAAAAAAAACTTTTTTTTCTCAAAAACCACTAAACAGATTTTTATAAATTAATTCTCATAAATCCAAATTTATCCAAGAAATGAAATGGTGTACTTTTTTCAGCTTAAATTAGTTTAAGTATTTATTTAAGAATTTTAAGAAATTTATTTTTATCAAAAATCTCTAGCCCAAGACCACTGTCCCATATACAAGCAAGTTCGTGAGACCCAGAAGTTTTTAGTTACTGTACAGAGGGGAAATTGAATTTTTTTGGTAAGAAAAAATAACGGTACCTGCCATATAACCATTACGTTTAAGCTTATTTTTTTCGGAAACATCTCTAACGAATTTGATTTAAATAAAGTGCACGACTGGGTCGTACGAACTTGCTCTAATGTGTTAAAATAGTTTTGGGGCTTGAAATTTTGGGAAAAAAGCATACAACAAATCAAATGAATTTTAATAAATCACTTAAAAATCAATAGCTAAAACGATTTTTATTTATTGGAGACCGTTAAATACTAACGTTGCATACTATCATTTATTAAATCTGATTATAATCTATTGCTCTAAAAAACAAAGTCTTGAATGTAAAACCTTTCAAATTGTCATTTACAGAATATAAGAGAAAATAAAATGTATTACATATAGTAATCAATTGATTTAAAGAACTATTAACACCATAGTTTTACCTACTGAAAATTTGAAACAAAGGTTGCCGTAATCTTATGCTGGTAAGGCTAAAATTAAAATCCAGCTTGCAAGGGACTGACGAAGATGAAATATTTCCATTTACTCGTATCATACCAGTAATGAAACAGAAGTGGAAACATTTTCGATGGCTTTCAATCAAGTGATGGACGATTTATCAAAACTAACCCATGCGAAAACAAGGGAATTGGTTTAATGTCATCAGCATAATAAGAACACATGAATTTCGGACAATTGAGACGATATCATTTATAAGAAGTATAAACAAAATAAGTCCAAGATGGCTGCCCTGAGGTACACCGGGAATTAACAGTAAAATGATTAGAACATACATTTCGAAAAACTCAACTATATTGTCCGTTACGTAAATACTATGAAATCTATTTAAGAGAATGATTGTTAAATCCAAAGCTATTTAATTTGATAATGAGGGTATTATGACACAGCTTATCAAATGCTCCTACTAAAATCAGTAAAGATACAATCGACTGGAACACGGTCTTCAAAAGCATCTAAACAAAAAGAAGTAAAATTAAATAGGTTTGTCACAGTGGACTTTTTTTACAAACCGTGTTGACTACTACATAAAATTGAACTACAATGAAAAGAGAGCACATTACATTCAATGGATTCAAACAATTTTAGAATTACAGATAATTTAGCAATCGGTCGATATTTTTTGATTTCGGTTTTCAATCCCTTTTTAAGTATCGGAGTTATGTAAGCACTTTTCCACAGATTGGGAAAAAAAAGCTGCTTAGTGATTCATTAAAAAGAATAAATAGAGGATAAGACAAATGAGCGACACATTTCTTCAAGATAGAGGCTGGAACACCATCAGGACCAGGACTGTTGTTATCATCTAACTTTAAAATGCCTTTAGTTCTTATTGTATCTTCATTAATGTGAAAGTTAACGGAACTAAGATGAGTAAATGGAACGGGAGAAGAGATATTAGAATTAGTATTAAGGTCATAAGTCTCCGCGAAAACATTTTTAAGAAAATCTGCAAACACATTTGCAATTTCTTCTGAAGTTTGATCTGTAGAATTTAAATATGCCATAGAGCTTGGATATATACCGTTTTTTCTTTTTGCATTAAATAGTTGCCAAAATAATTTTGGGTTGCTTTTTAATTCAATTTCTGTCTTCGCAATATAATTTTTATATAAAAGTTCGAGATAATCAACGAAAAGGTATTTCAAATTTAGGAAAGTATTATAATCTTCCGCAGTTCTTGAGACATTGAACTTTAACCGTGCTGTTTTTTAAATTCTTAAGATCTGATCAAACCATGGTGGATCATTTGATTCTTTATAAGACGACTTAATAATCTTGGAGAAAATGAAGTAAGCCATCAGATTTCTTTTACTTTTTAGAATCAACATCTAGCAGTTTCAAGTTCTTATCAGAAAACAAATTTTTTTTAAATTTTGAACAAACCGTTTTTGACAAAATAACCGAATATTAAAAAAAAAGTAATTAAGGTACCGTTGTAAGAATTTTCCTGACAAATCTGTTCCAACCAAAACATAAAGTTTACTCAAAAAACACCATTCACAAAGATTTATCAAAATCGTAGAAGTCGTTTTAGAGATAAATGAGTTTTTCATAAAAAAATCATATGGCAGGTAACGCTAGTTTTGGAGCTAGAATGCTATGTCTGTAGGACATCATAATAATACTATGAACCCAGTTTGAAGCGAATCGGTCCAGCCGTTTAGGCTGTAGGTACCGATACAGACAGACGGGCAGACAGACAGACAGCGGACAGAATTGTCGGACCCACTTTCTTAGGGTTCTCTATCATCGTAAAGTTATGTTTGATTGTCAAAAAAATTTAGAAGCTATCTTCTGGACCGTTCAACACAAGTTACATTAGACGTTTTTTTAACGAATGCATAACTTGCCTTATAGTACATTTTATAATCAACGTTCAACGTTGCCCCATCTCAAATGGAAAATATTCGGGTGTTTGAGAGGCAGTGTCTAAGGACCTGCCTTGGATTACACAGACCACCAGAGTCGGAGTACAAACGATACTATTCCAACGAGGTCCTATACAATGTGGCCAACATAAACAGGATAGATAACTTCTTGTTGAAACTTATTCGCGGTCACGTTGCGAGAGCTATGATCTCTTCTAATGGACTCATCTTTGGGGCTTACTACCCAAATGATGAATATTTTGAACAAGCACGTTTAAGCGGATTTATCCCACCTGAGGCTTTCCCCTTTCTAGACAGTCGAGGGCTGATACAGGATAGATTGGCGGTTCCGTTGATCTACCACGTCGGCCGTAGAACTGTGAATCGGCGACTCCTGTACGACCGAGATGTCGCCGCAGGAAACGGAGCAGAGTGCCTTCGGTTCAGTAGGACTGTATCCAACCACGACCGTAGGGATATTCTTAAACAAGCTCGACACTTTTGGTGGTTGAGTGATGAAGTAAGATAAAGAAAGTTGGTCAATGTTAATCACCTTGGTCAGCTTACATAGGTTTAAGGTAAAATAAGGTAGAGCAGGCACGGTGGCACAAAAAAAAAACACGTTGCTGTGGCTGTTCTAGATATACGTAGTTTAAGGTAGTTTTAAGTAGTTTTAATTTTAATATAGGTATAAGGTAGAGTTTAAGTTTTATATAAAATAATAAAAATACGATACGAATTTGAGTTTTTAAAAACAAAATAAATTTTCTCAAAATTACTAGATATAAGATATTGAATTACTAGAAATAAGTTAGATTTAAGCTGAAAGGTATAGTTTTAATTGGTTATGGGATAATTTAGAGCACCCGCACAGGGCCAGTAAGTTATATTAAGTAGATTTTAAGGTTTTTGTAAGCATTAAGATGGTTTTAAATAATGAAATGAATAAAAACTGAATATATATAAAAAAAACATAAAAAAAGTAAAATAAAGTGCACGACTGGGTCGGACGAACTTGTTCTAATGTGTGACAGTGGTCTTGGGGATTGAGATTTTTATAAAAATGATATGAAATTTTATTGATCACTTGAAAATCATTAGTATAAACGGAAATAAAGTGCACGATTGGGTCGCACAAACTTGCTCTAATGTGTTCAAATGGTTTTGGGTGCTTGAGATTTTGATAAAAAAGCGTCGAAAAAATCATATGAAATTTTTTTAATCACTTTAAAATCAATACCTTAAACGTTTTTTGGAGAAAATGAAGTAAGCCATCAGGTTTCTTTTACGTTTTTGAATTTTGACGAAATTTTTTTTCAAAATAGTTGGACCAGTTTTTTTTTTTTAAACTTTTCGAAAATATATTCCAATTTTTTTTTGAGTATGCCAACTTCTAGCACTTTGTAGTTTTTATCAGAAAAATAAAATTAAAAAAATATAGATTAAACCGTTTTTGGAAAAAACAAAAGTTAAAAAAAAATTTTTAAACTTTTTTTAAAAACTCAAAAAAAATATTTTTGGAAAAACTAACAATTTATATTATTTTGCTTATAAAAGGGCTTCTACATTAAAAATTTCATCGAAATCCGTCAAGTGGCTTACGAGAAAATCGGATTTCAAAAAACCGGTCCTATGGGAGGTACCGTTATAAGACTTTTCCTGAAAAATCTATTCCAGCCAAAACATAAAGTTTGTACAGAAAACATCATTCAGAAAGTTTTATCAAAATCGTAGAAGCCGATTTTGAGAAAATTTAATTTTTCACAAAAAATCGTATGGCAGGTACCGTTAGTTTTGGAGCTAGGATGCTAATTCCAAGAACTCCTCCGTAGGACGTCATAATAATACTATGTACCAAGTTTGGAGCAAATCGGTCCATGCCTTATATAGTAACTATAATCGCAAGTAAAAATGATCGTAGGAGCCGGTTTTGAGAAAAATCCATTTTCCACTAAAAATCGTATGGCAGGTACCGTTAGTTTTAGAGCTAGAATACTAATTCCAAAACCCCTCTGTAGGACGTCATAATAATACTATGTACCAGGTTTGAAGCAAAACGGTCTAGCCGTTTAGGCTGTAGGTGTTGATACAGGCAGACGGACGGACAAACAAACAGACATACAAACAGACAGACAGACAAAAATGTCGGACCCACTTTTGTAGGCTTCTTTATCATCGTAATGTTATAGTAGGTACCTATAATAATTTATAGTAGCCTTATAACCAATCATGTCGCTGAAAAAACAAAATGCACGACTGGGTAGTTCGAACTTGCTCTTATGCTAGATATTTGCTTAGAGTCTATATGTATTTTGAAAAAAAAAATATTTAGAAACATCTTTGATTTTTTAAAAAAATTTAAGAGTTTTCTTGGAAAAACTAGGTATGCAGTAATATTTCATTGCTTAATATCTATCCAAAGAACAAAAATATTGGAAATCTTTCCACCAGTTCTTATAAAAAATATTTTTTTTTGAATGTGTCATTATAAGAAAATTTGTAGTCTTCACCTAGTAAGAAATTCAATAAAAATCAATTGCAAAATATTTCTTTTTAGAAAATTATTTAAAATCGACAAAATAAGTTTTTGAATTTTTTTAAATTTTTTTTTTTTTGAAAAATCTCTTTGTATGAGAGGTACCAATGTTAGACAATTTTCGAACAAAAAAAAATTTACTAAAAGATAGACTATACTATACTCTAGTCCACATAAACAGGCAGTACACTTCTTAAGGGAAAGCTTTTTTAAATCAATTAGGTGCAATATTTTTGCACTATACTAGATTGAAGAAAACCCTCCATAAGAATTGTTGAGCCGCCAGTGAATTTCCAATCAAATCTGACGTGGATCCTACGTCTTATTCAGAGCACATCTAAATATGCACTGATTGACTGTGGCTGCTGCTATTTAAAATTCAACTTCAACCCCTTTTTAATTGATGTGCATTCAGAGTTACCAGTGTTCTTTTGGTTACTAGTTCAGCTTTCTTTCCTTGGGCTTCTGCTGATGAGCTTTTGGTTTTAGAGCTTTAAAAAAGAGTTTTTAATGACCAGTGTTGTCGAATATTTGAAATTCTTACTACAGAAACCCTACAAGAGCTTTTGTATGAAACGCCCTTACGGAAAACAAAAGAGTGCGAGTGAGAGACAAACATCCCTATATTATCTGTACCGCCGATTTATGTGGAATAGAGTATAAAAAATATTTTCCTGAAAGTTTTATCAAAATCGTTAAAGCCGTTTTTGAGAAAATCAAACTTTTTGTTTATGATTGTATGGCAGGTACCGTTATTTTTCGACCTAGAGCAAAAACGAAGAAAGGCTCCCCTAGGAAACTCCAAATAATTACTAAACACCAAGTTGGAAGCAAATCGACCCATCCATTTAGGCTGTAGAAATGCGAACAGGCAGACAGACAAAATTTCCACACCCACGAATCCATAACTTGCCTTATAGTACCTATAATCGCAAGGAAACATTTTTAAATGTTTTTGCTTTCGACTATCATTTTTTGAATAGCATTCGGAGGATAGGCAAATTGGTCCAACCCAGCAACAGAAACAAGACATACGTCACGTCGTTGGAAAGGTCTTGTCGAGTACATCAATCTTTAGTATCCGGCATCCGGCATCCGGCATCCGGCTCTAAATAATGGGAGAGCTGAGATAATGGACATTGAAAATTACCCCTTTTCTACTGCACAATTGCATTTTCTCATTCTACCACCAACAACCAAAAGAAAAATATCATTGGAAAGATCTGTTCAAGTATAATATTTTTCAACATGGGCGTCAAGTTGTATTCCTTATCAGAGCAGAGATAAAAAATATTGTTATTCACTCTTTTTTGGGTGCATCCTGGTATTTACCTTCTTCCACACCAACAGAAATCAGATGCATATCGTTGGAAAGGTCAAAAAGTATAAATAAATGTATTTGCTGAATACATATGAACTGGCGTTTTTGAATTTTTTTTTTTTTTGAAAAATGGTTTTCAAAAGTTTTCGAAAAAATTTTTTTTTCCAAAAACCGCTCCACAGATTTTTTATAAGTTTATTGTAATAAATTCAAATTTATCCAAGAAATAAAATGGCTTACTTTATTTTCAGCTCAAATTAGTTTAAGAATTTATTTAAGAATTTTGAGAAATTTGTTTTTATGAAAATCTCAAGCATCAAGACCACTGTCACTCATTAGAGTAAATTTTATTTTTAAATGATTTCAAATACTTCGTAGAAGTAAATAAAGTGCACGACTGGGTAGTACGAACTTGCTCTAATGTGTGAAAATGGTCTTGGGGGCTTGAGATTAGGGGAAAAAGCGTTGAAAAAATCATATGAAATTTTATAAATCACTTAAAAATCAGCCTAAAACGTTTTTTGGAGAAAATGAAGTAAGCCATCAGGTTTCTTTCACCTTTTGAATTTTTACAAAAAATGTTTTCAAAATCGTTCGAATAGTTTTTTTTCCAAATGTTTGTTGAGTATGCCAACTCTTAGCACTTTGTAGTTTTAATCAGAAAAATAAAATTAAAAAAAAGTGAAACTTTTTTAAGAAACTCAAAAAAACTTTTTTTTAAAACTTTAAGAATTTATATTATTTCTTTTATTAAAAATTTCATCGAAAGCCCTCAAGCAGCTTCCGAGAAAATCGGATTTCAAAAAACCGGTCCTATGGGTACCTCCCATTATAAGACTTTTCCTGAAAAATCTACACCAACCAAAACATAAAGCTTGCACATAAAACACTATTCAGAAAGTTTTATCAAAATCGTAGGTATGGCAGGTACCGTTAGTTTTAAAGCTAGAATGCTTATTTCAAAAATCCATCTGTAGGATGTCATAATAATACTATCTACCAAGTTTGAAGCAAATCGGTCCAGCCGTTTAGGTGTAGGTGCCGATACAGACGGACGGACCGACAGACAGACAGAATTGTCGGACCCACTTTTTTAGGCTTCTCTATAATCGTAATGTTATGTTTGATTGTCAAAAAAAATTATTTTTTTACGAATGCATAACTTGCCTTATAGTACCTTCGCAAGAACTAAATGAGCAGAAAATTAGAAAATAAAAAAAATAAAAAAAAAGAACTTGGTAAAACTAAAAAACCTTTTATTTGAAACTAGCTCACCCGGAGAACTGCGTAACGCCTAACAGTTAATGAATGTCGTGTTACAGATTAGCTGAACTTAATTTCTGATTTTTTGAGAGTAATACAATGAATACAAAATAAATATTATTTCACTACTTTATTAACATAATAAAAAGAAATAAAAACATACACAAATTACATATATATAAATCGCAAGACATGATGAATTAAACTATGTACAAGGTGGGCTAAAAGAAATCACCATATTGAAAGATGTTCTCATTTTTGCAAATGGCAGCCAATATCAAATCTGTTTTGACATTTGTGGACTTGACAGATGCAGATTACAAGTGAACAAGCCACGGAGCAATACATGAACCGACATGAACCGATATTCTGAAGGCGACGTTCCCAGGTCGCCTCATCTCTTATTTTGGCGATTTGCACTGGCCCGCAAGATTCCCCGATTTAACCGTTTCAGACATTTTTTGTGAGGCTTTTTGAAGTCCCGTGCTTACGTGAACAATCCCGAGACTCTGGAAGCCCGCAAGGACAACATTTGACACGAGTGCGAAAATCTGTCACCCGAAGTTCTCGCTGAAGTGATGAAAAATGCCATAAAACGAGCAATCAATTGTGACGGCACCCATTTGGCCGATATCATCTTCTCGACTTGTAAAATACAATTCTAAAGCTTCAAATAAACAAAATCGAAAACAGAATCGTAGTTTTTCATTTAGGAAAATAAGGAAGCCAAACAACATCGGATGGAGCACTTCTTTTGGCCCACCTTGTACATACTGTGAAGCATGGGATGCACTCTGTTGAAGTCTCTTTATTGAAGTAACTTCTAATATACCACATTTTTTGTTTTTTCTGGTTCAAGAACTAATAAAGCAGATGACTTGCCGACACGTGAACATGCAGCGTACAACTGACCATGAGAAAAACATAGATTTTCTTAGTTGAGGACTGTCAAGGATTGGCTTTGTGATTTGTTAATAGTCATGGCGAAGGCTTGACGAACCGGGAACTGAATTCGTTTAAACTCGTTATTCAGTTAACTTTAGGAATTAAAACAATGCGTCTTTTAAAATAAGTTCTTTATTGTCTAAGCAATTAAAAAGTAATGACAAGTAAATCTAAGTTTTTGTCACGTATCATTTTGACGTTTCTAAATATATTCTTATGAAAATGGGAGACATGAAATCGAAACAGAAAAATGAGTAAATGAATGTTCTCTCCACGACAGCTTCCCCTTTTTTAACGAAAAATTTACGTATAACCAAAGCGTTGTGGTTTTGTTACAATTCTTTTGGGTCTGCTGGTCCAATCATTTAGACAAACATCTATTTCGCTTTCACTTCTCTTTCTTTTTGTTACTACAAAATTTTCATTACAATCGGTTGAAATTTCATTTGATTTTGAGATTTTACAAAATTCATTGTAATCGTTTCTCAAATACTGTTTCTTTAATTGATTTGCATGGGCAATGTTGATAACAGAACTGTTTAACAATATTTCATAAATAAATTCACTCAATTTTCTTATGATCTTACCAGGGATCCATTTAATGTTGTTTCCGAAAATGTTTTTATATAAAATTAATTCATTAGATTTGAATATGTTTATCCATATGTTTTGTTAACTTAATCTTTTAATTTTTATAATTATTTTCAGTTTTTGGAGGTAATCTATTATATCCTTTGTCATAAATTATTTTTAAATTTGTGAATTCTGAAACTTTATTTTTACGTATAATTGAATCTATGTATGTATGTATTATAGATTTGGGTTTATATTTGAAAATACTTTCTACAGTTGTGCAAGATGTGGACGCTGTTTCGTTGCATGAATAAAAACTTGTTTATTAAGTTTTTTATTGGCATTTTTTTAGTGGAATTATCTACGAGAAACTTTTTTAAACACTTTTTAACAGTCTGTACTTTTCTTTCTGCTATTCCATTTGACTGGGGGTGATAAGGTGGTAATTTCATAATTTTTATGCCATATATTTTACCAAAATTATAAAAATGATTTGAATTAAACGGCGGACCATTATCCGTCACTATTTCGGAACATAAACCAAAGACTGAGAAAAGTTCCTCAAGTTTGTCCAAGACTGCATATACGTTTGTGTTTGGCATCATTTCGATGTTCACATAACGGCTACAAGAGTCTACCAACAAGAGAAAGGTATTCTTGCAAAAAAAAAAGAAAATAAATCCAAGTGGATGCGTTCGAATGGAACTTTGCTAATTGGCCAATGAAAAGTGATTTCTTTCGAATGATTTTGTAACTGCTGATACGGCAAGCACTACTTTACTATATCTTCGATGCATGCGTCCATGTTTGGCCACCACCAGGTGAATCGGCACTTGTTGATATAAATTTTACACAATATTCTCCGTCCTCGTTTTCTAATTCAGGCAAGGGGAGACGAGACAAGTTATCAACGTGTGACATAGCTGTTGATTTTTTATGAATGATCTGATAATAGTACATGTTGAGTTTGACCGCATATCTTTGCAACCGTGCGGCTGCAACTCCACTTGTACCTTTCGATGGACTAAAAATTTCCGATAATGCCTCATTATCTATATACAATGTAAATTGGTGTCCGTATATATATTTATGGAAATGATCTAATGCGAAAACGATCGCAAATGCTTCTCTATGAAGCTGACTCCAATTCTTTTGAGAGGGTGTTAACGAGCGAGAAACAAAACGAATAGGTTTTTTCGAGACCACCGACCATGTGCAACATGACTGCTCCTATGCCATGACAACTGGTTTTCTGGGATCGTATAGTTCCAAAATACAATTGTCCCTCAAAAGCCATTTGCTTTCCTCAAAAGATTGTTGCTGCAATGTAGTCCATTCAAAGGTCTAATTCTTTTTAAGAAGATCATATAAATGTCTTAAGTGACTTGATATATTCGGCGAATAATAATTAAGCAATCCCAGGTATGCTTGTAGTTCAGTTACATTTCTGGGAGCTGGAGCTTTTTCAATAGCTTCCATCTTGTCCGGGAGGGGACGAATTTCAGCAACACTAAGGATGTGTCCGAGGTATTGCACCTCAGTGACTAAGAACTTACATTTGTCCAAATTTATTCGGACATTATATTTGTTCAGTCTTTCTAAGACCTCGAATAGCCTTTCATAACATTCTTCGTAACTATTACCGCCTACGAGAATGTCATCGACATAGGGTTTTCCTTTTTGTGGCAAGTAGTATCCTGTCTATAATAGATTGCCAGATTGCAGCGCTACTACTCAAACCGAACACGAGACGCGTAAACTGATATAACCTTCTAGAAGTATTCACGGTGAGAAACTCTCTAGACTTTTTTTTCGACAAGCACCTGTAAGTATGCACCCACGCAATCTATGACACAATAATATTTATAGCCAGCTAAGCTACCAAAAAAATCTTCCGGTAATGGCATGGGGTACTGTGCGGTATCGATATACTTGTTAATAGTTTTTGTTTAAGTCAAGACATAGTCGAACCTCACCGTTAGCTTTCGGCACTGCAAATAACGGAGAAGCCCAGTGGGACGTCTCCACCGGCACTAAAATGTCTTGGTTTATAAGTTTATCAATCTCTTTATTGAATTTATCTCGAAACTTATAAGGAATATTATACGCTTTGCAAGAAATAGGACGTGCATCGGCATGCATTTTTGATAAATTTATATCTACCTCAAACCCATTGATAGGAGTGCTCAAATTTGTATTCACTATATTAGAAAACTTTTCTTTAATGGTGTTCAAAAGAGCTTTAGATAATTCCACTTCACTTTTAGCACATGCAATTTCTTTTTGATTTACCTTCTTTAATTTTTACAGGACTCCTTAACAACCAAGTCCTCCATTGTGGCAGACGAATGTGCAACCAATCTCTTCCAATCAGGCATGCAGACTTAAACTCGGATTTGGCTACCGTCACCATCAATTCGTAGCGTAGGCCATCATATTGCACACCTGCTGAAAACCTTCCTACTATTCCAACTTCATCTCCTGTGAAAGAAAAAATCGTTTGACTAAAAGGTTTTAATATCTTATGACTAAAATAGCGCTTGTAAATATTTTCCCCAATTATGGTTATAAAAGACCCTGTGTCCACCTCAAAGAGGACCTCCTCGCCCTCAATGTTTAAAACGCAACCAGCTGGTGATGACGACTTCGAACATGTGATATTGTTGATTTTTGCGAAACACGCTGCTCGAGTGTGCCCTTTGCGTCCGCAACGATGACAGACCCATTCCATGGCTGGGCACTCTCCAGAATGATTTTTCTTGCAACGACCGCATTGTCTACCTGATTCCACTCTTCTTGGATGACTTTTTTCGGAGACTCGATTTTGTTGTTGTTTGTGCGTGCCTTACTAGAAGCATAATTCCTCTGAAAATGTTTTTTTCCCAGAGAACATGTGGTTTGAACTCTTTACTGCATTCACTTGATTAGACCCAATTACCCCTGTCACCTTGCAATTATTATCTGTAATTTCCTGATTTTTTGCTAGCTGACAGTAATCTGCAAATTTCTTCGTATCCTCCTCCACCAACATTTTTTGCTAAAGAAGTTCATCTCTCACTCCTATTATGAACTTATCACACAATGCCTCGTCAAGATAAGAATCGAATTAACAATTAAGAGACAACTCTTTAAGACGTACCATGTAATCCGCGATTGATTCACCATGCTGCTGATTTGCCATGTAAAATTTAACTCGTCTCGATCGCTTATGAGTTTTTGGAGCGTAGTGGTTCCTTAAGGCGGTCAGAATTTCGGTTAACGACTTGCTGTCTGGCTCATCGGGATATGTGATGTTCTTTAGAGTTTTGCATACTTCACCTCCCGCTAAAGTCATGAATAATGGAACTTTATTGTCTTTAATGTTGATGATTTGTGAAAATCGTTTTTCATAAACAGTGAAGTCATCGCCGGGTATAAAAACTTCCAGGTTGCCGATCAAATGCATGATTTCTGTGGTGTTTACTGCAGGGATCTCGTGCTCGTTTTCGGATTTAATCTCCTTATCGTCGATATTCAAGATACAGCTTATATGATGAGCTTTTAAACTTTGTTATAACCGAGCACGATTGAATTTGTTTTTAGTCGATTAATGTGGATTACTTTTATGCAAGACGTAACAACCTCGTCGCCAATTGTTATTCAGTTAACTTTAGGAATTAAAACAATGCGTCTCTTAAAATAAGTTCTTTATTGTCTAAGCAATTAAAAAGTAATGACAAGTAAATCTAGGTTTTTGTCACGTATCATTTTGATGTTTCTAAATATATTCTTATGAAAATGGGAGACGTGAAATCGAAACAGTACAATGAGTAAATGAATGTTCTCTACACAACAAAAGGGCATATCCGTTCACCGCTGTGATCATTGGAATACTCGGAATGAGAACTAACTCATCTTTAAATTTTCCTTTGAGTATCATCGCGTGAATCACATTACTTATATGTTTTCTTATCAGCAAGCGCGTTTCATTGCATAGTTTTGATTGATTTAGACTTCGGAGCATGATGACTACCAAGCCCGCAACTGCTCAGAGAAATCTTCAGCAGATGCATCATCTCGGGTCATTACTTACATCATTAATTAAGGGGCCAGTTATAGCTATCATTGAAATGCTTTCGTGAACATTTTTCTTTGTGATTTTAAGACGATTTAACAAACAGATCTGTGTTTTGGTTGGTACTAAACTAAAAATAATGAGTTTTAGAATTTTTTTCATGCAAAAAATATTTTATATTTATTAACATTTCTCTTAAAATCCAATTTTATTATTTCCCTGACAGAAATCGATTTCAGTGTACAGCTGATTTTCGTTCCTGACATATGGAACACAATCGTTCCACTGAATGTGTTCAATTCTCATTGTGTTTTCAAACATCAATTTTACTTTCAATGATCAACTCTAACCTCAATATGTTGCTTTTCGTGTGAACTTAATTGCTTTCAATGATGACTGATTGCTATAATCGACCTGTCAGTGAAAATATAAAACGTATCACTGATTTGTGTTTCAATGATGCGTTTCAATAGCTATAACTGGCCCCTAAATTATAATTTTTGAACGACGAGAAATCCGATAACAACTTAAATAATTTTGAGCCGACACCTTAACTGATTTCACAATATTTACTTTAAACACATACATATAACATAAAATAAAATAAAGTGCACGACTGGGTCGTACAAACTTGCTCAAATGTGTTCAAATGGTTTTGGGTGCTTGAGATTTTGGGAAAAAAGCGTTGAAAAAATCATATGAAATTTTATAAATCACTTTAAAATCAATACCTTAAACGTTTTTTGGAGAAAATGAAGTAAGCCATCAGGTTTCTTTTACGTTTTTGAATTTTGACGAAATTTTTTTTCAAAATCGTTGGACCTGTTTTTTTCAAAAAACAGTTTTTTTTTAAACTTTTCGAAAATATATTTTAAATTTTCTTTGAGTATGCCAACTTCTAGCACTTTGTAGTTTTTATCAGAAAAATAAAATTAAAAAAATATAGATTAAACCGTTTTTGGAAAAATCAAAAGTTAAAAAAAAATTTTGAAACTTTTTTTAAAAACTCAAAAAAAAAATTTCTGGAAAAATTAACAATTTATATTATTTTGTTTATAGAAGGGCTTCTACATTGAAAATTTCATCGAAATCCGTCAAGTGGCTTACGAGAAAATCGGATTTCAAGAAACCGGTCCTATGGGAGGTACCGTTATAAGACTTTTCCTGAAAAATCTATTCCAGCCGAAACATAAAGTTTGCACAGAAAACATCATGCAGAAAGTTTTATCAAAATCGTAGGAGCCGATTTTGAGAAAATTTAATTTTTCACAAAAAATCGTATGGCAGGTACCGTTAGTTTTGGAGCTAGGATGCCAATTCCAAAAATTCCTCTGTAGGACGTCATAATAATACTATGTACCAAGTTTGAAGCAAATCGGTCCAGCCGTTTAGGCTGTAGGTAACTATACAGACAGACATACGGACAGACAGACAGAATTGTCAGACCCACTTTTTTCGACTTCTCTATCATCGTAATGTCATGTTTGATTGTTAGAATTTTTTTTTTACGAATGCATAACTTGCCTTATAGTACCTATAATCGCAAGTAAAAATTATATTACAAAAATCATTAAAAGGAGTACCTTGAATGCATTGCGGAATGTTATCATTCCATCTTCAGCATCACGACTAAATGGAAAAGCACTTTGTTGTTGTTGTTTCTGCATATATTGTTGTAATTATTGTTTTTATTATATAAGGGAGAACAACCGCGATTCTATATTGCCGTTGCCTAGATTCATCGCTTATAGGTCTCTCTGTATATACAAACTTTCATATGCATCAAACTTACGGTCATCTTGCACCTCTTTCACCAAGCAAACGTTTTGGATGTCAAGGCACATATGGTTATTGCTAAGTGCATGTGCCGCTAGTGCAGATCGATAAGCTTGAATATTGCGAACATACATATGTGTTTGATGTTCTTTAAAGCGAGTAAGGACATTTCTCTTTGTTTGGCCGTAATAGACACATTCACATTCACTGCATTTTATTGTATATACGCCGGATTTTTTCAAGCTATCGGTTTTGTCATTTGTCGAACCTAACAAATTTGACAATTTGTTTTGGTTTGTGTATACAATATCCATAACGTATTCGCGAAACTTAATTTTCAGTTTATTCGTTACAACCAGTGTATAGGATATCGCGACGTGAATATTTTGGTCATTATTATTTCGGTTTTGTAGAAATAATGTTGATAAACTATTTCTACTGTTTTTTTCCTTATGTTTATTGATGAGGTGGTCAATTAAGTTTTCACTATACCCGTTTATTTTTGCGATTTCTTTTATTGTCTTAGGCTAGGCGCGCACTTAGCGGCCAGGCCGCGCGACCAGCCGCAGCGGCCAATGAGCTCTTCTACAAAACATGCAGGTGCGCGCATTAGGCGGCCAGCGGCCAGCGGCCACACTCCAGCCGCGCGGCCACCAGAAAACATCGCGGCACACACACGGCCACGTGGCCGCTGCGGCCACCATTTTATGTGAAATGCTATCAGTATGCGCGCACTTGTCACAGCGGCCACAAGTTTTGTTTTGTATTTTTTTTTTTAAAGATGGCTTTCGATACGGAACACTTTATCATTGAAATTCAAAATAGAACTGGTATTTGCATTGGTCCGCGCATATAAAAACTGGCCGCTGCGGCCTGGTCGCGCGGCCTGGCCGCTAAGTGCGCGCCTAGCCTTACATTCTTTCATGTAGTTAATGGCTGAAAGGATTAAAATGCACAACCTATGTACCATATGGAATGGAAAACTGCGTGTTTGTGTTGTATACAACAATTCGAATCACTCGTTATTGTTCTAAAAGTGCTCGTAGGTTTTCCATAAATGGACAGTTTAATTTTTTGGTTAACTCGTTTTAGTTCTAAATCAAGAAAAGGTAATTTTCCTTCATTTTCAAGTTCGTAGGTGAACTTAATAGAGTCGAACTGACTATTCAACGTGTGTAGAACTTTTTCTACTCCTGTTCTATATTTATTTTTTTTTTTTTAATACGTTAAAGGACTAACGTTAACTCTTATTACATATAATATATCTTAAAAACTAGTACCTATATAATATACAACTTCCATTACAATAATGTATTAAAAGAGGAAAAAAAAAAAACATTAAATATCTAATGTACATTATGGATTATTTTGAATAAAAAATATTTTTCTTAAGTTGAGTGATTTTACATTGTCATTGGTGGAATTAATTAAATTTGAATTTTGATTGTAAATATTTATTAAGAGATTTAAAGGACTATTAGCACCGTAGTTTGATCTACTATAAATGTTGGAAATTGGCAACTGCCTTCTCAAATTATACTGACTAGCTATGAAATTCAATCGACAAAGTATCAATGGGGCTGTTATGGATCCATTGATTATCCCGACAATAAAACAAAATTGTAGATATGCTCTGTGACTCGTTAGAGATGGAAGATTTATTAATTGAATACGTTGAGCGTAAGGTGGCAAGATAATTCTATTCGACCATGGTAGAAATCTTAAACAAAATCTCATAAATCTTCTTTGAACGGACTCCAATCTATTTATATGAACCGCATAATATGGTGCCCATACAACACAACCATACTCTAAGATGGATCTTACGAATGAGACATAAAGAGTTTTTAGAACATAGGGATCACGAAATTCTCGAGCAAATCTCTTAATAAAACCGAGAGTCATGTTAGCTTTTTTAATAATATAGTCAAAATGGTCAATAAAAGTTAATTTTGAGTCCAACACAATCCCAAGGTCAGTAAAGCAAGACAGGTTACTAAGAGGTGACAAATCAATCGCATAATTATAGATAATCACATTTTTCTTGCGTGTAAAACACATTGTTTTACACTTGTCAATATTTAAAACTAAACCATTAATATTGCACCATTCCCAGAAACTTTGCAGGTCTTTTTGTAAGAGATCACAGTCTTCTACAGAGTTGATTGTACGAAAAATTTTTACATCATCGGCATATATAAGAGACAAAGAATTTACTAGGACGGACGGAAGATCGTTAATAAATAGTACAAATAGTAACGGGCCAAGGTGGCTACCCTGAGGTACACCGGAGTTAACAGTAAAACATTTAGAACGTTCACTTTTAAAAACAACACTATATAACCTATCTTTAAGATATGAGGATATCCACAAAACAAATCTATCGTTAAGACCCATATATTGCAATTTTCTTAAAAGAATATGGTGGTTTAGCTTGTCAAATGCTTTGCTTAAGTCAGTAAAAATACAGTCAACTTGTTGTTTTTTTTCAAACGCGTCAATACAAAATGTAGTAAACTGTAACAAATTGGTTATAGTGGATCTCTTTTTAACAAAGCCATGTTGGTTGTCACATAAAACGGAGGAACAGTGAAAAGACAAGATATCACAAATAATAGATTCAAACATTTTGGGTATAGCAGATAGTTTAGCAATTGGTCTATAATTTAAAATCAAATTTTTTTTACCTTTCTTATGAGTAGGAATAAGGAATGCGTTTTTCCAAAGGGTCGGAAACTTACAGCTATTTATAGACTGATTAAAAAGTAAAAATAACGGATATGACATATATATTGCACATTTTCTTAACATAAAAGCAGGCAAACCATCAGGACCAGGACTTAAGCAATTATCTAATTTTTTAATATACTCTAAGATAGTTTCCTCAGTAATACTAAAGTTAATCGAATTAAGATGTAAAAACTCATCAACAGCGGGAATATTATTTGTATCGCAAGTAGATACTTCAAAAGCACACTGAAAATATTCGGCAAACATATTTGCTATGTCCTCTGGGTTGTGACTCTCAGAATTTTGATAACACATATTATTTGGGTAACCATCAGATTTTCTTTTACAATTGACTTATTTCCAGAAGTTTCGGGGGTTAGATTTAAGATCATCTTCAGTTTTAGTGATAAAGTCCGAATAAAGATCAACGCAAACACGTCATCTCCATATCTATGTCATATTTTTGGTAATAACTGTTCTTCATTTAGTTTTATTTCGAAATGGGAAATAAACAATTCACTTATCAATGGATTTAAGGGACTGCCCATATTTGTGCCCTTTTCAACTAAATAGTAAGAATCGCTGAATTGAAAAAAGCCATGTTTCATACAAGTGTTTGCTGTACGAATGTATAAATGTTTCTTGTTAGCAGGTAAATCAACAGAACGTAAGTATTTTTCGAATTGTTTACGTGCAATATCAACGGGAATGCTTGAAAATAAGATACGTCAAACGATACCATGCACTGATTTTCTTCAATTTTAATATCTTCAATTTTTTGGACAAAGTCGTAAGAATTTTTTACCGACAGACTAACAATAGGTAGCAGTTTCTTAGTTTCACTTACAAGCCATTTGGCAATTTTATAACAAGGTGTGTTAATGTTGGAAACAATTGGTCTCATTTTATTTCCTGCCTTGTGTATCTTAGGTAAACCGTATAGCTTTGCAACGACTGGATTTGAAATTTACTTAGATCTTTCAATGTTCGTTTAAGTGCTTCTCATGCACGTTTATGCGCCATTGTGCATTCGTCCCAGATGATGATTTTCGTTGATGATAAAACTTTGGCCATTGCGGAGTTTTTTGTAATATTACATGTGAGCTCTTCAATAGTTTGAAGATTTATCGGCAATTTTAGTGCTGAATAGGCCGTATGGCGTTCTTCAAGCAATGTGGCTGCTATTTCAGAAGAAGCAACTCCAACCGCAATGTTAGATTTCGCACGAACAGTGGCTAAAACTACTGACATGAGGACGGTCTTACCAGTTCCACCAGGGGCATCAAGGAAGTATAAACCACCATTTCCATCATCAATAATTGCCTTCATTAATGCATCATAAACTTTTGTGAAAAAAAAAATCAACCTCAGGCCTTGAAGTATGTAATGTTATATTCAGGGCCGGCCCCAGCTAAATTAGCGCCCTGTGCAAGCTTTATCATTGGCGCCCTCAATTGCGGTGATTTTTGGAAGAAGTCATTTCCTCATTACCCTAGGGGTAGACTTTGCAATGCGTTTTTTCAACGAGGTATTCCCAACAGGCCTATTCGATATATCAAAAAAATAATAGTAACCGAAGAATACAAAAATAATTGTAAATTTAAGTCAAAAAATACATCACAAAATTATAGGAGATATACAAGATATAATTGAGGTAGGTTGTGTAACGTACAGTTTGTGAATTTTCATAAGCGAAAGCTTATGAAGTGTGATTCACTTAAAGTGTGCCAAGCAGCTAGAGCGAGTAGGTTGAGTTGAAACAAGAAAAAACTCATGTGGGAGGGGGGTCTATTCCCTTCCGTTTAGCTGAGAATGATTGGAAACAAAAATTATTAAAAAATAACAAAATAACTTCCACAACGCCATGCTATGCCATTTTTTAAGTCCAAAAACCTCTTCTTTTACCTATGTATTTTGTTTTGGAAAATATTTATTTTAGTGAAATTTTTTCAAAATATTAATTTTCAAACTCAAAATTTAAAAAAAAAAGTTAAAATCAAATTTTCAAACTAATTTTATTTCAAAATTTTACCTTATTTAGTATTTTCTTGCCAAAATTCAATGCTCTTATTTGATTGAAGTCCAACATTTAAAACCGTATGTCTCTAGAATTTCTTGTTGCCAAGCTATCCCCTATATAATAATAGCCGGTTGTATGCAATGTTTTTTCGAATCGAATCGAATCGAATCGAATCGAATCAAATGGTGCTTTGTTTTCATTTTCAAAGACCCCTAGTGGGTAGTAGCTATGTTTTTGCTATGCTTTATAAATGCACATCAATGCCGTAGAAATAAAATGCACGACTGGGTCGCACGAATTTGCTCTTATGATAAGCAATTGCGTAGTGGCTGCATATATGGGTATTAAAAAAAAAAAAAGTTCGAAAATTCTTTTATTTTTTGAATTAGTAAGAGTTTTCTCGGAAAAAATAAGTATGCAATAAAATTTCAAAGCTATACGTCAATCTAGGAAAAAAAAATATTGAAAATCGTTGGACCAGTTTTTTTTTAAGGTTATTTTTGAAAAACTTTTTCAAAAATTATTTTGAAATTTATTTGGGTATGCAAATATATGGCAATCTGTAGTTTATATTTGAAAAATAATTTAAAAAAAAATCAATGTACCCGTTTCCAACATATTTCGAAAGCCAAAAATTTTTATTTGAAAAAATTATAAAAAATCAAAAAAAAAAGTCTTTGAAAATTTTGAAATGCCATATTAATAAAATTATGAATGACTTCCTGTGGCCAAAATGTTATTGAAATCGAATGTATAGTTTACGAGAAAATTTGATTTGAAAATACTGGTTCTATGACAGGTACCGTTATTAGACAAATTTTGAAAAAAAAATTTCGAACCAAAAGATAGATTGTCTTGCAAAAATAGCATTCTGAAAGTTTTATCAAAATCGTTAGAGCCGTTTTTGAGAAAATCAATTTTTGTCTTCAAGATTGTATGGCAGGTGCCGTTAATTTTGAACCTAGAGCAAAACTAAAAAATATGTTCCGAGGGACGGCCAAATTAATCCTAAATACCAAATTTGAAGCAAATCGGCAAACCCGTTCAGCCTCCAGAGACGCGAACAGACATACAGACAGACAGACAGACAGACAGACGGACGGAATTTCCAGACCCACTTTTTTCGACTTCTCCATCATCGTAATGTCATGTGTGATTGTTATCTCAATTTTTTTTTTCTGCACGAATCCATAACTTGCCTTATAGTACCTATAATCGCAAGTAAAAACATGACATCTGCCGTATAGTAGCTATGCCAAAGTTTACAACCCCATAACCACAGACCTAGACCATATACAGACCGCCAACTCGTACTCCTCTTGCCTGCAACACCCTCGAAATATTTTTTCCAGTCTGTGAATACGTGTACATCTCTCTCTGTGCATTTTGTAATGGCAACTATACCTGCGTATGCCATTTATTTTTTAGGTGTGTTTGCTAAATGGGTTTTAAAGCAAGGGAGAGCGTCACACTCTCAAAATAAATGTCATCTCAGCTGATTTTTAGCTTGGTGGCAAAAAGAGAGACCATATGGTGAGTTGGCGGTCTGTATCTTCTTGGTCCGTGCCCATAACTATTCTATGCATATAACTAACTGGAATCTAAGTGGAATCATTCTCTTAATCCAACTGTGAGTTTAAGTGAGCTCTGACCTCTTAATTCTGAGTTCTAAATAATAACGTAAACAACACGTTATTATAACGTTTCAAAAGAACTTTGTTGTTACAGTTGGAGTGTGATGTGAATGTATTTTAAAGAACATTGATTTTCTCTTTCTTTTATTTCCCTTTTTTGACTCTAAGGTTAAGATCGTTTGTAAGAGCATTCTTCATTCACGAAGTCTATGATAATGATAAGCAGCATAATATTATATCACCTATCCTCTTTTTAATTCCAATTCCACTGAACACTGAACAGAAACCTATACATTTACAAGTATTGTACCGCTCAGGGTAGGTATTCTCAATCTCAATTCTCATGCGATTGATTTCGCCTTAATGAAGAAGAACAAAAGCATATCATTAACAGACGTGCAAATACAATACAAAACAAACTAGACACTAATCTGCAGGAAGTGGCGGGAAGTATTTAGTGCTGCCATTCCTCCATCTTAATAATGCTCAATGAAATTCATAAACACAAAAATTTTTATAAAGCTTTTTTTAACTGCCTGAACTTGAATACTATACTATATGAATACCTGTCAAAACTAAAAAAAAAAAATATTTGCACATAAATACAGCACACTTTATATCTTTCTGTCCTTTTCTAATCAATTTTCAGTCATGAGCCTTTTGTCAATTGTTTTATGTTCTAAACGATCTCTTATCAGGCATATTTTATATAACGCACATAAGTTTCTTAGTTCAATGTTTATGTATATATATTTGTAAAACTCGCATTATAAATACATACGAATACAATGCCATAAGTACCAAGCTATGATCTAAACATATTGCAGCCTGCAAATGTTAGATTTAAAAAAGCATCCCATCAATTTACAGTACTATCTTGCATACCTAACCAATCACTTAACTCTCTGAAAGCTTATAGACATAACAATTGCACCCTGATTAAAAATATTAGTTTTGAAACTTTACGTATTTTGTTTGTTGATGTGTCGCCTATATTCTTAAGAAGATTCTAGGTACATACAATTGCCTTATTATTTTGCTGATCAGTAATTGCTTAAGGGTGGGTCTCCCATGTAAATGTAGGGTAGTGCGTGCATAAAACTTAATATATCTCCTACATTTGAAAAGATATTTTAATGAAATAAAATGTATTAATTAGTCAACAAATGTGAGCAGATATGCTTATCATCAAATAATTATTTATCATGATATTTATACTTTCAAAAGATAAAAACTTTAAATTTTTCGTAAAATTTAGACACAAATTATTATGTCCTCTTAATTTTCCTCTGTTAAGTAACTTTTTATTTTCTTTTGCTTCAGTTTCTTAATCAGAATAAATAAGTTCTATTTGTTATAGAAACCAAAGTTTTTTTTTTTTATATATATATAATAAAATTGAGGTCAACCAAGGGGTCTTTGTTTTCTTTAGACAAGCGCAGTTTGTAAAATGTTCAACCAAATCGACCAAGATAATTTTTTTTAATATCATTGAAACTAGATGTTATCATGAACATCGATAAATATTTACTTTTTTTTTAATTTACCGGTCTAGGAAGACCCAAAACAAAAAATAGCATATTTTTCATATGGGACGCTTTGTAAACCGCTTATTTATTTCAATTTAGGTAAAAAAAAAAAATTATAATAATATTTGTTTAATTTGGAAGCAAGCTATAGAAACATTTAATTTTTTTTTTTTTTTTATGTGCTTAAAATAGCAATTTAATATGTTAACATACTCACTCGTTTTTGTAAGTAGGGAAAACTTTTATCGTTTTGTTATTATTTTTCTATTTTTTTTTGGAATTTTTTCTTTTTGTATCAATTTAAAGAAAAATTATATCATTTGAAGTCACTTTACTATCTTATTTTAAAAAAGTATCTTTTTTACCTTTTTTGAACAAAAATTTCACACTTATGAAAATGTAGTTCACGAAATTGTCACCACAATTAATGGCGTTAACATAGATTCTCTTTTATTGCAACCTCTTTGTAAGAGAGTATTTCTCATTTTTTCTTATTTGATTTTTTGTTGGTTTGATTTTGGTTTTTCCTTTTCTTTGAAATTTGAATACCAACACAAAAATCAGCTGTACCTGTTCCTATAAGATCATTGTTCCATGCATTTTTGAATGATTCGGACAATTTTGGTGACAAATCGATAGATGATTTTTAATTTGTGGTTATAAAAAAATATTGTCGTCCGCATAAATAGGTATTCGAGTGATTTTCTAAATATCGTGTGCGAGGAGAGGTCCTTTGTCATATCGATAAATAGATATGTACTAAGGTCGGAGAAGCATTGGTCGTTGCGGTGGTACATACATATACATAGATATCAATACACATTGTGTGTTTTCTTATCGTATGTAGAAGAAGTAGGTTCGGTTATTTTTGAATAGCTTGGCAACAAAAAGTCATAGAGCCATACGGTTTTCAGTGTTGGATTTAAAATTAATGGGAGCATTGAATTCTGAGAACAAAAATAATACTTAATGACGTAAAATTTTGAAAAAAACTAGTTTTAAAATTATTTTAAAAAAAATTTTTTTTCAAAATTTTGAGTTTGAAAGTTAATATTTTGAAAGCGGTTCACTAGAATAACTGATTTTAAAATTATGATGATAGAGAAGTCGAAAAAAGTGGGTCCGAAAATTCTGCCTGTCTGTTTGTCTGTCTGTATCGGCACCTACAGCCTAAACGGCTAGACCGATTCGCTTCAAATTTGGTACATAGTATTATTATTGTCCTACAGAAGGGTTCTTGGAATAAGCATTCTATTGCAGATTGTATGAATATTTGCAACTCAGAGTTGGGCGATTTTGCATGGTTATTAATTATGTCTCCCTGATTCCAAACATCAAAAAATAATCTTGGGGTCTATATATATACCTACCTACCTACTTAGGTATGTATATGCTGCATGACTTTTCTGTTTGATTATTTCCTTATTTATTTTAATCCAAACTCCAAAAAAATGTCGACAAAAGAAAACCATTGAAACGAAGTAGATTTTGTTTTTAGTGGACTTTATTGAATTGAAATTCAAAATAAAAGTTTAGTGACCTTTAGTCCAAATGCGTTTCGCCCAGGTACAACCAAAATTTTGCGTCTTAGAAGGGTACAACAGCATCTAACTGATGAGCCCAACTGTTGTACCTGGGCGAAACGCATTTGGACTAAAGGTCACTAAACTTTTATTTTGAAAACCATTGAATATTTTTTTCCGAAAACAGAATGGAGTTAGGTATACCTATACCTAGGTAGGTATAACTACATAAAAATAAAATGCACGACTGGGTCGCACGAACTTGCTCGAATGTGTGACAGTGGTTTAGGGACTTGAGATTTTGATAAAAATAAAATTTTCAAAATTCTTAAATAAATACTTAAACTAATTTGAGCTGAAAAAAAGTACGCCATTTTATTTCTTGGATAAATTTGAATTTATGAGAATAAATTTATAAAAATCTGTGGAGCGGTTTTTGAGAAAAAAAAGTTTTTTTCTTAAAAACTTTTTGAAAAAAATTAAAAAAAAAATTAAAAAACGCCAGTTTATAGGTATTCAACAAATACATTTATTTAAAATTTTTAGAAAAAAATTTAATAAGCAGTTTTCAAAATATTAATTTTTTTAATTTTTTTTTTAAATGCTTTTAAAAATACAAAAAAATATTTTTCAAAAATATTGGTATGCAATACAAATTGAGCTACCTACACCTTTATGTGTGTAAGATTTCGAAAGAATCGGTTGAGTCGTTTTCGAGTTAGTCGAAAGCAAAAAAAAACGGTCCTATGGAAAGTACCGTTCTTAGCCATTTTTTAAAACTTTTTTTTCAGCCATATGATTGGTCGTACCTAAAAAGCAACACTGATTTTTTTAAATAGAAATCGTTAGAGCTGTTTTTGAGAAAAATAAGCTTTAACGTAATGGTTGTATGGCAGGTACCGTTATTTTTTGAGCTAAGAAAAAAATTTCAATTTCCCCTCTGCACAATACCTAAAAAGTCTATATAGGTACCAAGTTTGAAGCAATTCGGCCCACCCGTTTGGGCTGTAGGTCTCTATACATACAGACAGACAGACAGACAGACAGACATACAGACATACAGACATACAGACGGACAGAATTTTTAGACCATCTTTTTTCGTCTTCACTATCATCGTAATGTCATGTTTGATTGTTATCTCAAAACTTTTTTTTTCGACGAATGCATAACTTGCCTTATAGTAGGTACCTATAATCGCAAGTAAAAAGTAACAATGTTTCAATAATAATAGATATATAGCTAGGTACTCAAATTATTCTTTTCCCTTTGCAATAAACCCATAAGCAATTTTAAAACAGGTCAAATAGTTATATTGACCTACCTCACACTTTTGTTACATGCAACTTAAAAAAAAAAAAACAACGATATCAATGTACATACCTACCTACATATACCTACATTAAATATAATGTAACGTTTACCTATCTACCTATGCATGTTCATTTTATGTGTCCTGACTCCTGAGTCCTGACCTTCATCAAGATTTCGATCGAGTCCCAAACGAGTTCACATTTTTTTTGTCACTGTTATGGCAGCAACAGCAAGTAAAATATGAAAAAAAAAACAACAACAAAACGAAAATAGAAAAAAATTACCCACATTTAGCTATTAGCTACTGTGTTTTGAAAAAAAATTGAAAAAAAATCCCTTCACCCTTCCATACAGAGAGAATAAAACTTGTCATCGCATATCGCATTACTAAATCAAAGCGAAAGGACAACAACGAAACCCACAGAAAGACACACACAAAAAGTATCCCCTACTAAAACGTCCAATGCCAATAATCTTTTCCCTCTGCTTTCCTTTCCACTGCCTGTACCTCCTCTACTACTGTGGCTGCAGCCGGCGGTGCGCGCCACCACCGCACCGCACCGCTTTGAGAATAATAATTATTGTGAGTTCACTGCGACTGCGGAAGATCACAAAATTATTTTGAAAAGAGAACAAGAGTAAATGAGTTACCAAAAACAATATAACGAAGAGAAAAGAATATCGCACTACCACATAGAACACAATTTACATGGCGTTTAAGTTCTGTTCTGAGGTAGACCCACCCTTAAATATCTTCAACATGTGAACAACATAGGTAGGTATATCGGTTCTTGCCAAAACTTACCAGATAATTCGTTTTGGTACTTTGTATTAAAGGAATAGTATTTTTTTTTTACTGCGAAATTAAAATAAATCATAGTTTAATATATATCGTTTATATTTTCCTGCACATAACCGTAATTTTATTCTACTTTGGCTATTTTAAGTATCAGAAGTAAATCTCCATAATGTTTGCATTAGTTTTCAGATTACGTAAGGTCTGTCCTTTGAAATAACACAAACACATTATGTTAGCGGACAATGTATATTCATAAAGTTTCTTAATCAAAAAAAGTTCATCGTTCAAAACTGAAGGTTTCAATTTGGCACCACTGCGTTGGAGGCATCATAAAAACGAAAATAACACCCTGTTAAAAGGACGGAAAATTCGCCCTGAAAGAAAACGTCTAAGAGGAAGAATATAAAAGAGTACAAAAAAAGTAAGTTTACGAACAAACGGCTCCGATCAGTGTTCTTGTATCCGACTACTGTTTATTTTTAGTTTTTTCAATTAAAAAGAACAAATATTAATAAAAACTCATTAGGTACATAATTTCCTGTATCGGTTTAATTCAGTGCGTCTTGACCGTATACCCCTCGATTTAAATCATATCCTTGTGTTTAATCACAAATTCGTCTTAAACAAATTGTACAAACTTACCATCTCGCCTTGAAGTGTTTTTTGTGTATGTGTGTTTGTGTTTTGAGCTTAAGGAATTATAAACAAAATCATACATTGTGCATTTTAATTGTGTACCGATTGTGTTTCATTAAAAATTCCATACTGCTCAAATATAAAACATACCCCAAAACGAGTTAATTTTCCGCCAAATCACCTAGCAGGTGTGTCTGCATGATACATCAGATTCCTTAAAAAAACTGCAAATTGCAGTCTCTTAACAAAGTTTTCCTGTTGTTTGTGTGGAAATTTTACTTTCCTAACAATATCATTTCCAATTCCACCCCAAGTTCTCTCTTATTTTTCCATTGCTGGGAATTGGGGTTGAAGAGTAAAGTGTTTCTTAATTTGCATTTGTTGTGTGTGTGTGTTTTGAGCTTAAGGAATTATAAACAAAATCATAGGTACATTGTGCATTTTAATTGTGTACCGATTGTGTTTCATTGAAAATTCCATACTGCTTAAATATAAAATATACCCCAAAACGAGTTAATTTTACGCAAAATCACCTGCTTGATAGATACATCAGATTCCTTAAAAAATCTCCAAATTGCAGTCTCTTAAAAAAGTTTTCCTGTTGTTTTTAGTTTTTTGTGTGTGTGGAAATTTTACTTTCCCAACCACGGACCAATAAGATACAGACCGCCAACTCACTGTATGGTTTCTCTTTTTGCCTACAAGCTAAAAATCAGCTGATATGCCATTTATTTTGAGATTTTGACGCTCTCCCTTGCTTTTAAAACCCATTTAGCAAACACACCTAACAAATAAATGGCATACGCAGGTATAGTTGCCATCGTTGCCATTACAAAATGCACAGAGAGATGTACACGTATTCACGGACAGGAAAAAATATTTCGAGGGTGTTTCAGGCAAGAGGAGTACGAGTTGGCGGTCTGTATATTTGTCCGTGTTCCCAACAATATCATTTCCAATTCCACCCCAAGTTCTCTCTTATTTTTCCATTGTTGGGAATTGGGGTTGAAGAGTAAAGTGTCTCTTAATTTGCATACCATTAGCTTATTCCTTATACTTTATACTTTATAATTACATAGTGCAAAAGTAGTCTCTTATATTTTTTGTGCTAGGGCTACCATACTACTTTTTTTAGAATTCTTTGCAAGATAATATAATATATTTTAAAGGAGAGGTAGACAATTTTCATATCCATATCAATAAATTGGTAAGTTGATTCACTTAAAGTGGATGTATCTTAATTGTATTACAATTATTCATATATTTATCTATTATACATATTGGTTTATATTTTTTCATAAATATTTTGAAAAATCTAATTCCGAAAAATATACAAAGTTAATAAAAAATTAAACCATAATATCCTTTTATTTCATATTGCTCAAAGACTTTGTTTTCATCTTACTATTGCACCAACAGAGCAAGTACGTGCGACCCAGTCGTGCATTTTATTTTATCAGGCATTAATTAATTAATTTATTAAAAACATACGCAAGAGCTACAGTACGTTTGCAACGAACTGTTGGATACCCTATTCCCCATATTTTTGTATGTGCATGTGTTTGCCTCCCGCAAACAGCCGATGTTTCAGAAACGAAATTCTTCTTTAGCAGACAGAAAAAAATTCAATAACATTAATTTTATGCGGTGTGATGTTCAATTAGTGCTGGCGTAATAAAAAAAAGGAGTGCGCCACGCCCAAAGTTAAAACGTTTTATTGCCAAGGCAATTGTTATGAGCTCAGTGACATTCAATTTTATTCTTGCAGATCAATTTGAACAAAACAAGACAAAACTTAATTTTTAAAAATTAGATTTAAAAGTGGCGTGTCTTAAAAATTAGAAGCACTAACTGCGCTTTGATCAGTATTTAGGCATATGTGTAAGACTACAGCTGAATCGAGTAGTTTTTAAACAATCTTACCTGAACAAAGGTATTTTACCAAAATCACGCCTTTAAAAGTGGGCGTATTGAAAAAAATTACAAAAGAAAATGTAGAGATATATTACTCAAATAACGAACGGAAGGAAAAAGGTTTAAATTAAACATTGGAAATGCCTTAAATTCTTAAGGCTGCGTTTTTCGTTCTTTCATGAAAAGTAGGCGTAAGCCACGCCCAAAATTCAAAAATTTCTTTTCATGCACAAACCTTTTAGTTTCTATTAAGAGACGCAAAATTTTGGCTTGCGGATTCATTATAAATACCGTTTATTTACAAAAACTATTTTTGTATAGTTTCTAATGAAAAGAAGGCGTCAGCCACGCCCAAAATCAATTTTTTTGATTTCATACACAAGATGTTTATGTGCCAGTAAGACCCACAAAATTTAATGTTTTTCACTTTAATATAACAATTGTTATTTTATAAAAACAATATTGATGGTTTTGTATGAAAAATAGGCGTAAGCCACGCCCAAACTGAAATAGATTTGTTTGATTGGAAGAAAGTTTACCTAAAGCTTACGTGTGCAAAATTTTAGCGTTATGCTTTTATCGTAACTGTACAAAAAACGTAATTTAATTTTATTAAATTGAGATTGTTCAACAAAAATGGCGGTTGTGGGCGTGTTTGTGGGTGGATTTTACCGGTTCAAGAACTTAGCCTTACTCTTGAACCAAAGATTATATATACCAAATTTCAGCTTTCTAGCTCAAAAATTGCGACCTCTAGAGAGTATACATACGGACGGACGGACGGACGGACGGACGGACATGGCTAAATCGACTAGGCTTTTGATTCTGAGTCAGAATATATATACTTTTCTATAACTAACGGTATTATTTCTCTATGTTACAAACTCCATACCAAATACAATATACCCATTCTATGGAATAGGGTTTAATAAAAAGATGAAGTATGTATCTATTAGCGGTGTTATTTACCGCATTGTTTCAATCTCTGGGGATGGGAATTGTCTATTTAGAGCAGTCTCTTATTTTATCAATGGAAAGGAGTCAGAACATTTTAATATAAGGACACTTATTGTTAATCATGTCTGTTCTAATTGGGAACAGTTTCGAGTATATAGTTGTACCCCTGATGAAGACAATTACTCAAATTGCTTAGAATACCGATTGGAGATGGGTCAAGTAGGAACTTACGGGACTATTTGTGAGGTAATAGCGGCATCTCAAGTTTTTAGGTTTGTGGTTGAAGTGTGGAAGGACGATAAGCTTTATTTTTCTACACTATCTTTTAATCATCCCGGCTTTCCTATTCAAAAACTTTTGTTTTCTGGTAACCTCTCAGGAGGACATTTTGATGTTTTGGAGAAAGAAAACTAAGGAAACAGAAAATCGAAAGTAAATAGAAATGAAAAAGCTAAGGAGGTACCTCTTAAAATAATGGCCCTTCCAAGTCACCGAGAAGATCCAGGAAAAATAAAAAAAAGAAAAGAAAAAGCAAAAGAAGCTTACAGAAAAAAAAAAGCAGAGAAGAAAACTGAAGAAGAAAGTATAGAGAAAATAAAAAAAAGAAGAGAAAAAGCAAAAGAAGCTTACAGGAAAAAAAAAGCAGAGAAGAAAACTGAAGAAGAAAATTCAGAGAAAATACAAAAAAGAAGAGAAAAAGCAAAAGAAGCTTACAGGAAAAAAAAAAGCAGAGAAGAAAACTGAAGAAGAAAATTTAGAGAAAATACAAAAAAGAAGAGAAAAAGCAAAAGAAGCTTACAGGAAAAAAAAGCAGAGAAGAAAACTGAAGAAGAAATTTCAGAGAAAATAAAAAAAAGAAGAGAAAAACCAAAAGAAGCTTACAGTAAAAAAAAAAGCAGAGAAGAAAACTGAAGAAGAAAATTCAGAGAAAATAAAAAAAAGAAGAGAAAAAGCAAAAGAAGCTTACAGAAAAAAAAAGCAGAGAAGAAAACTGAAGAAGAAAATTCAGAGAAAATAAAAAAAAGAAGAGAAAAAGCAAAAGAAGCTTACAGAAATAAAAAAGCAGAGAAGAAAACTGATGAAATGTCTAAAGAGATGACTGATAGAACAATGATCCTACCAAACGAGCAAGAAAATCTAGAAAGAAAAAAGAAAAGACTTGAAGATTGTCGAAAAATAAGTTCATCAGAAAAGACAAAAGAATTTAATAGAAAAAGAAATGCAGGCAACAAAACACATATCTGTATGGAGATGAATGTAGAGTTCGAATTTTGCCATTCACTAAATTTCGCAGCAGAAAAACCAAAAGATGGAAAGTTCACATATTGCTGTCATAAAGGAAAAGTTACATTTCCACCCCGGAAGCCATTTCCGCAGATTTTAAGGAACTTATTGGAAGATAATAAAACTTCCGAAGGAAAAAACTTTCAACAAAATATTCGCAGTTTTAATAGCGCTTTGTCTTTTGCTTCAATGGGAGCCAAAATTGTTGATATGTCTGGGTTTGGTCCATATTGCTTTAGAGTTCATGAACAAGTATATCACAGAACTTCTCACATGCACCCACCTGGTAATGAGTCAAGAAAATACGCGCAACTATATATAGTTGATCCTGCTGAAGCTAATGCTATAAGATCGAAAAATGTCGCAAACCGTGCCTGTGATCAAATTCTTACGAAAATTCTGGATGAAACCATTCGCGATATTAATGTCTTTGCTCATGCATTTAAAATGTTAGGAGAAGTTGAACGAGAAGAAACACTCAGAGCCCAAACAAGCAATTTATCCATCCCTACAGTCAATATGGCTTTTAAAAGAGACCGGAATTTGGATAGACGACGGTTTAATCTTCCATCTGTGGATGAAGTGGCTATGATTTTCAAGAACGATGACGGTGAGCCACCATTTGAAAGGGACATTCGGGTATATCCAAGGTCTGCAGAGCCTTTGATAAATATTAATATTTTAAGTCCGAATCTCGATCCCATGACATATCCTTTATTTTACCCATATGGTGAGCCTGGCTGGCAGCCAAATCTGGAAACAGAAACTGCCTTACATTTAAAACGAAAAAATGTTTCAATGCTTCAATTTAAAATTTTTCAAACTTGTGTTAGAGCCAACGAGTTCAATCCCATCCCATCTTTCATGGTAAAAAAAACTTTCCAGCAGTGGGCTGTTGACTCTTATTTGCAAGTAGAAGCTAATAACCTGAACTTTATCCGATCCCAACAGATCAAACTTAAAGTTGAATGTTACAAGGGTTTAATGGACCATTTGTCAGATCTTGCGACAAAAAATGTAACCATTGGAAAAACTGTCATCTTGCCTTCTCAGTTTCAAGGGTCGCCACGTAATATGAGAGAAAGGTATCACGATGCTATGGCAATTGTGTCTGTTTTTGGAAAACCTGACTTTTTTATTACATTCACATGCAACCCTAAATGGCCTGAGGTAACAAAAAATCTTTTCCCTGGACAAACTCCATCAGACAGACCAGATCTAGTGGCAAGAGTTTTCAAAATAAAATTACAGGCATTGTTAGTTGACCTTTAGATCTGCACGTACTCGGTAAGCCTGTAGCATTTGTTTATACTATTGAATTCCAGAAGAGGGGCCTTCCTCATGTGCATTTATTGCTTATTTTAAAAGAAGAAGATAAAATTAAATCGCCTGTCGATATCGATCGTCTGGTTTCTGCTGAAATTCCAAATAAACATAATGATCCAAAGTTATTTGAGATTGTTAAAAGATGCATGGTACATGGGCCTTGTGGCAGCAATAATCCCTTTGCACCTTGCATGGATCATTCTAAGTGTACCAAAAACTTCCCAAAAAATGTTCAGGCAGAAACGGTACTTAAAAGCGGTGGATTCCCTTTGTATCGCAGAAGACCAGGTGGTGAAATGGATGTAGGAAAACACAAAGTTGACAATAAATGGATCGTCCCATACAACCCTTCGCTAACGCTTAAGTATGATGCCCATTTAAATGTAGAAATTTTTACTTCGGTTAAGTCCATTAAATATATTTTTAAATATAGGTATTTACAAGGGTTATGACTGTGCAAGTGTTGCTATAACCTCAGAAGATGGAACTAAGTTGAACCACGATGAAGTGGCAAATTATTTAGAAGCAAGGTACGTTAGTGCACCGGAAGCTATGTGGCGACTGTTGGAAAACAAAATGCATGATCGTTCACATTCCATAATCCGCCTGGCCGTTCATTTACCAGCAAAGCAACCTGTTTACTTTATTCAGGGCCAAGAACAACGAGCCTTTGATCGAGTGGCTTTTTCGAAAACCATGCTTGAAGCATGGTTTGAACTCAACACTCAAAACAGCGCATCCCAAAGCTTCCTGTATACCGAAATTCCATACCATTTCGTTTTTATAAGGGGTCTGTGGCAACCAAGAAAACAGGGAAAAAATAAAATTATTTCAAGAATGTATACAGTTAGCCCTAAAGATGTAGAACGTTTTCATTTGCGCCTCCTTCTTCTTAACGTGAAAGGAGCTAAAAGTTTTGAAGATTTAAGAACTGTTGATGGCCAAATTTTAAAAACATTTAAGGAGGCAGCGAGCCAAAGGCATTTACTTGATGATGATTGTGAGTGGGAGAGGTGTCTAACAGAAGCTTCCACTGTTCAGTCACCAGCAGCTATTCGCCAAATATTTGCTTTGATATGTGCATTTAACTATCCCAGCAATGTTTTATCGTTATGGGAAAAGTTTAAAGAAGATATGACCGAAGACTACAGGCGAGATCACACCGATTCTATGTCATACAAAATCGCACTCAAAGATATCGGAAAAACTCTCTTAGCTCACGGGCTAAGCTGCAATGTTTTCAATTTGCCAGACCCTGGCCCACATCCAAGTGAATTGGAATTTCAAGCAGATAGTGAAGCTTCTGATGCCACTGAAAGAATTTTAACGCTTAATTCAATTCAAAAAAAAGTTTTTGATGAGATAGTAGGAGCTGTTAAAAGCAATAATGTACAAAAGAACAAATGTTTCTTTTTAGATGGTCCAGGAGGAACAGGTAAAACTTACCTTTACAATACATTGAAGAGTTATTTTCGGGGAAAGAAGATGATTGTCCTACCTTTTGCCACCACAGGAATTGCAGCTGACTTACTGAAGGGAGGGAGAACTGTACATAGTGGATTCAAACTTCCGATCCCCATTACTGAAACTTCCACCTCCAGTATGAAAATGAATTCAATAGAAGCAAACACTCTTAAAGATTCAGCACTTATCATTATTGATGAGGCTGCTATACTTATGTGCCATGCACTGCGATGCATTGACATTCTTTTACAAGAGGTGATGAAAAATAAAATTCCATTTGGAGGGAAGGTTTTAATATTGGGAGGTGACTTTCGACAGACGCTTCCTGTCATTCCGCAGGGAAGTAAAGCTGATATTATTGCCGCTTCTATTAAGAGTTCGCCTCTATGGAAATACTTTAAGTTAGTCAAACTTAATGTTAATATGAGGTCAAAGGATCAAACTGATTTTAACGAGTGGCTTTTAAAAATAGGCGATGGAAAACAGCTCCATGAAGAAAGTTTAAGCAATGATTTCGTGGAAATTCCGCATTCACTTTTAGAAGAAAAAAGCATTATAAATTCGATCTATGGATCTTCCATTAATGCAAATGATCTCGAAGGTCTTTCAGATAAGATTATCGTTACCTCTAAAAATAAAGATGCATTGCTTTTGAATAACGAAATCCTTGGACTTCTCTCAACAGAAGTAAAATTATATAAAAGTGCAGATTCAATGGTTACTGAAGATTCAGAAAACTTTATAAATTATCCAACAGAATTTCTTAACTCACAGACACCATCTGGAATGCCTCCACATGCTCTTTACTTGAAAGTTGGTTCTATGATTATGCTAATCAGGAACTTAAACGCCAAAAAAGGTTTATGCACTGGCACGCGACTTATTGTGAGGGGACTATTTTCAAATTTCATTAAAACTGAAATACTAACTGGAACTCACAAAGGGAAGCAATCATTTTTACCTAGAATAGATATCGCCCCAACTGAAGTAGATCTCCCCTTTATTCTTAAAAGGCAATTTCCTGTGATTCCAGCTTTCGTTATTACGATTAATAAAGCTCAAGGACAGTCTTTCAACAACGTGGGTATTTTCCTTAAAGATCCAGTATTTTCTCACGGCCAACTATACGTTGCTCTTACCCGAACAAAGTTTAAAGAAAACCTGAAAGTCTTTATTCAAGAAAGTGAGGAACAAGGACGTTTGTTGAAAAATAACAAGGTTTTTACCAAAAATATAGTTTATAAGGAAATATTAAGCTGAATGCCCATAATTGTAGGCTTAGACGAAGTTTTACACTGTCAGTGACTACATATACTAAATCATCTTCAAGATAGATACCTCATTTACTAGGATTGGCTTAAGGTGTTTTTAGTGGAGTTAAAATCCCACTATTGTAGGAATCGGATGACTACATAGTGTCTTTTGAGATTTTCACCTTTAAAAAAAAAACAAAAAAAAGTCTGTTTCTCGGGGGAGTTGATGTTTTTTTTTTTTTTTTTTTTTTTTTTTATACGGCACACGCGCTCAAGGGGTTTGTTATAGCCCTTTTAATGATAAGTCACAGCGCGAGCGATAGGAATTTAGGGGAGAAGGGAAAGGAGGTGTCGATGAACATTGATCTTGAATGTTTGAAGATCAAAATGGCAGGGGAAAATTGTGCCAGGCAATTCATTCCACATTCGTGTTGTACGGCTAAAGAAAGAATCCCTATATTTCACGGTACGTCCGAAATTGGGCTCAAGTGTAAACTGATGAGCGTTCCTAGCAAGACGAGTATTACGGGGGAAATGTTTAAGGGGTGGAACGCAGCTGGCTACCTCGAGTGAGCATTTTTTGTAAAAGAATCTATAAAATAAAGAAAGACATGAAACATTTCGACGATGTTCAAGGGATGGAAATGATTCCATAATGTTTCTCTCTCCTATCAATTTTAACGCTTTTTTCTGAACTCTGTCGAGCAGGTGAAGAAAAGTTTGAGAAGCACCTGCCCAGAGATGGGAGTTATACTCGAGTTTAGGGCGTATAAACGCCTTGTAAATTGTAGCCAGATCAGAAGGGGTGAAAAACTTCTTGCATCTATTAAGAAAGCCTAAGCATCTTGCAGCATTCTAAGCAATCTCAAGTATATGATTATTCCAACGAAGGTTGTCACTGATACACATACCGAGTACTGATAGCTTTTCGGCCTCTTCGGTCTTCGATGCAAGTACCATTCATAGATAATGGCATAGGGGGTATGTTTAGCTTCAACGACAAAAGACAGCATTGAGTTTTCGAGCCATTAAACTCCACACGATTTCTAGTACCCCAATTCACAATGCTGTTTAAATCGGAGTTTAACGAGCTTATCATACGATTTCGTTGTAATAACTGTTACGTGGCCTTTTTTTTTTAAAGCAAGCTTACCTGGTTTGCTTGACGCTGGACGGTTGCCGCGGCGTCAAAAGAAAAAAACAAAAAAGACACCATAGGTAGACCTTTTAAGATTGTTTTTTTTTTTCTCTTGATTTTTTTTTCTGGGTGGCTTCCTTTGCCTTTCTGGCTTCCACATTATTCGGGTTTCCTAAAAGAAATAAAATTAGTAAATTGGCTTTTGAAAATAAAGATAAAGAAATGCCAATAAATAAATTATTGTGTTCTGAAAAATTCCAAGTGACAACACGGACATTTTTCAGAACCAATATACAATGTAAAAACATTGGCAATTTCCAAAATTATTATTCCTAAATGTTCTCAATACGTTAAAGAATAAATTGGAATAATAATGCTGGAAATTTTAACACTTTAAATTAATAAAATTAAACAATTTATACTGACCTTCTTCAATTTGCTGCATCCCTACTTGTTTACGTTTTGTTATTTGTTTTTTTGACAGTTCCTATTTAATGCTTGAGTGTAATGTTTACCTCTTCAGGTGCGCAGGCGAATGTAGATATCTTTCTTCCTCGCACCTGAAGGAAAGGGGGTCGGGTAAGCTAAAAGAATTTCGTTCAGTTTGAGAAATCAAATCAAAATGAATTGTAGCATTGCCAGATGTGGTGAATTTAAATGAAATGTTATTATTTTTGTGTAGACTTTTTAAATGTGAGGAAGTTAGGTAGTTTGTTTGTAATATGTATTAAGTTTATGTTTATTTAATGTATGATGGAAAACATCATAATTAGGGCAATATGTAGGTATATAAGTTAGATTTTAAGTATGTGGGCCAGGGGTATTTTGCAATTTTAAGATAAGGATAGGAGATACTACCTATTATATTTTTTTTTATAGATATGGATTGAAATAGTTATCTCACTCAGATGTAGAGGTAACTATTTACATACAGGTAAATGAAGACTGGAGGTTGACCTTTATGAATTTCATGGTCATAGATGAACTTTTTTTCGCAATACAAAGTACAAACTAAACGACCATTGTGCATTCGAATTTAAAATTCAAATAATTCTTCACAAAGTGGTTTTTCTTTCAGTGGAAAGCGAAAAAGCTTGGAATTTTGTTAGAAAAAGTACCTTTTTAAGATAATAAAGGCAACATAAGTGGTAAATTTAAAAATTATTCAAGTGATATTAATTATGTACTAAATTAGTGATTATATATATATAGAGAGAATCTGGAAAGTGCAATTTCAAGGAAATTAAACGTAAATCCTTAAAATAGTAACTAGGAAGAATCAGATTGCAGAGGTATGTAGTTTCTTTGCGAGATCTCGCTATAGATTGATTAAAAGTGCATTTCATAAATAGGTTCGGGTTCTACTTCTTGAAACTGTCCGAGACGATATCGGTGGGCCTGAGCCTCTGCCGGTTTAATTTTCTTCTCTCCAACGTCAGTGAAGACATCCTGAGAGGAAGCCTTCTTTTGAAGAGGTCAAAAGATTGGACTTCAGCAGAACAAAAAACCAGAATAGTGTCCAGCATTTTGTTTTTGTATATACCTAGTGATATATATATCAAAATCCCAAGAGGAAAAAAAACATTTATTCAGTGGTTTTGTGAAGAGGAAAAGCTTCGCTGAGTTTAAATAGAAGGAAGATAATTAGTTTTTTTAAAAGTGAATTTAACGTTAAAGACAAACTGAATCCTTGAATTAGTTTTTTTTGTGTGTAAAGAATTTAGTTCTCCTTTTTTTTTTTCTTTTTTTTTATATCTCAATTTTTTTTTGTATATTAGTTTTAGAAAAATCGAAAAGAGTGAATTGTGTTTGTGGTGGCTGATTTTGATAATTCTTTTTACATAAAAGCAAAAGCTCCAAAGACTCCAGTTCTTTGTAGTGCTGCCGGCAGGACACCGAGGGACCACAAAAAGTAAGTCAGTCATATATATTGGGACCAGAAGGTCATTTTAAAATTGTTAAAGTCAGTACAGCAATCATAGTAATCTCGATATAGGTTAATTTTTTTATTACATTTTTATTAGTTTTTAAGAATTTGAAATTTAAAATTTGAGTTAATAGTATTAAGAGCAGGAGAGCTCAATTTTAATGAAATCTTTAAATAAAATTTATAAAGTAATTTGAAAAATTTTTTTTTGTTATGAATTGCTAAATTTTTTTATAGCTAAGGGTGTGTGGAGGCGGACAAAGCCGTCCTGATGCAAGACTTCCGGTAGTATGACATGACCAACTGACTGTACACTACAGACAGTTTGCGACTGGTTGGTCATTTTAGGGGTTATTTCTGAACATCGGCCATGGAAATAACGTTCAGGAAGTATCTTTGAGATACTTTTGGGTGGGTTGGCCAGGCCTTCGTCAATAACATCTGGCGAGCGCTTGGAATTCAGTAGTACGATATCTGGAGGGAGATAAAAAAGTAAAGTGCTTTAGTTTTAGGGTTTAGATTAAGGTAGATTTAAGAGATTATATAAGTTCAAATTCGTACCAACGAATCTGGCTTTGGTGGAGGTGATTTTATTTCATTATTTTTATTATTTTTGGTGAAGGGATTTTATAATATCATTTATGGTGATGGGAAATTTCATTTTTTTTTATTATTTTGAATTTTAGGTAGGTTTAGTTAGGTTAGTTTATTTTCAAAAGCACTATACTTACATGTTCCTTCAGGTAGCGTCAAAGTCCTTCGATTTGTGTTAACGTTTCAAACCTTTTAGAGTAGTCATTCCTTTTCCAATCTCCTCTTCCTTTCCTTTAACTTTCTTCTTTTTCTGGCACGATAATTTTGATTGTCGAGCAGGAGGGATAAGTGGAAGCGGCAAAGAACCACCCCCATTTCCGTCGAGCATAGCCGTGCAACGACAAGCGTGCCGCCGCCCTTCTACTTTCCCAAAGTAAGTCCTCCGTGGAACCCTGACTCGCAACAATGGCGCCCAACGCGACCTTACAGATTCTAGGCCCAAAATAACTTCAACGATTTTCTTTTTGAAGGTCGTCGCCTTGGACTTGTTTTGGCCTCCCGCGTTTTTTATTTTTTTTATTTTTATTTTTTTTTACTTTCCTATTTTTTTTTACAAATCAAGGACGCACTTTTGGTAGGGTCACAGATCTTGAACGGCTGTCCAATCTTCAGGCCTTAGCCAGGAGATCTTGTGAGGTAGTCCAAGGTTTGTGATAACGCCAGAAGTGGAACAAAGTCGTAGGATTTCAGGCTTTTGCTGCCCATAGAGTCAGGTTTAACCAAACTCTTTGTGAGGTAAAAGTTCTGGATCTGAAAACTTTGTTCGTGTGGAGGTTTTTTCTGATCTCATAGCCATCCTTCTATCAGGCTATACGCTAGGTAGTAAGATGTGGTTGTGAGAGAGGGATAAACCAAAGTACACACTGAATTTCAGGCGCACCAGTCGCAGTATAGACAGACAAAACAAACAATGAACTAGGACAACTACCGGAGTTGCTAAGGGAGTGGAAAACTTTGCCGACTTCACACACCTTAGCGCATTCAAACATACATTTTTTTTTACAACTTTTAAAACTTTTTTTTTTAATTTTCTTATTTTTTTTTGTATCTTTTCTTTGGAAAATAATTTTTTTTATATTTTTTTCAAATAATCTTTTTACATATTTTTTTCAATTTTTATATATATATATCTTTTGATTGAATTTTTAATTATTTTGAAATTCAGTTTTTAACATATTCTTTTTTAGTTTTAAACCGTTTTTTCTTAGTTCCATTTTTCTTTTCTCCACTTTTGTGTGGTGGATTTTTTTTTTTGTTGCTTTAGCGAAGTTTTTTTTTATTTTTTGTAATCGATTTTTTTTTTAATTTTCGTTAGTTAGTTTTGTTTAATTTTTTTTTGAAAAAGAAATGGCAGAGGGTGGGAAAAATACCGGCACGATTCCGAAATCTGCGGGCCTCTGCTCAACACAAAACGCTCAAACGAACGACATGGACAAGACTTACGAAGACATTACAAACATAATACGAAACATGAGCGTAACGAACAACACTAACCCCAACATACTACAACAAACTTATACAAAAACTAACGCGACAAGTACGGAGTCATTTGATGACTCACACCTACAAAACTATACCAACGAAAACAGAACATACCCTACACAAACGTTTACCAACGAACACGACAAATTACTACAAGAAACACAAGAACTTCTACGAGAACGAGACAGACTACTAAGACAACAACAAGACAGAGACATGCATCATTCTGTAGCTGGAGAGGATAGAGGTGGAATGTCTCAAGGACCTTCCACTTCCTTCTCTCTAGCTACAGAAGATTTTTACGACAGGATGCAACAAATTGCCTCTGTGACTGTCAGAGAGAGTCAAACCAAGACGCTTGGAATTCTGGCAGAGGGTTTAACCGACGTCATGAAGCTTGTCGACAAGAATATGCAAGCAGTACATTCCAAGCTAAATACTTTGGAACTCTCTATGGCAAGTCACGGGGACAATACATTTAAACGAGACATCGGACAAGACTCAACTTTTCAACAAGACAACTTTTACAACCCACACTCTCAACAAGACATTAACAATACAACAAGACAAAACATTAAAGTCAAACACGACCCACGACAAGACTCAACATTTGAACGAAACACTACCTTCAAACCACAACCACCTAGACAAAATATAACTTTTACACAAAACACTACGGTCGGTTCATACCAACAAAGCTTTAACACTGCATACAGACAAGACAATATGTACGAACAAACTTACGGACAAAATCAGATACACGACATAAACAACAACAAACCGACCAGACGAGCTTTCCACTCGGAGGTGGTTCAGCCGACTCAGCCTTTGCCACATCCGTCGAATCAGTCCTCTTTTGTGAACATCAATCGTAGGGTTGATGTTCATAAATGGGGGATCAAGTTCGATGGATCGTCGAAGGGTTTGTCGGTTGAGAGTTTTCTCTTTCGAGTGGAAACCTTACAAAAGAAGAGCGGACTGAGTGATGAGCAGCTGTTCGCAGAATTTCATCATCTTCTATCAGGTTCCGCTGAATTGTGGTTTTGGCAGTTTTTGGAGGAGAACCAGGGCAATTACCTCCTTAATTACTTTGATTTAAAGACCGAGCTCGTCCGTCAATATAAGAATAACAAACGTGACCATGAGATCCTTCGGGCAATCATGGATCGGAAACTGCAATCCCACGAGGCATTCGACGAATACTACGCGGATATACGGGGATTGACATTGCAAATGCAATCAAGGCCTTCGGAAGGCGATTTAGTTTCGATGGTAAGGGCGAACATTAAAGATAGGGTAGCCACTTTAATTTTTGGTTGTGCAAAAGGGAGTATTAGGGAATTAAGAGACGAATGTAAGAGAGCGGAAGAATTCTTAAATGCAAAAGATATGAAAATGAAAAGGTTTGTTCACGAGGTAGAAGTAGATAGAGTAGGAATCTCTCAAGATAGAAATAGGTTTGATAGTGAGTTTGAGTGTGATTAAGGGGTTGAGGCAATAGGACAAAATAGACAAGAGAGAAGAACATATGACGCACATAGCAAAAAAACTTACACTGAACAGGGAAAGAGGACGGATCTTTCGGGGGAGACCCGGCAAGCTCCAGGTGTTTGCCCTTCAACATTCCATACCTTAACATGTTTTTGTTGTGGACAGGGCAACATCTCCTTTAAGTGCGCAGCTTGTCAGGGAAACTTGAACGTCGGCAGTGCACCCGGGAACAAGCCGCCGACGAAGAAGCCTGTCCCGGAAGATCAAATAAGACAGAAGAACCTGGAAAAATAAAAATTTTAAAAAGAGATCATAAGACTGAAATAGAGAAAACTTACCAGAATCAAGAAAAGCTTCCAATAAAGAGTCTTCACCAAAGAATGCAAGATTACGAGGAAGCTAGAAGAAGAATATTTGGTGAAGAAGTTGTTACAACAGTAGAGAAATCTAGAAATTATAAAAAGATATTAAGGCTAAGGGAGAAATGTGCAATATTTAGACGAAGAAAGAGTCAAATTGAAGCTTCAATCTTGACGATTTCGGATGACAATAGGCCATACGTTAAAGTGCAATTGGGGGGTATAGAATTTTTAGGGTTATTAGATAGTGGAGCGTCAGTTTCGTGTTTAGGGAAAAATGCAATAGATTTTATTAATACTTATAAGATTCAGCTTACAAAAATGAACAATGAGATAAAGACTGCGGATGGGAACCATCAAAAGATAGAAGGTAGATTCAAATCGATTGTCTCGTGGGGTGGCAAATCCCATGAATTGGAAATTTTCGTTGTCCCTAGTCTTCAACAACCTCTATATCTGGGTGTAGATTTTTGGAGCAGGTTTAAGATAGCTCCCAATATCGTCAGCGAGATTGCCGTACCTCCGTCATCAAAAGAACAGCCTGCTTTTCGCGACCTTTCTCTAGCGGAAGCACAACAGCTGGAGAGAATCAAGTTACTGTTTCCCTCCTTTGCTACACTTGGGCTGGGTAAGACAAGCCTAGAAGAGCATATAATTAAAGTGGATGACGAACAAATTCCCATTAAGCAAAGGCACTACCCAGTTTCGCCAGTCGTACAGAAGCTCTTGTACGAAGAACTTGATAGAATGTTGGCACTGGGTGTAATAGAGGAGAGTAACAGTGCTTGGAGTTCTCCAGTAGTTTTAGTGAGAAAAGGTGGCAAAAGCAGACTGTGCCTAGATTCACGGAAGGTTAATGCTAGGACGAAGAAGTTTGCTTATCCTCTTCCTCATATTGAGGGGATAATAAGCCGACTTCAGGACACCAAATTCATCTCCAGTATCGACTTGAAGGATGCGTTTTGGCAGATTCCTCTGGAGGAGAAATCAAGAGAGAAGACGGCTTTTACAGTCCCTGGTCGACCGTTATATCAATTCACGGTTATGCCGTTTGGGTTATGTAACGCTGCCCAGAGAATGTCTAAGCTTATGGACAAAGTCATTCCTGGTCGTCTTCGGCAGAATGTCTTTGTCTATCTCGATGACCTCTGCATTTGTTCTCCAGACTTCCAAACGCATATTCGAGTACTGGAGGAAGTCGCCGTAAGCTTGCGTCAAGCTGGCTTGACGATAAACGTCGAAAAGAGTAAGTTCTGCTTCAAGGAAATCAAATATTTAGGTTACGTTGTTGGAGACGGCTGTATACGGACTGACAAGGACAAAGTGTCGGCGGTCGAAGAGTTTCCAGTGCCCAAGACACCGAAACAACTCCGAAGGTTCCTTGGCATGACGGGGTGGTATAGGCGATTTATGCCAAACTATGCCACTATTGCCGCCCCTATGACTGATTGCTTGAAGAAAGGACAGACTTTTGAAATGACTGACGAAGCACTGACTGCATTTCAACTACTCAAAAAGAGTTTAGTTACAGCTCCCATACTGACAAATCCAGACTTTTCTAAACATTTCTATATACAATGTGACGCTTCAACTTCAGGTGTAGGGAGTGTGATCTTTCAGATGGACGAAGAGAAAAATGAACGACCCATAGCATTCATGTCTCAGAAGCTGAATTCCGCTCAGCGGAATTACACAGTGACTGAACTTGAATGCTATGCAGCCGTTTTATCGGTAAAGAAGTTCAGGGCTTATGTGGAGGGTTTACCCTTTACTATCATTACCGATCACGCAAGTCTAAAGTGGCTTATGACGCAAAAAGACCTTGGAGGACGTTTAGCCCGTTGGAGTTTTAAGCTCCAAGGTTTTGACTTCGTGATCGAGCATAGAAAGGGTGTCCAAAATGTAGTCCCTGATACTCTCTCAAGAATACATATGGAAGAGATCACGACCGAAGATTTAACACCAGAAGTTGACTTTAACTCACCATATTTCTCTTCTGAGGAATATGTTGAGCTAAAGAAAATAATTGAACGCGACCAAGACAGACTTCCTGATATTTGCATATCAGACGGATTTGTTTATAAACGAACAGACATACGAACAGGCGACGCAATACAAGACGACCGAGCATGGAAGCTATGGGTTCCTAAAGAGTTGTGTGAAGGGCTGTTGATAGCAGCACACGATTCACCTGCGTCGGGACATGGTGGTATATCGAAAACGCTGTCAAAATTACGGCAAAAATATTTTTGGCTGGGGATGGCCACCGATGTTCAGAAGTGGGTACGATCGTGTGACACCTGCAAGAGTAGTAAGTCTGTCAACATAACGACTCGGCCGCCGATGGGACAACAGACAATTACAGAACGACCATTCCAACGCCTATATATTGATTTCCTTGGACCATATCCAAGAACAAAACAGGGCAACACGCATATCTTTATTGTATTAGATCATTTTAGTAAGTATGTATTTTTAAAAGCAATACGAAAAGCAACATCGTCTGAGGTAGTGAAATTCCTCGAAGAATATGTGTTTCATGTTTTTGGTGTTCCAGAATATGTTCATTCCGACAACGGAAAACAGTTCGTTTCGGAATTGTTTTCCAGTTTCCTAAATCGTTATGGAGTTAAACATGTACGTACTGCATTTTACTCTCCCCAAGCAAACGCTTCCGAGAGAGTAAACCAATCAGTTCTATCGAAAATTCGATCCTACCTTGGTAGTGATCAAAAACACTGGGATCAACACGTAAGCAATGTTGCATTTTCACTGCGAAGTGTTGTGCACGATGCAATAAGTGTTGAGCCATTCTACGCTGTCTTTGGAACTCCCATGATCCAACACGCAAAGACGTATGACCTCTTGCGAAAATTAAATCTAGTCAAAGATTCAAGAGTCGAGATTCTTAATAAAGAGGATCGACTAGAACTCATTCGAGCAAAAATATTCGAAAACTTAAAAATTGCACATGAAAAAAGTAAAAAGGTATATAATACCAGAAGTAGGGATGTGCAATATAAAACTGGACAGGTAGTTTTCCGCAGAAACTTTAAACAAAGTAGCAAAGCGGAAAACTATAACGCAAAATTAGGAAAAAAATTCCTAAAATCAATAATTTTAAAACCGGTTGGGAATTCCCTCTACGTGGTAGGTAACCTCAATGGTGAAAAAGTAGGAACCTTTCACGCAAAAGACCTACATGTCTAATTTTTGTGTTGAAATGTGACGCACTCAGATGATGTTGCTTTCGACAAACTGTGATATTAGGTTAGTGTATTAAATGTTAGTATAGTTAGTGTATATTAAGTATATATAGTCACAGTTTGTTTACTTTAATTATTTATTTATCTTATTTTTATCTGTGATAATTTTATCTTTAGTTTAAGTATAGTTTAAATATTTATTTATCTTAATCTGTGATATTTTTGCTGAGTCAAAAGTACCTGATTTAGTTTAAGTATAGTTTATCTATTTACATTTATTTATCTGTGATATTTTTACCTTTAGTTTAAGCATATATAGTATATTTATTTATTTATTTATCGTAATTTGTGATATTTTTGAGAAGTCAAAAGTACCTGATGTAGTTTAAGTTGATATAGTTATTTACATTCAACTAACTGTGATATTTTCTTTTAGTTTATAGTACCTGATTAGTTTACGTATAGGTCATTTTCTTTATCTGTGATATCTTTAACTTAGTTAAGTATAGTTTATTTATTCATTTCATCTTGTGTTAAATTTTGTTTATTTAATTTTTTTAAGTATTTTTGTGTTAAGGTGTATTATCTACTGCTACCTTCCTCACATTAGTGTCTGCAAAGTATGTAAAAGATAAATAGTGTAATAATAAGGACGAAAAGAACCTTTCATCTTCACACCGTGCAATACTCAGCAATAGAGCATGAGAAAAATCTCAGGTAGTGGGCTCAGCCACACGTACCGAGGACCACAAAATAAAACGAGGCAACGCTAGCTTTGCAAGTCCACTTTTTTTTACGGCGTAAGTGACCTCACGGCCACTCAGCCACTTCCACCGAGCCTGTTACGTGGCCTTTTTTTTTAAAGCAAGCTTACCTGGTTTGCTTGACGCTGGACGGTTGCCGCGGCGTCAAAAGAAAAAAAAAAGACACCATAGGTAGACCTTTTAAGATTGTTTTTTTTTCTCTTGATTTTTTTTTCTGGGTGGCTTCCTTTGCCTTTCTGGCTTCCACATTATTCGGGTTTCCTAAAAGAAATAAAATTAGTAAATTGGCTTTTGAAAATAAAGATAAGGAAATGCCAATAAATAAATTATTGTGTTCTGAAAAATTCCAAGTGACAACACGGACATTTTTCAGAACCAATATACAATGTAAAAACATTGGCAATTTCCAAAATTATTATTCCTAAATGTTCTCAATACGTTAAAGAACAAATTGGAATAATAATGCTGGAAATTTTAACACTTTAAATTAATAAAATTAAACAATTTATACTAACCTTCTTCAATTTGCTGCATCCCTACTTGTTTACGTTTTGTTATTTGTTTTTTTGACAGTTCCTATTTAATGCTTGAGTGTAATGTTTACCTCTTCAGGTGCGCAGGCGAATGTAGATATCTTTCTTCCTCGCACCTGAAGGAAAGGGGGTCGGGTAAGCTAAAAGAATTTCGTTCAGTTTGAGAAATCAAATCAAAATGAATTGTAGCATTGCCAGATGTGGTGAATTTAAATGAAATGTTATTATTTTTGTGTAGACTTTTTAAATGTGAGGAAGTTAGGTAGTTTGTTTGTAATATGTATTAAGTTTATGTTTATTTAATGTATGATGGAAAACATCATAATTAGGGCAATATGTAGGTATATAAGCATTATGAATGTCCGTACTTTCCGAGGAGCAAACATCGATTCGGACCACTACCTAGTCGGTGCAAAACTTAGGGTACGGATCTCCATGGAAGTTCTTAGGCGAACACCGACTACACCTAGGAAATTCAATGTTGGACGTCTTCAATCGGAAGAGACCGCCGCTGCCTATGCCGACCGCGTATCCCTTGAGCTTGCGAGAAATCCTTCGACTGATGACATGAACCCGGAAGACCAATGGCAGCTATGTCAACAAGCCATAAGAAGTGCTGCGTCAGAGGTATTGGGCTTCTCACATCCACCCCCCAGAAACCCCTGGTTCGACTCCGAATGTGCTCAGGCAAACAAAGCCAAAACGGAGGCATACAAGTCGTGGCTCCAGAGAGATACTAGAGCATCCAGAAATCTCTATGTTGAGCGAAGGAAAGTTGAGAAACGTCTACTCAGGAGAAAGAAAAAAGAACACCAGCAACGCGAAGTCGAAGAGATGCAGAGATGTTTTTGCAGAAAAGAGGTACGAAACTTCTATAAAAAGGTGAAACAGTCTACATCCGGTTTCACAAACCGCCCTGGGCCCTGCAAAGATCAGGATGGAAATACCATAGTGGAAACGCAGGCGATGTTAGCCATCTGGAGAGACTACTTTAACCGGTTGCTAAATGGCGATGACAGCCAAGATCCCGCCCAAGATCAACTTGTTCCAGTTAATCTAGATGACGACCACGAACTACACCCGCCCGACCAAAATGAAATCAAAGTAGCCATCACCAGACTAAAGATGAATAAGGCAGCTGGATGTGATGGCCTTCAAGCGGAGCTTTTTAAACACGCTGGAGATGACCTGGTCAGGAGCATACACCAACTCATCTGCAAAATATGGTCGGAGGAAAGTATGCCCGATGAGTGGAATCTCAGTACCATCTGCCCGATTCACAAAAAAGGAGACCGCCTCCTCTGCGCCAACTATAGAGGCATAAGCCTTTTAAACATCGCCTATAAGATCCTGTCCAGCGTTTTATGTGAACGTCTCAAGCCGTTTGCTGACGACCTGATAGGTCCTTACCAATGCGGCTTCAGACCTGGAAAATCTACCACCGACCAAATATTCACATTACGCCAGATCCTGGAGAAAACCCAAGAGTATAACATCGACACCCACCACCTGTTCGTCGATTTTAAAGCCGCCTACGACAGTGTTAATAGAGTCGAACTGTATCGTGCCATGTCTAACTTTAGAATCCCTGCTAAACTGATACGCCTTATCAGGATGACGTTGGAGAATGCTCGCTGTTCCGTCCAAGTTGGTAGAGACTCTACTGAAACCTTCGAAACCACCAGAGGGCTAAGACAAGGTGACGCACTGTCATGCAGCTGTTTTAATATTGTGCTTGAAAATGTAATACGGAGCACCCATGCCAGTACATCAGGCACCATTTTCAATAGATCGACACAATTACTTGGGTTTGCTGACGACATAGACGTGATAGGAAGAACAAAGCGAGCAGTAACCGGTGCTTTCACTACTATGGAGTCAGCAGCAAGCAGAATGGGGCTGAAAATAAACGAGGACAAGACGAAGTATATGCTTTCATCAACAAAAGTCCAATCCCACCACCGACTTGGTCAGAACGTAACCATTGATAGGTATAACTTCGAGGTAGTCAGTGAATTTGTCTACCTGGGCACTGCTGTAAACACAGGCAACAACATCAGCGCTGAAATCAAACGCAGACTAACTCTTGCTAATCGCTGTTTCTTTGGGCTGAGTAAGCAATTGAGGAGTAAAGCCCTATCGAGAAGAACCAAGGTGACACTGTATAAAACACTCATCATCCCGGTCCTGCTATATGGTGCAGAAGCATGGACCCTATCCCAATCGGATGAAAATTCACTTGGAGTCTTCGAGAGAAAAGTTCTGCGTACGATCTATGGTCCTGTCTGCGTAAATCGCGAAAACAACGTTTGGAGAAGAAGATATAACAATGAACTGTACGAGCTGTACAGCGACATAAGCCTAGCCAGAAAAATTCGAATCCAAAGGCTAAGATGGCTGGGCCATGTAGAGCGAATGGACATCGACGCTCCAGCTCGTAAAGTCTTCAACGCCAAACCCGAGGGAGTCAGAAGCCAAGGTAGACCTCATCTTCGATGGAGTGACCAGGTAGAGGGAGACATCCGTCAACTTGGAGTACGAAATTGGAGACAGCAGGCTAGAGATCGAGCCGGCTGGAGGGGCATTCTCAGCAAGGCCTTGGAGTACCACGCTCCAGTGGCGCCAACATAAGTAAAGTAAGTAAGTAGGTATATAAGTTAGATTTTAAGTATGTGGGCAATTTTAAGATAATTTTTTTTTATAGATATGGATTGAAATAGTTATCTCACTCAGATGTAGAGGTAACTATTTACATACAGGTAAATGAAGACTGGAGTTAAGATTTATTTTAGTCTCCATGTTGTGTATGTGTAAACGATTTGTTTATTGAATAAAATATATGAAAATAAAAATGAAAAAACACTTATATTTATTATATTAGTTTATTGAAATTTTTTGAATAATTATCACAACATTAATTGTATTTATTTATTTTTATTTGTAAGCGACGCGTTTCGGTTTTTTTTATTAGTTAACCATCATCGGGCTTCTTCTTTTTGACTGATGTTGTTGTGCCAAGTTCTCGTTTTCCTTTTATTTTTGTTTTTCGTTGTATTTAGTTGGTTGCTGTTTGAATTGACATCTGTTTATCTCGTTCTATTGTTTTTATTGTTTTGATAATTAATTGCTGTGTTGAATAGGATAGTTAATTTGTCGTTAAGTATTTTGTCTTGTTCGTACTTATAAGCTTTGTATATTTCGTATTCCTCAAGTGTGTCTAGTTTTGTTCCTTTCTTACATATATGTAAAGGTATTAAGTTAGTTTCGAAGTCAGTGTAATTATGGTTCTTGTCTATTAAGTGCATTGCGTATGTGGATTTTGTGTTTCGGTCTATGTTCCAAAAATCTGTCGTAAAACGTCCTTCCCGTCTGTCCTATATAGTAGTTGTCGCAATCGTTGCATTTTATTTTATAAACACCGGATGAGGATTTGTTATCTATTGTTGATTTGTTTGATAGGATTTTTTGGATGTTGTTGGTCGTTTTGAATGAGATGTTTATGTTTATTTTTTGGAATTGATTTTGTATAACTTGTGGTAATAGATTAGTGTAGTTTATTGAGATGTATTTTTTATTTTCTTTAGGTGTGTCATCATTAAAGTTGTTGTTATTGTTTTTTAATTTCTTTTTCTTTTGTATTAGCTGGTCTATCATGTTAGCACTGAATCCATTTGTTGTTGCTATTTGTTTAATTATGTCTACTTCTTCATCATAATGTTTTTTCATCATTGGGATGTTTAAAAGACGATTGATAAATGCATGATATGCTGCCATTTTTTGCGAATGTGGGTGGTGTGAATTTTTATGGATTGTGAGGTCGGTTGTTGTTGGCTTTCTGTATATCTTGTAATTTAATCTATTGTTGTTTTTGTAAATGTTGAGGTCTAAGAAGTTGATGGAGTGATTTGTTTCTATTTCTGTGGTGAATTTGATGTTAGTATTTATATTATTCATGTATTTTTTCAAGATGTCGATTTGTCTTTGGGTTCCATCAAAAATGATGAAAGTATCATCGACGTATCTGGAATAATGGATTATTCTATTTTTGTGTGGATTTAGATCTGACAATATGTATTTGTTTTCGAAGTGATTAAGGTATATGTCTGCCATTAAGCCACTTAGTGGAGAACCCATTGCTAATCCTTCGTTTTGAGTGTAGTAATTGTTGTTAAAGGTGAAGTAATTTTGTTTAAGTGTGATTTGTAAAAGTGTTATGAGTTCGTTTATTTGTTGTTGGTTTAATTTATTTGTTGTTGTAAGGTTTTCTTTTAATATTTGAGTTGTGTGCTGTATTGGGATGTTCGTGTACATGTTTGTGACATCAAACGAAATTAATTTATATTGTGATAATATGTTAATGTTTTTTGTTTTATTTATGAATTCGGTGAAATTTTTTATACTATTGTTGTTTTTTATTGTTATGTTGTTTTTGATCAGTTTTTGGAGTTCTTTTGCAATTTTGTAACATGGTGCGGTTTTGTAATTAATTAGTGGTCTTATTGGTATTCCAGGTTTATGTATTTTAGGAAGTCCTGTGAACATTGGTGCCTGTGCTTTTGTTTGTTTGAATTTAAGTTTATTTGTATTTATTAATATGTGTTTACAGTTGTTTATTGCTTGGTTGATATCTTTGACGAATTGTTTTGTAGGGTCGTTTTGTAAGTTTTGTATGTTGTTGTTGTTAAAGAATGTTATGGTTTTATCTATATATTCTTGTTGGTTGATTATTACCATGGTGTTGCCTTTGTCTGCTTTGGTAATCATTGCATTGTTGTCGTGGATTTTTTGTTTTATGTTTTTGAGGTTAGTGATGTCTTCTTTATATTTAATTTGTAATTTCCGGTTAACTTGGTTGTTTTTTAAAATATGTTTGAGTTTTTTGTTGACTATTGTTCTGGTTTCATTTTGTGTTTCTTGATTTGGTATTGTTTTTATGGCTGCTTCTGCGTTAATAACTTCTTGTGTAATATTGTTTTTGTTGATTATTGGAATGCTATATTTGAGTCCTTTGTTTAGAGTATCTGTTTCTGATTTTGTGAACTGTATGTTAGTATTATTAACTAGTTTTGGGTAGAATTCGTGGGTATGTTTTGGAATGAATGGGGGTTGAATATTGTAAAGTTTGTTTATTTTATATTGTTGTTTGATGCTGATGTTTTTGGCTATTTTTTTAATTTGTTGATTTATTTTGATCATGTGGCGTTCGGCTTCAATAAAATGTAGTCTGTTGTATATTTGTTGGTGTAATTTGTAAAGTAAGTTGTTGAGTATAGTTTTTTTGCTGTATAAGTAGTTGGTTTCTTCTTTTATCCGTATTATTTGGGCTATTTTTTGTGTTTTAATGGCGGCAGGTGAATTAGATTTTATTTTAATTTGTGCATATTTAGGGATGATTTGTTTTTTGAGGCATTGTTTATTGAATTTGATGTTAAGGTTGGCTTTAGTCAATTTTATTTTTGTAGTTTTATATTCGTAGACTATTTTTGCTTGTTCAGCTTTGATATTAAGATTTGTTTTAGTCTCCATGTTGTGTATGTGTAAACGATTTGTTTATTGAATAAAATATATAAAAATAAAAATGAAAAAACACTTATATTTATTATATTAGTTTATTGAAATTTTTTGAATAATTATCACAACATTAATTGTATTTATTTATTTTTATTTGTAAGCGACGCGTTTCGGTTTTTTTTATTAGTTAACCATCATCGGGCTTCTTCTTTTTGACTGATGTTGTTGTGCCAAGTTCTCGTTTTCCTTTTATTTTTGTTTTTCGTTGTATTTAGTTGGTTGCTGTTTGAATTGACATCTGTTTATCTCGTTCTATTGTTTTTATTGTTTTGATAATTAATTGCTGTGTTGAATAGGATATTGTTTTTGATAGTTAATTTGTCGTTAAGTATTTTGTCTTGTTCGTACTTATAAGCTTTGTATATTTCGTATTCCTCAAGTGTGTCTAGTTTTGTTCCTTTCTTACATATATGTAAAGGTATTAAGTTAGTTTCGAAGTCAGTGTAATTATGGTTCTTGTCTATTAAGTGCATTGCGTATGTGGATTTTGTGTTCTGTTTCGGTCTATGTTCCAAAAATCTGTCGTAAAACGTCCTTCCCGTCTGTCCTATATAGTAGTTGTCGCAATCGTTGCATTTTATTTTATAAACACCGGATGAGGATTTGTTATCTATTGTTGATTTGTTTGATAGGATTTTTTGGATGTTGTTGGTCGTTTTGAATGAGATGTTTATGTTTATTTTTTGGAATTGATTTTGTATAACTTGTGGTAATAGATTAGTGTAGTTTATTGAGATGTATTTTTTATTTTCTTTAGGTGTGTCATCATTAAAGTTGTTGTTATTGTTTTTTAATTTCTTTTTCTTTTGTATTAGCTGGTCTATCATGTTAGCACTGAATCCATTTGTTGTTGCTATTTGTTTAATTATGTCTACTTCTTCATCATAATGTTTTTTCATCATTGGGATGTTTAAAAGACGATTGATAAATGCATGATATGCTGCCATTTTTTGCGAATGTGGGTGGTGTGAATTTTTATGGATTGTGAGGTCGGTTGTTGTTGGCTTTCTGTATATCTTGTAATTTAATCTATTGTTGTTTTTGTAAATGTTGAGGTCTAAGAAGTTGATGGAGTGATTTGTTTCTATTTCTGTGGTGAATTTGATGTTAGTATTTATATTATTCATGTATTTTTTCAAGATGTCGATTTGTCTTTGGGTTCCATCAAAAATGATGAAAGTATCATCGACGTATCTGGAATAATGGATTATTCTATTTTTGTGTGGATTTAGATCTGACAATATGTATTTGTTTTCGAAGTGATTAAGGTATATGTCTGCCATTAAGCCACTTAGTGGAGAACCCATTGCTAATCCTTCGTTTTGAGTGTAGTAATTGTTGTTAAAGGTGAAGTAATTTTGTTTAAGTGTGATTTGTAAAAGTGTTATGAGTTCGTTTATTTGTTGTTGGTTTAATTTATTTGTTGTTGTAAGGTTTTCTTTTAATATTTGAGTTGTGTGCTGTATTGGGATGTTCGTGTACATGTTTGTGACATCAAACGAAATTAATTTATATTGTGATAATATGTTAATGTTTTTTGTTTTATTTATGAATTCGGTGAAATTTTTTATACTATTGTTGTTTTTTATTGTTATGTTGTTTTTGATCAGTTTTTGAAATAAAATCTAATTCACCTGCCGCCATTAAAACACAAAAAATAGCCCAAATAATACGGATAAAAGAAGAAACCAACTACTTATACAGCAAAAAAACTATACTCAACAACTTACTTTACAAATTACACCAACAAATATACAACAGACTACATTTTATTGAAGCCGAACGCCACATGATCAAAATAAATCAACAAATTAAAAAAATAGCCAAAAACATCAGCATCAAACAACAATATAAAATAAACAAACTTTACAATATTCAACCCCCATTCATTCCAAAACATACCCACGAATTCTACCCAAAACTAGTTAATAATACTAACATACAGTTCACAAAATCAGAAACAGATACTCTAAACAAAGGACTCAAATATAGCATTCCAATAATCAACAAAAACAATATTACACAAGAAGTTATTAACGCAGAAGCAGCCATAAAAACAATACCAAATCAAGAAACACAAAATGAAACCAGAACAATAGTCAACAAAAAACTCAAACATATTTTAAAAAACAACCAAGTTAACCGGAAATTACAAATTAAATATAAAGAAGACATCACTAACCTCAAAAACATAAAACAAAAAATCCACGACAACAATGCAATGATTACCAAAGCAGACAAAGGCAACACCATGGTAATAATCAACCAACAAGAATATATAGATAAAACCATAACATTCTTTAACAACAACAACATACAAAACTTACAAAACGACCCTACAAAACAATTCGTCAAAGATATCAACCAAGCAATAAACAACTGTAAACACATATTAATAAATACAAATAAACTTAAATTCAAACAAACAAAAGCACAGGCACCAATGTTCACAGGACTTCCTAAAATACATAAACCTGGAATACCAATAAGACCACTAATTAATTACAAAACCGCACCATGTTACAAAATTGCAAAAGAACTCCAAAAACTGATCAAAAACAACATAACAATAAAAAACAACAATAGTATAAAAAATTTCACCGAATTCATAAATAAAACAAAAAACATTAACATATTATCACAATATAAATTAATTTCGTTTGATGTCACAAACATGTACACGAACATCCCAATACAGCACACAACTCAAATATTAAAAGAAAACCTTACAACAACAAATAAATTAAACCAACAACAAATAAACGAACTCATAACACTTTTACAAATCACACTTAAACAAAATTACTTCACCTTTAACAACAATTACTACACTCAAAACGAAGGATTAGCAATGGGTTCTCCACTAAGTGGCTTAATGGCAGACATATACCTTAATCACTTCGAAAACAAATACATATTGTCAGATCTAAATCCACACAAAAATAGAATAATCCATTATTCCAGATACGTCGATGATACTTTCATCATTTTTGATGGAACCCAAAGACAAATCGACATCTTGAAAAAATACATGAATAATATAAATACTAACATCAAATTCACCACAGAAATAGAAACAAATCACTCCATCAACTTCTTAGACCTCAACATTTACAAAAACAACAATAGATTAAATTACAAGATATACAGAAAGCCAACAACAACCGACCTCACAATCCATAAAAATTCACACCACCCACATTCGCAAAAAATGGCAGCATATCATGCATTTATCCAGTGCCGGATTAACCACGTAGCAAGAGTAGCAATTGCTACGGGCCCCGCGCGAAAGGGGGCCCCGCATATTTAAATCCACTCATCTCTGCCTGAGCGTAATTTTTTTGAGTGAAACTTATTAAGATGTGGTACCTACATATATTGAATTTTTTTGATGTCACAAGAACGTGAAACGTTACAACTTTTCCTATTAAGACAATCCACGTCAGACACTCGGTACCCGACTATTTCCTTGGCGTAAATAAATCACCGAATTTCATTCGGTAAACGCACAAGTTCTAAAAAAAGTTGCTTGCATAAATGTGTAGAATCTCTGTCGGGCTGATAATCAGCTCTACAAAAAGTCTGACGTATGCAAGCACTCTTACCCGACACTTAGTGTGGATGTGTAGCAGAATTAAAATGGCTCGATTTTAATTGTTAAAATTATCTCTTTATTTGTAAGATTAACAGACTACATTATTTTTAGTATAATTAAGTAACCATATACCAAAAATCTACTTTCTAGAATATAAGTATATTGGGTTATAGAAGTTATGACTAAAAAAAAATATTTTATTACTTAAGTAATAATTTGGTGTAAAATATTAATTATAATATATTAATTACTAATATTAATCTTAAAAGAGAGATTTCCTAAAATTGAATTTTCCATAACCATTTCGTAATCCTGATATAGTAAGATCATTACCAAATGCATAAAGAGCAATGCATTCAATAAACTATTTCCAGAACCAAAGAAGTTTAAATTCTAGACGCGAGAGTCTCACGCGTGTTTTTTTTTTAACTAATGATAGGTATCCTATCCCTTATCGCTACAATGGGCACTCAGCCAATGCAAATTAATTGTGATCGAAGTTGATAACACTGAAAAATTAACCGGGGATTCCCTGACATTGCCATCGAGTATCGTAACAAACTATCCGCCAATTAAAATAAAGCACACCTCATATTTATCTAAAACAACATGCGAAGAATTTATCAAATTGATTGCATCAAGCATGCTAAATCAAATTATTTGCGAAATTAAGAGATCCAAGTATCAAAAAGAAATAAATATAAGTATGCAGAATGCATTCCCTGTCTTGCACATTCATTAAATTTAGTTGCTAAATGCGCTGCAGACTGCTGTGCATTAATTTTTTTCGATTTTATTGAAAATCTTTATAATTTTTTTTTCCGCTTCTACACATCGTTGGGGTCTTCTTACGGAAGCTCTTACTTCGAAAATTCCGATTTTGAAAAGGTTGTCAGATACTAGGTGGTCCGCCAGAGCTGATGCTACGAAGGCACTTTTATGTGGTTTTACCACTATCAAGCAAGTTTTGGATGCCATTTCCAATAATATAGATCAAAAGGCAGAGTGTCGGAATCAAGCTTACGGACTTGTTTCAAAGATGAATAAGTTGGAAACGGGAATAATTACAATTACGTGGAATGGAATACTAGAACGCATGCAAGCAACTAGTGCGTCGCTGCAATCGTCTAAAATAGACCTTAATACGAGATACAGCCTTTATGAATCATTACATGGATATGTCCAAGCAATGCGATCTACATTTTCAAATATTGAAGCACAAGCCAAAGAGCTGACAAGCTGTCATGAATATCAGCAACAGACTTCAAGACGACGCAAGCGGAACACAAAGTACGACGATTTTAGCGGTTCTAGTACACTTGACGAATTTGTTGAGAAAGAAACACTTGGTAAAAAGTTTGAAATTGAGGTGTTTGTTGTCATTATTGATAACACACTATCTGCTTTAGACAAACGCATGAAAGCATATCAAAAACTAACTAATGTTTTTAGAATATTTCGAAAGTTAAAATCTATTACAGCAGACGAGATTTAAAAAAAAAACACCAATTATAGTCAGTGCTTATGAAAATGATTTGGAAGACAGCCTAGACAACGAATTAGTGCAGTTTGCCGAGCTGCTCAAAACGGATGTGGCTAGTGCGATTGACAGTACGAAAAACGAAGCTCTGGAAATTCAATATTATAAATTCCTATTGGACAATTCATTAGAATCATGTTTCCCCAATTTAGAAATTGCTTTGCGCATTTATTTATCTCTCATGATCACTAACTGCAGTGGCGAACGTTCATTTTCGATATTAAAGCACATAAAAAATGAGTTAAGGAACACTATGAGTCAAGAACGTCTGAATTATCTCGCTTTGATGAATATAGAATATGATTTGCTCAGAAAAATTGATACGAATAGTATTATTTCTAAATTTGCCCACATGAAATCTAGAAAAGTTACTTTGTAAAAGTTTAAAAAATAATAAGGGAACAGATAAATAAATATAAAATATAAACATTATTTAAAGTTTACCATTGATAAAATATAACATTAGCTATTCCTAAAAATATAATATACTTTGTATTAAATTTAAAATTTGAAATATGTATTGAAAAAAATAATTTGTGTAGTATCTTCAGTTTTCAATTGTTAGTTTCCTATCAAAATTATTCTAAATTGCCAGGAAATCTCATCTCAGGCTGTTTGTACTTGTCAGAGCCTAACAGCGCCTATAGTAATTTACTACACTATTAATTACCCACAAAATTGTAACCTATAGATAGCAAATAAACGTATTGAGTATTGAGTATTGAATTGTTTTTTTACCACTTTATACTTAAGAACCTATAGTAGATCGAGGTTCGAGGGCCATTTGAAAGAATTTGCTACGGGCCCCGCACTTGCTTAATCCGGCACTGCATTTATCAATCGTCTTTTAAACATCCCAATGATGAAAAAACATTATGATGAAGAAGTAGACATAATTAAACAAATAGCAACAACAAATGGATTCAGTGCTAACATGATAGACCAGCTAATACAAAAGAAAAAGAAATTAAAAAACAATAACAACAACTTTAATGATGACACACCTAAAGAAAATAAAAAATACATCTCAATAAACTACACTAATCTATTACCACAAGTTATACAAAATCAATTCCAAAAAATAAACATAAACATCTCATTCAAAACGACCAACAACATCCAAAAAATCCTATCAAACAAATCAACAATAGATAACAAATCCTCATCCGGTGTTTATAAAATAAAATGCAACGATTGCGACAACTACTATATAGGACAGACGGGAAGGACGTTTTACGACAGATTTTTGGAACATAGACCGAAACAGAACACAAAATCCACATACGCAATGCACTTAATAGACAAGAACCATAATTACACTGACTTCGAAACTAACTTAATACCTTTACATATATGTAAGAAAGGAACAAAACTAGACACACTTGAGGAATACGAAATATACAAAGCTTATAAGTACGAACAAGACAAAATACTTAACGACAAATTAACTATCAAAAACAATATCCTATTCAACACAGCAATTAATTATCAAAACAATAAAAACAATAGAACGAGATAAACAGATGTCAATTCAAACAGCAACCAACTAAATACAACGAAAAACAAAAATAAAAGGAAAACGAGAACTTGGCACAACAACATCAGTCAAAAAGAAGAAGCCCGATGATGGTTAACTAATAAAAAAAACCGAAACGCGTCGCTTACAAATAAAAATAAATAAATACAATTAATGTTGTGATAATTATTCAAAAAATTTCAATAAACTAATATAATAAATATAAGTGTTTTTTCATTTTTATTTTTATATATTTTATTCAATAAACAAATCGTTTACACATACACAACATGGAGACTAAAACAAATCTTAATATCAAAGCTGAACAAGCAAAAATAGTCTACGAATATAAAACTACAAAAATAAAATTGACTAAAGCCAACCTTAACATCAAATTCAATAAACAATGCCTCAAAAAACAAATCATCCCTAAATATGCACAAATTAAAATAAAATCTAATTCACCTGCCGCCATTAAAACACAAAAAATAGCCCAAATAATACGGATAAAAGAAGAAACCAACTACTTATACAGCAAAAAAACTATACTCAACAACTTACTTTACAAATTACACCAACAAATATACAACAGACTACATTTTATTGAAGCCGAACGCCACATGATCAAAATAAATCAACAAATTAAAAAAATAGCCAAAAACATCAGCATCAAACAACAATATAAAATAAACAAACTTTACAATATTCAACCCCCATTCATTCCAAAACATACCCACGAATTCTACCCAAAACTAGTTAATAATACTAACATACAGTTCACAAAATCAGAAACAGATACTCTAAACAAAGGACTCAAATATAGCATTCCAATAATCAACAAAAACAATATTACACAAGAAGTTATTAACGCAGAAGCAGCCATAAAAACAATACCAAATCAAGAAACACAAAATGAAACCAGAACAATAGTCAACAAAAAACTCAAACATATTTTAAAAAACAACCAAGTTAACCGGAAATTACAAATTAAATATAAAGAAGACATCACTAACCTCAAAAACATAAAACAAAAATCCACGACAACAATGCAATGATTACCAAAGCAGACAAAGGCAACACCATGGTAATAATCAACCAACAAGAATATATAGATAAAACCATAACATTCTTTAACAACAACAACATACAAAACTTACAAAACGACCCTACAAAACAATTCGTCAAAGATATCAACCAAGCAATAAACAACTGTAAACACATATTAATAAATACAAATAAACTTAAATTCAAACAAACAAAAGCACAGGCACCAATGTTCACAGGACTTCCTAAAATACATAAACCTGGAATACCAATAAGACCACTAATTAATTACAAAACCGCACCATGTTACAAAATTGCAAAAGAACTCCAAAAACTGATCAAAAACAACATAACAATAAAAAACAACAATAGTATAAAAAATTTCACCGAATTCATAAATAAAACAAAAAACATTAACATATTATCACAATATAAATTAATTTCGTTTGATGTCACAAACATGTACACGAACATCCCAATACAGCACACAACTCAAATATTAAAAGAAAACCTTACAACAACAAATAAATTAAACCAACAACAAATAAACGAACTCATAACACTTTTACAAATCACACTTAAACAAAATTACTTCACCTTTAACAACAATTACTACACTCAAAACGAAGGATTAGCAATGGGTTCTCCACTAAGTGGCTTAATGGCAGACATATACCTTAATCACTTCGAAAACAAATACATATTGTCAGATCTAAATCCACACAAAAATAGAATAATCCATTATTCCAGATACGTCGATGATACTTTCATCATTTTTGATGGAACCCAAAGACAAATCGACATCTTGAAAAAATACATGAATAATATAAATACTAACATCAAATTCACCACAGAAATAGAAACAAATCACTCCATCAACTTCTTAGACCTCAACATTTACAAAAACAACAATAGATTAAATTACAAGATATACAGAAAGCCAACAACAACCGACCTCACAATCCATAAAAATTCACACCACCCACATTCGCAAAAAATGGCAGCATATCAGGCATTTATCAATCGTCTTTTAAACATCCCAATGATGAAAAAACATTATGATGAAGAAGTAGACATAATTAAACAAATAGCAACAACAAATGGATTCAGTGCTAACATGATAGACCAGCTAATACAAAAGAAAAAGAAATTAAAAAACAATAACAACAACTTTAATGATGACACACCTAAAGAAAATAAAAAATACATCTCAATAAACTACACTAATCTATTACCACAAGTTATACAAAATCAATTCCAAAAAATAAACATAAACATCTCATTCAAAACGACCAACAACATCCAAAAAATCCTATCAAACAAATCAACAATAGATAACAAATCCTCATCCGGTGTTTATAAAATAAAATGCAACGATTGCGACAACTACTATATAGGACAGACGGGAAGGACGTTTTACGACAGATTTTTGGAACATAGACCGAAACAGAACACAAAATCCACATACGCAATGCACTTAATAGACAAGAACCATAATTACACTGACTTCGAAACTAACTTAATACCTTTACATATATGTAAGAAAGGAACAAAACTAGACACACTTGAGGAATACGAAATATACAAAGCTTATAAGTACGAACAAGACAAAATACTTAACGACAAATTAACTATCAAAAACAATATCCTATTCAACACAGCAATTAATTATCAAAACAATAAAAACAATAGAACGAGATAAACAGATGTCAATTCAAACAGCAACCAACTAAATACAACGAAAAACAAAAATAAAAGGAAAACGAGAACTTGGCACAACAACATCAGTCAAAAAGAAGAAGCCCGATGATGGTTAACTAATAAAAAAAACCGAAACGCGTCGCTTACAAATAAAAATAAATAAATACAATTAATGTTGTGATAATTATTCAAAAAATTTCAATAAACTAATATAATAAATATAAGTGTTTTTTCATTTTTATTTTTATATATTTTATTCAATAAACAAATCGAAGACTGGAGGTTGACCTTTATGAATTTCATGGTCATAGATGAACTTTTTTTCGCAATACAAAGTACAAACTAAACGGCCATTGTGCATTCGAATTTAAAATTCAAATAATTCTTCACAAAGTGGTTTTTCTTTCAGTGGAAAGCGAAAAAGCTTGGAATTTTGTTAGAAAAAGTACCTTTTTAAGATAATAAAGGCAACATAAGTGGTAAATTTAAAAATTATTCAAGTGATATTAATTATGTACTAAATTAGTGATTATATATATATAGAGAGAATCTGGAAAGTGCAATTTCAAGGAAATTAAACGTAAATCCTTAAAATAGTAACTAGGAAGAATCAGATTGCAGAGGTATGTAGTTTCTTTGCGAGATCTCGCTATAGATTGATTAAAAGTGCATTTCATAAATAGGTTCGGGTTCTACTTCTTGAAACTGTCCGAGACGATATCGGTGGGCCTGAGCCTCTGCCGGTTTAATTTTCTTCTCTCCAACGTCAGTGAAGACATCCTGAGAGGAAGCCTTCTTTTGAAGAGGTCAAAAGATTGGACTTCAGCAGAACAAAAAACCAGAATAGTGTCCAGCATTTTGTTTTTGTATATACCTAGTGATATATATATCAAAATCCCAAGAGGAAAAAAAACATTTATTCAGTGGTTTTGTGAAGAGGAAAAGCTTCGCTGAGTTTAAATAGAAGGAAGATAATTAGTTTTTTTAAAAGTGAATTTAACGTTAAAGACAAACTGAATCCTTGAATTAGTTTTTTTTGTGTGTAAAGAATTTAGTTCTCCTTTTTTTTCTTTTTTTTTATATCTCAATTTTTTTTTTGTATATTAGTTTTAGAAAAATCGAAAAGAGTGAATTGTGTTTGTGGTGGCTGATTTTGATAATTCTTTTTACATAAAAGCAAAAGCTCCAAAGACTCCAGTTCTTCGTAGTGCTGCCGGCAGGACACCGAGGGACCACAAAAAGTAAGTCAGTCATATATATTGGGACCAGAAGGTCATTTTAAAATTGTTAAAGTCAGTACAGCAATCATAGTAATCTCGATATAGGTTAATTTTTTTATTACATTTTTATTAGTTTTTAAGAATTTGAAATTTAAAATTTGAGTTAATAGTATTAAGAGCAGGAGAGCTCAATTTTAATGAAATCTTTAAATAAAATTTATAAAGTAATTTGAAACATTTTTTTTTGTTATGAATTGCTAATTTTTTTTATAGCTAAGGGTGTGTGGAGGCGGACAAAGCCGTCCTGATGCAAGACTTCCGGTAGTATGACATGACCAACTGACTGTACACTACAGACAGTTTGCGACTGGTTGGTCATTTTAGGGGTTATTTCTGAACATCGGCCATGGAAATAACGTTCAGGAAGTATCTTTGAGATACTTTTGGGTGGGTTGGCCAGGCCTTCGTCAATAACATCTGGCGAGCGCTTGGAATTCAGTAGTACGATATCTGGAGGGAGATAAAAAAGTAAAGTGCTTTAGTTTTAGGGTTTAGATTAAGGTAGATTTAAGAGATTATATAAGTTCAAATTCGTACCAACGAATCTGGCTTTGGTGGAGGTGATTTTATTTCATTATTTTTATTATTTTTGGTGAAGGGATTTTATAATATCATTTATGGTGATGGGAAATTTCATTTTTTTTTATTATTTTGAATTTTAGGTAGGTTTAGTTAGGTTAGTTTATTTTCAAAAGCACTATACTTACATGTTCCTTCAGGTAGCGTCAAAGTCCTTCGATTTGTGGTAACGTTTCAAACCTTTTAGAGTAGTCATTCCTTTTCCAATCTCCTCTTCCTTTCCTTTAACTTTCTTCTTTTTCTGGCACGATAATTTTGATTGTCGAGCAGGAGGGATAAGTGGAAGCGGCAAAGAACCACCCCCATTTCCGTCGAGCATAGCCGTGCAACGACAAGCGTGCCGCCGCCCTTCTACTTTCCCAAAGTAAGTCCTCCGTGGAACCCTGACTCGCAACATAACACGTCCGAAGGCGAAGGCCGTGAATTATCAAACGTATATGAAAAGCTGAGGGTTGAGTCGTCAGCAAAACAATTTAATGGATTAGAAGTCACAGACGAGAGATCATTTCAACTATTACTATTAAGAAAAGTCAATGGTTACCATCCTTATTACTGTACACCACCTATCAGTGCAAACTATGAGAACCTTATTCAAAGAAGGCGCCATAAATTACCGTCGTTTTCGACGGGTTTTCAGCTAGTTCAAAAATAAAAGAACCTTTTTCTGCATAAAAACACGAAAATCTAGCCTTACGATGGCGCAAGTAATGCAATTTTGTGTGTGTTTTTTATGAACAAGTAGGTTGGGATATTTTTGAATAGCTTGGCAACAAAAAGTCCTCGAGCCATACGGTTTTCAGTGTCTGACCCAAAACTAATAAGAGCATTGAGTTTTGACCACAAAAATAATACTTGAATAAAAAATTTGTTTGAAATTTTTTTCAATTTTTTTGTTGCTATAATTTTGAGTTTGAAAGTTAATATTTTGAAAACGGATCTCTAAAACAGCTTTGTTTAAAAACACAAAAAAGGAGGAGATTTCTGGCTTTACAAAAAGATATAGCATGGCATTGTAGGAGTTACTGTTATTTTTTAATTATTTTTTTTTCCAATTTAAGTCATGTTTTTAGAAAATTGCGCCTCCTGGAGATGAATAGACCCCCATACGATGTTTTTCTTGTCTCAGCTCAACCTACTCGCTCTAGCTCTTTAAACAACCTCACATCAAAAATAATACAACAAGTATTTGTTATATTAGGTAACTTTGCTAACACCGATTGCGATTACCCTGTATGCCTGTAATAGTCAAAATTTTTTTTTTTTTTAATGGAAACAATGACTGGCAGGCAAGAACAAATAAAGTGCACGACTGGGTCGTACAAACTTGCTCTAATGTGTTCAAATGGTTTTGGGTGTTTGAGATTTTGGGAAAAAAGCGTTGAAAAAATCATATGAAATTTTATAAATCACTTTAAAATCAATACCTTAAACGTTTTTTGGAGAAAATGAAGTAAGCCATGAGGTTTCTTTTACGTTTTTGAATTTTGACGAAATTTTTTTCAAAATCGTTGGACCAGTTTTTTCAAAAAACAGTTTTTTTTTTTTAAACTTTTCGAAAATATATATAATAAATTTTTTTTGAGTATGCCAACTTCTAGCACTTTGTAGTTTTTATCAGAAAAATAAAATTGAAAAAATATAGATTAAACCGTTTTTGGAAAAAACAAAAGTTAAAAAAAAATTTTGAAACTTTTTTTAAAAACTCAAAAAAAAATTTTTTTGGCAAAATTAACAATTTATATTATTTTGTTTATAAAAGGGCTTCTACATTAAAAATTTCATCGAAATCCGTCAAGTGGCTTACGAGAAAATCGGAATCATAAAGTTTGCACAGAAAACATCATTCAAAAAGTTTTATCAAAATCGTCGGAGCTGATTTTGAGAAAATTTAATTTTTCACAAAAAATCGTATGGCAGGTACCGTTAGTTTTGGAGCTAGGATGCTAATTCCAAAAACCCCTCTGTAGGACGTCATAATAATATTATGTACCAAGTTTGAAGCAAATCGGTCCAGCCGTTTAGGCTGTAGGTAACTATACACAGACAGACAGAATTGTCAGACCCACTTTTTTCGACTTCTCTATCATCGTAATGTCATTTTTGATTGTTAGAATTTTTTTTTTTCACGAATGCATAACTTGCCTTATAGTACCTATAATCGCAAGTAAAAATTATATTACAAAAAGCATTAAAAGGAGTACCTTGAATGCATTGCGGAATGTTATCATTCCATCTTCAGCATCACGACTAAATGGAAAAGCACTTTGTTGTTGTTGTTTCTGCATATATTGTTGTAATTATTGTTTTTATTATATAAGGGAGAACAACCGCGATTCTATATTGCCGTTGCCTAGATTCATCGCTTATAGGTCTCTCTGTATATACAAACTTTCATATGCATCAAACTTACGGTCATCTTGCACCTCTTTCACCAAGCAAACGTTTTGGATGTCAAGGCACATATGGTTATTGCTAAGTGCATGTGCCGCTAGTGCAGATCGATAAGCTTGAATATTGCGAACATACATATGTGTTTGATGTTCTTTAAAGCGAGTAAGGACATTTCTCTTTGTTTGGCCGTAATAGACACATTCACATTCACTGCATTTTATTGTATATACGCCGGATTTTTTCAAGCTATCGGTTTTGTCATTTGTCGAACCTAACAAATTTGACAATTTGTTTTGGTTTGTGTATACAATATCCATAACGTATTCGCGAAACTTAATTTTCAGTTTATTCGTTACAACCAGTGTATAGGATATCGCGACGTGAATATTTTGGTCATTATTATTTCGGTTTTGTAGAAATAATGTTGATAAACTATTTCTACTGTTTTTACTTGCTCTATAGGGCAAGTATTGGTTTCGTGCAGAAAAAAAAAATCGAGGTTTTAATCAAACATGACATTACGATGATAGAGAAGCCCAAAAAAGTGGTTTTCGCCATACCGTCCGTCGGTCTGTCTGTGCGTCTGTGCGTCTGTGCGTCTGTGCGTCTGTGCGTCTGTGCGGATGTGCGCTTTTTCACGTCATGCTACAGCCTAAACCGCTTGACGGATTTTCTTCAAACTTGATATAAAGCAGTTTCAAGAAAAACGGTTGTCGAGATTTTTTTTATTTCGTCTTAGCCCGGCTCAAACTTGTACCTTTCAAGTAACGGTTTTTTTCAATTTGGATTTTCTCGAAAACGGCTCTAACGATTTTGATTAAACTTAAAATTTAGCTAACTTTAAGCATTTCGAACAAAACTGCGTTTTTTGTTTTTGGCTCAAATGGTCGTAACGAAAATCTGGTTTAGACGGCTTTTTTTCAAATGGCCATAAGTTCGCAACGGCTCGATTGATTTGACTCAAACTTCGTTTGGCATAGTTATTTATAGTCTTCTATATGATGGCTTTATACATTTTTCAGTGAAGCCTGTCTAAATGGTAGCTCCCATACAACGAGCCGTTCAGTTTTAGCCAACTTTTTTTGGTTTTTTCTAATTTTCTCGAAAATGGCTCTAACGATTTTGATTAAACTTTGTGTGTTATATTCTTTTAGTGTTTTTAAGAGAACTGCGTTTTTAGTTTTTGGCTAAAAATGCAAATAACGGAGATCTGCTATTAACGGCTTTTTTTCAAATGGCCATAAGTTGTCAACGGTTGCATCGAATTTACTCAAACTTTGTTTGGTATAGTTCCTTACAGCTTCCTATCAGATGGCATTGATTTTTTTTTTCAGTTTCTCTTTTTTAAATGGTGGCTCCTATACAAAGAGCCACTAGATTTTGGCCAATTTTTTCATTTTTCTAATTTACTCAAAAAAGGCTCCCCCGATTTTTATGAAACTTTGTATGTAACATACATAGAATACTTCAAACAAAACTGCATTTTTAGTTTTTGGCTATACATGATAATAGCGGAAATTGCTTTTAACAGTATTATTTATTAGGCCATAACCCATAAGTGGACATTTGTATCATTTACAACACCGTAAAGATAACGTCTTAATTTTAAATATTAAAGGTTTCTTAACGTTAGCTCCCGTATATCGAGTTTTCCAGTTTTAGCCAAATTGTTTTGGTTTTTACCAAATTTTTCAAAAATGAATTGTTCTTATTGATCGAAAAGTTTGTTTTCATCGGACTATTGCACCAACAGAGCAAGTACGTGCGACCCAGTCGTGCATTTTATTTTCCTTATGTTTATTGATGAGGTGGTCAATTAAGTTTTCACTATACCCGTTTATTTTTGCGATTTCTTTTATTGTCTTACATTCTTTCATGTAGTTAATGGCTGAAAGGATTAAAATGCACAACCTATGTACCATATGGAATGGAAAACTGCGTGTTTGTGTTGTATACAACAATTCGAATCACTCGTTATTGTTCTAAAAGTGCTCGTAGGTTTTCCATAAATGGACAGTTTAATTTTTTGGTTAACTCGTTTTAGTTCTAAATCAAGAAAAGGTAATTTTCCTTCATTTTCAAGTTCGTAGGTGAACTTAATAGAGTCGAACTGACTATTCAACGTGTGTAGAACTTTTTCTACTCCTGTTCTATATTTATTTTTTTTTTTTTAATACGTTAAAGGACTAACGTTAACTCTTATTACATATAATATATCTTAAAAACTAGTACCTATATAATATACAACTTCCATTACAATAATGTATTAAAAGAGGAAACAAAAAAAAACATTAAATATCTAATGTACATTATGGATTATTTTGAATAAAAAATATTTTTCTTAAGTTGAGTGATTTTACATTGTCATTGGTGGAATTAATTAAATTTGAATTTTGATTGTAAATATTTATTAAGAGATTTAAAGGACTATTAGCACCGTAGTTTGATCTACTATAAATGTTGGAAATTGGCAACTGCCTTCTCAAATTATACTGACTAGCTATGAAATTCAATCGACAAAGTATCAATGGGGCTGTTATGGATCCATTGATTATCCCGACAATAAAACAAAATTGTAGATATGCTCTGTGACTCGTTAGAGATGGAAGATTTATTAATTGAATACGTTGAGCGTAAGGTGGCAAGATAATTCTATTCGACCATGGTAGAAATCTTAAACAAAATCTCATAAATCTTCTTTGAACGGACTCCAATCTATTTATATGAACCGCATAATATGGTGCCCATACAACACAACCATACTCTAAGATGGATCTTACGAATGAGACATAAAGAGTTTTTAGAACATAGGGATCACGAAATTCTCGAGCAAATCTCTTAATAAAACCGAGAGTCATGTTAGCTTTTTTAATAATATAGTCAAAATGGTCAATAAAAGTTAATTTTGAGTCCAACACAATCCCAAGGTCAGTAAAGCAAGACAGGTTACTAAGAGGTGACAAATCAATCGCATAATTATAGATAATCACATTTTTCTTGCGTGTAAAACACATTGTTTTACACTTGTCAATATTTAAAACTAAACCATTAATATTGCACCATTCCCAGAAACTTTGCAGGTCTTTTTGTAAGAGATCACAGTCTTCTACAGAGTTGATTGTGCGAAAAATTTTTACATCATCGGCATATATAAGAGACAAAGAATTTACTAGGACGGACGGAAGATCGTTAATAAATAGTACAAATAGTAACGGGCCAAGGTGGCTACCCTGAGGTACACCGGAGTTAACAGTAAAACATTTAGAACGTTCACTTTTAAAAACAACACTATATAACCTATCTTTAAGATATGAGGATATCCACAAAACAAATCTATCGTTAAGACCCATATATTGCAATTTTCTTAAAAGAATATGGTGGTTTAGCTTGTCAAATGCTTTGCTAAAGTCAGTAAAAATACAGTCAACTTGTTGTTTTTTTTCAAACGCGTCAATACAAAATGTAGTAAACTGTAACAAATTGGTTATAGTGGATCTCTTTTTAACAAAGCCATGTTGGTTGTCACATAAAACGGAGGAACAGTGAAAAGACAAGATATCACAAATAATAGATTCAAACATTTTGGGTATAGCAGATAGTTTAGCAATTGGTCTATAATTTAAAATCAAATTTTTTTTACCTTTCTTATGAGTAGGAATAAGGAATGCGTTTTTCCAAAGGGTCGGAAACTTACAGCTATTTATAGACTGATTAAAAAGTAAAAATAACGGATATGACATATATATTGCACATTTTCTTAACATAAAAGCAGGCAAACCATCAGGACCAGGACTTAAGCAATTATCTAATTTTTTAATATACTCTAAGATAGTTTCCTCAGTAATACTAAAGTTAATCGAATTAAGATGTAAAAACTCATCAACAGCGGGAATATTATTTGTATCGCAAGTAGATACTTCAAAAGCACACTGAAAATATTCGGCAAACATATTTGCTATGTCCTCTGGGTTGTGACTCTCAGAATTTTGATAACACATATTATTTGGGTAACCATCAGATTTTCTTTTACAATTGACTTATTTCCAGAAGTTTCGGGGGTTAGATTTAAGATCATCTTCAGTTTTAGTGATAAAGTCCGAATAAAGATCAACGCAAACACGTCATCTCCATATCTATGTCATATTTTTGGTAATAACTGTTCTTCATTTAGTTTTATTTCGAAATGGGAAATAAACAATTCACTTATCAATGGATTTAAGGGATTGCCCATATTTGTGCCCTTTTCAACTAAATAGTAAGAATCGCGGGATTGAAAAAAGCCATGTTTCATACAAGTGTTTGCTGTACGAATGTATAAATGTTTCTTGTTAGCAGGTAAATCAACAGAACGTAAGTTTTTTTCGAATTGTTTACGTGCAATATCAACAGGAATGCTTGAAAATAAGATACGTTAAACGATACCATGCACTGATTTTCTTCAATTTTAATATCTTCAATTTTTTGGACAAAGTCGTAAGAATTTTTTACCGACAGACTAACAATAGGTAGCAGTTTCTTAGTTTCACTTACAAGCCATTTGGCAATTTTATAACAAGGTGTGTTAATGTTGGAAACAATTGGTCTCATTTTCCTGCCTTGTTTATCTTAGGTAAACCGTATAGCTTTGCAACGACTGGATTTGAAATTTACTTAGATCTTTCAATGTTCGTTTAAGTGCTTCTCATGCACGTTTATGCGCCATTGTGCATTCGTCCCAGATGATGATTTTCGTTGATGATAAAACTTTGGCCATTGCGGAGTTTTTTGTAATATTACATGTGAGCTCTTCAATAGTTTGAAGATTTATCGGCAATTTTAGTGCTGAATAGGCCGTATGGCGTTCTTCAAGCAATGTGGCTGCTATTTCAGAAGAAGCAACTCCCACCGCAATGTTAGATTTCGCACGAACAGTGGCTAAAACTACTGACATGAGGACGGTCTTACCAGTTCCACCAGGGGCATCAAGGAAGTATAAACCACCATTTCCATCATCAATAATTGCCTTCATTAATGCATCATAAAATTTTGTTAAAAAAAAATCAACCTCAGGCCTTGAAGTATGTATGTAGATATGATTTAATTATCAAACACAAAAAGAATTATGATTATCGGATAACACTTTTTGCTTTCTGCTGCCCATTGATGTCTACATGAAAGAAACGGCATCGAAAACTACCCCGAAAATAAGTCAATCTGACTATTGGAGGAATTTTTTAGGGATACACTAACAAATATTACGAAATTACATACACATGCATCAAACACATACATATACACTTTTCATAACAATTGTAAACTTCAAGAGCACCTGTATCTTTAAAACTTTGTTTATGTTTTTGGCTTCAAGACAAAAAACAAAACAAAATATTAATATAAAATCCTGACTGATTGATATTTCAAATAAATAATTTCTCAGTTTTGCTAAGTAAGTTTTTAGCGTATTTTTTATTTTCCTTTTCTTTTATTTTTTCGTCAATTTTCTAATGTTTTAAATAGCCTATAGCCTATTCGGGACGGAGGCTAATACAACAAACTAAATACCATGAAAATAGGTCCAACCTTTCTCGAGTTTTTAGTGTTCGAACAAATGCGACTTTGTTTTATATATATGTATGTATATAATATATAATATATAATATATAATATATAATATATAATATATAATATATAATATATAATATATAATATATAATATATAATATATAATATATAATATATAATATATAATATATAATATATAATATATAATATATAATATATAATATATAATATATAATATATAATATATAATATATAATATATAATATATAATATATAATATATAATATATAATATATAATATATAATATATAATATATAATATATAATATATAATATATAATATATAATATATAATATATAATATATAATATATAATATATAATATATAATATATAATATATAATATATAATATATAATATATAATATATAATATATAATATATAATATATAATATATAATATATAATATATAATATATAATATATAATATATAATATATAATATATAATATATAATATATAATATATAATATATAATATATAATATATAATATATAATATATAATATATAATATATAATATATAATATATAATATATAATATATAATATATAATATATAATATATAATATATAATATATAATATATAATATATAATATATAATATATAATATATAATATATAATATATAATATATAAAATATAATATATAATATATAATATATAATATATAATATATAATATATAATATATAATATATAATATATAATATATAATATATAATATATAATATATAATATATAATATATAATATATAATATATAATATATAATATATAATATATAATATATAATATATAATATATAATATATAATATATAATATATAATATATAATATATAATATATAATATATAATATATAATATATAATATATAATATATAATATATAATATATAATATATAATATATAATATATAATATATAATATATAATATATAATATATAATATATAATATATAATATATAATATATAATATATAATATATAATATATGTTTTGGACTATTCAACAATTAAATTTCATGAACAAGCTTTCATAACTTGAATTCATTTTAATTAAAATTCATTCTTTGATTTGCCTCTAAACTTGTTAATAATTAAATTGCTTTTTTTTATAATTCAAATTTGTCATTGTAAATCAATCTACAACCCCACTGTACTTTGCCGTTAATATGTTGAGTGACTTAACTTTATTTTTTGTCCAAGCGGTACTTTGATAATAATTTGAGTGACTTTCTTATTCTCTCTTGTTCAAGCGGTACTTTAAGCTTTTATCATCATTTCTTTTAAGAGTTATTGGAAAGTCACAGTTGCATGCATTGAGTTGTAGGTTGTAGTTTGAGTTCTTTTTGCATGTTGCTTTGGTAGACAGAGATTTTCTCGTTCAGTTCCGTTCTAACCACAGCACAGCAAGGATTGGTAAATTGTATCAAACAAAATTCTATTGTACAATATATTTGCATATACTTTTTTATGAATGCTTTTTGTTTTTTTATTGGATAATTATCTGGTGTGAATAATTAATCAACTTTATTATTCATCATAAAATTGGTCCTTCGAGCCGGATTCCCCGTGTGGGACATTAAGACTATGCTGGGTTTAGGTGACCCCGACGGATTTCAATTGGCTGGGTGTGATCAGTACCCCGCAATGACGATGAGACATATTCGATTTCCCTATGAATCGTAATATTCTACAATCGTCCAAGTTGCGGGGTACTGATCACACCCAGCCAATTGAAATGCGTCGGGGTCACCTAAACCCAGCATAGTCTTAATGTCCCACACGGGGAATCCGGCTCGAAGGACCAATTTTATGATGAATAATAAAGTTGATTAATTATTCACACCAGATAATTATCCAATAAAAAAACAAAAAGCATTCATAAAAAAGTATATGCAAATATATTGTACAATAGAATTTTGTTTGATACAATTTCATCATAAAATTGGTCCTTCGAGCCGGATAATAATTTAATTGATCCTATACCTAAATTAACATTATATTGTGAAAAATTCGACAAATTTGGTTTTTTTTTTAATCAATTCCGCTGTGTAAAACTGTATTGACGATAGCGGTCTGAGTGAATCTTCCATGATAAATTAGTAGTGGACTATAATTATTATTTGACTTAAGATTCAAGCTACTCGTTTTCTTCTATAGATTCTTTTAAATAATGAATGCCATAAAATTGAAAATCGGTATTGCAAAGGGCAGATTAACTCGTGCGGCAAATTTCGTGGAAAATATTGAGGTGTCTACGCCTCTCGAGTTGCTTGAGATTCGATTTGAAAAGGTAGAAACCACGTGGTTAGAATTCTCTTCCTTATACGACGAACTATTTCAATTGCTAGCTGAAGGTGATGATGTTAGCGAGATTGAAACTGAGTTTGGTGAATATGAAAATAAATATTTCACCGCTCACTCGCGCCTTTCTCAAGCTATTCGGTTACGGAAAACCCCTGAAAAAGTGGTTGAAAAACACGTGGAAACTTCGGTCGTGGAACAGCTAGCTTTGCAACAATCCTCTTTTCTAGAAAAGTTAAATTCATCGAAAGACACTAATTCCTCTAATCATTTACCAAAAATAGTGGTACCTCCTTTTTCTGGGGACTACCAAGAGTGGCCAAGTTTTCGCGATCTTTTTACTGGGTCAATTGACTGCCGACCAAATCTAACCCCGTCTCAAAAGTTTCATTTCTTAAAGTCATTTCTTCGGGGAAATGCAGCTCAGCTAATAAATGACATAACTATCTCCGATTCGAACTATTTTGAAGCATGGGAAAGGTTAGAGAGACGATACGATCGAGTTCAAATTATAGTCCAATCATATATACACACATTTTTATCGCTTCCATCTACTAGTGTCAGTAACGTGAAGGTTTTGCGAAAGATAACTGACGATGCAGACCAAGTCGTGCGTGGACTTAATGCGTTAGATAAAACCAGTCGCGATCCGTGGATAATTTATCTTTTGCTAAGCAAACTCGATCCAGACACTAATAAGTGTTGGGCAGAATCTATCGGTTCTAAAGAAGATTGCTCCATTGTGGAACTCTTAGACTTTTTGCAAGCTCGTTGTGATGCCCTTGAATCCTGCCAGTCACTTAGTCGACCTGGTTTGCCGCGAGCTAAGCCACAAGCTACATCAATTCGATCGCATGTAGCTGAAGCATCAGATCCTAAGCCTCAGTGCCCTAAATGTAACAATGACCATTTCCTAACACAATGTCCGAAATTTGTGGACCTAGACATAGCTTCGCGGCGAAGCTTCGTAAAAGGCCTTTCGCTTTGTTTTAATTGTCTTCGGGCTGGACATCCGTCCTTTAAATGTCGGTCTTCTTATCGGTGTCGAGTGTGCAAATCACGACATAATTCATTGGTTCATCCTGAAGACACAACGAATTCCGGTTCAAATAATCCTTCTATGCCTTCTCGCCAACAACATCCGCCGTCGTCGTCGTCGAATCCGCCTCAGCCACATTTTTCGAGTCAACCACCGCTTGTGAACAACCATTCATTGGAATTTAATCGTCGTAGGACAACCATCCTTCCCACCGTCCTTGCAAAGATTAAGGACGCGCATGGAAACGTTATTGACTGCCGAGTCTTACTGGATTCGGGATCACAGTCATCGTTTGTGGTAGAATCGTTCGCGCAGAGACTCGGGTATCCTCGCTCGCATGCTAGAATTCCTGTTCTTGGGTTGTCATCTTCAGAAGCAGGTTATACAAAAGGGTGTATTTCTCTTCAGCTGTGTTCGCGTTATAATTCCACACACTTACTCGTTGATGCATTAGTGTTGAATAAAATAACTTCGAATTTGCCCTCACAATCCATAGAGATTTCTTCTTGGTCTCACATTTTTGATCTTGAATTAGCGGATCCTAACTTTTACTTAAGTACACCCGTAGATGTGCTGTTAGGGGCCGACAAACTATGGACCATTCTAGAAGGAGAACAAATCTATGGTTCAGAGGGTCTTCCACTTGCTCAAAGGACGTCGTTTGGTTGGGTAATTACAGGAGAGTATTTAGAACCAAAAGTGTCAGAGGAAAATCGCTGCTTGTCATCTCTTCACTCCACTATTGATATAGATTTGTTGTTACAACGTTTTTGGGAGCTAGAGGAAGTAACTCCTGCTCGGCAAAACAATATAGATGATCGGGTAGAGCAGCATTTTGTAAAGACTTTCACTCGGTCATCGGATGGGAAGTATGTGGTGCAACTCCCCTTCAAGTCTTCAGAAATCGCCTTCGGAAACTCACTGTCAGCAGCTGTGTCGCGATTGTACTCAATGGAACGACGTTTCGCAACTAATCCCACACTATACAAATTATATTCAGACTTCATGCATGAATATCTAGACCTGGGCCACATGAGACGTATCCCTCCAGATGAACTCGAAACCTGTCATGGCAAGCAGTTCTATCTGCCGCATCACGCCGTTTTAAAGCCGGACAGTTCCTCCACAAAGCTGCGTGTTGTTTTTGATGGATCGATGAAGGATTCGTCAGGGAATTCTCTTAATAGTATGTTGTTAGTAGGCCCTCCTATTCAGCGTGACTTGATTGGGGTTTGTTTGCGCTTTAGGCAACATAAGTATGTGTTCACCGCAGATGTTGTAAAAATGTTCCGCCAGATCTGGGTCGATGATCAACACACCGATTTTCAGCGGATTGTATGGCGTGAACATCCTGATCAGGAGATCAGTCATTTTCGACTGTGTACCGTAACGTATGGTACCGCTTCAGCTCCTTTCTTGTCAGTTCGAGTTTTGAAACAGCTGGCAGATGATTACAAGTTCCAATTTCCAGATGCGGCTCGTGTTCTTATCGAGGACGTTTACGTCGATGATGTCATGACGGGAACAAATTCCATTGAAGAGTTGACAAATTTGCGGTCTGAACTTGTGACTCTGCTCTCTAGAGGAAGGCTTGAGCTCAAAAAATGGAGTTCAAATTGTTGGCCACTTCTTGCATCGATACCAACAGAGGATTGTGAATTCTCTATCTTTGATACCGAACGTACGCAGTCCCTAATAAAAGTGCTAGGTATGTTTTGGAACCCTGTAACTGATGAATATTCCTTTCGAATGGCTCAAACTCTTCCAAGTGTCAAGTCTTCAAGACGTACTCTACTTTCAGAAGTCTCAAGGATATTTGATCCCTTGGGACTATTAGCTCCATCAGTGGTCCTATTTAAGATGCTATTCCAGGAACTCTGGTCATCGGAACTGAAGCTAGGATGGGATGACCCTTTACCTCCTCAGCTAACTGAACGATGGAATGGATACAGGCAAGAACTCCCTTTTTTTGAAAGAGTTCATGTCCCTAGACTTGTGTTTTCAGCGTTAGAAGAGGTTGAGCTCCATGGATTTTCGGATGCTTCGTCGGTTGCATACGGAGCCGTCGTATACACAAGGTGCAAAATTAATGAAAAGGAGTTTCGGGTAACAATCGTTGCAGCTAAAACAAAGGTTGCGCCGCTCAAACCAATTTCTATTCCGCGCTTGGAGCTATGTGGTGCTGTGCTGTTAACTCGCTTGCTTGTTCTTATAAAGTCATCCTTAACAGCTAATACAACAAAGACATTCGCCTGGTGTGATTCGGAGATCGTTCTACATTGGCTGTCCTCACCACCACGACGATGGGCAACCTTTGTCGCTAATCGAACAGCTGCTATCTTGGAAACGGTGCCTCGGAGTGCTTGGCAGCATATACCTTCGGAATTCAACCCAGCGGATTGTGCTTCTCGAGGTGTTCGTCCTTCTTCTCTACCTAGCCATGATATTTGGTGGACCGGACCTTCATGGTTATCTCAACCAGAGGAACACTGGCCAAAAACCAGATTTGTGTCGAAAAAATCGGATTTCGACGAAAGCTTAATCGAACAAAAACAATCGCGTCAAGTTCAAGTGCTTGTTACGTTTTCTGGATCGGATATAATTCAGTCTCTTATTGACAATATTTCAAATTGGTATCGTATCCAAAAAATCCTCGCATACATCTTTCGGTATTTGTTTAACGTACTCACCCCACAACCCTGTCGTCTCACTTCTACTATCAGTTTAAGTGAAATTCATTATGCTCGAAAACATATTATCAAAACCATTCAAATAACATCATTCAGTGCCGATATTCGAACCCTAATTACTAAGAAACAACTTCCAAAGAAATCTAAACTGCTCAAATATTCCCCTTTTATTGACAATGAGGGACTGCTGCGAGTTGGAGGAAGAATAAAAAATTCTATGGCTTCCTTTAATATAAAGCACCCTATTATTCTTCCCAGTACTAACAAAATCTCTTCTCTCATTATCACAGATATACATGAAAACCATCAGCATCCAGGAGTATCTGAGACCTTTGCAATAGTGCGGCAACAATATTGGATTTTGGGGAGTAGAAATTTAATTCGTAAAATTATTAATCGTTGCAAGAAATGTTTCATGCAACGTAAGCTAACCACCTCGCAGCTAATGGGTGATTTGCCAGCCCAGCGAATTCAGCCAAGTCGCCCGTTTTTGAATTCTGGGTGTGACTATGCTGGTCCATTAACCATCAAACTATCACGCGGTCGTAACCCCAAACTATCAAAGGCTTACATTGCACTCTTTGTTTGTATGGCTACCAAGGCAATGCATCTCGAAATCGTGAGTGACCTTACTACCTGTGCGTTCCTTGCTGCTTTGCGTAGGTTTGTTTCACGTCGTGGATTGTGCGCCAATATCTACAGCGACAATGGAACCAATTTTCAAGGTGCACGTCGATGCCTCAACGAAATGCATAAGTTGGTAATGTCAGAGACTTATAACCAGACCATTGCAGCTTCGCTTGCCAGGGACAACATTGCATGGCATTTCATTCCCCCCTCTGCACCCCATTTCGGTGGCTTGTGGGAGGCTGGAGTGAAATCTGTTAAGTTGCATCTGCGAAGAGTTATCGGATCATCAGTTTTGACGTTTGAAGAGTTGTACACAGTGACAACTCAAATTGAAGCTGTATTAAATTCTCGTCCTTTATGTGTTCTTTCTGACGATGATTTAAACCCTTTAACGCCCGCTCATTTCATTATAGGTGAACCACTAACTGCAGTACCTGAACCTGGCGTGCTTCACACACCCATTAACCGGCTGTCACATTGGAACCACATCCAAAATATGGTTCAAGGATTTTGGCAAAGATGGCGAATGGAGTACCTGACTTCCCTTCAAGAGCGACCTAAATGGCAGCAGATTCGAAAAAATTTAAAAATTGGGGACTTGGTGGTCATCAAGGAGCCAAACCTACCTCCAACAAAATGGCTTCTTGGAAAAATCGACGCCGTCACACAAGGATCAGATGGCCGTATACGAGTTGCTTCAGTCAGGACAAAGCAGGGCACATTGCAACGCCCAATAACGAAATTGGCATTGCTCCCAGTATCCTGAACCTGTTCCAGGGGGGGCGGGATGTTTTGGACTATTCAACAATTAAATTTCATGAACAAGCTTTCATAACTTGAATTCATTTTAATTAAAATTCATTCTTTGATTTGCCTCTAAACTTGTTAATAATTAAATTGCTTTTTTTTATAATTCAAATTTGTCATTGTAAATCAATCTACAACCCCACTGTACTTTGCCGTTAATATGTTGAGTGACTTAACTTTATTTTTTGTCCAAGCGGTACTTTGATAATAATTTGAGTGACTTTCTTATTCTCTCTTGTTCAAGCGGTACTTTAAGCTTTTATCATCATTTCTTTTAAGAGTTATTGGAAAGTCACAGTTGCATGCATTGAGTTGTAGGTTGTAGTTTGAGTTCTTTTTGCATGTTGCTTTGGTAGACAGAGATTTTCTCGTTCAGTTCCGTTCTAACCACAGCACAGCAAGGATTGGTAAATTGTATCAAATAAAAATCTATTGTACAATATATTTGCATATACTTTTTTATGAATGCTTTTTGTTTTTTTATTGGATAATTATCTGGTGTGAATAATTAATCAACTTTATTATTCATCAATATATAATATATAATATATAATATATAATATATAATATATAATATATAATATATAATATATAATATATAATATATAATATATAATATATAATATATAATATATAATATATAATATATAATATATAATATATAATATATAATATATAATATATAGTATATAATATATAATATATAATATATAATATATAATATATAATATATAATATATAATATATAGTATATAATATATAATATATAATATATAATATATAATATATAATATATAATATATAATATATAATATATAATATATAATATATAATATATAATATATAATATATAATATATAATATATAATATATAATATATAATATATAATATATAATATATAATATATAATATATAATATATAATATATAATATATAATATATAATATATAATATATAATATATAATATATAATATATAATATATAATATATAATATATAATATATAATATATAATATATAATATATAATATATAATATATAATATATAATATATAATATATAATATATAATATATAATATATAATATATAATATATAATATATAATATATAATATATAATATATAGTATATAATATATAATATATAATATATAATATATAATATATAATATATAATATATAATATATAATATATAATATATAATATATAATATATAATATATAATATATAATATATAATATATAATATATAATATATAATATATAATATATAATATATAATATATAATATATAATATATAATATATAATATATAATATATAATATATAATATATAATATATAATATATAATATATAATATATAATATATAATATATAATATATAATATAATAATATATAATATATAATATATAATATATAATATATAATATATAATATATAATATATAATATATAATATATAATATATAATATATAATAAATATATATAATATAATATATACATATATATATAATATATATAAAAACATACATATATGTATATAATATATAAAATCGTTCAATACACAAACAAAATACGTGTATGTCAATTTTGTTTAGTATTTTAAATTTGTGAACGGTACACGAATATATTGGATGGAAAGAGGTGGCACAGTTGCGTGCAGGGAAATAAGTCCCCGGGTACTAAGTCCACCGAAGGACTTTATTCCCAATTAAAGGGAATGAAGTTTACTTAAGAGAAGTGTTCGAAAAAAGTGAAATGGGTAAGGGGGCATGCTGGGGCAGGGACATAACTCCCTGGGACATAAGTCCATAATGGACTTATGTCCCACTCGGTCGGGACATAACTCCATCAATCGATTATGGACTTATGTCCCACCTTAATGGGACATTAGTCCATAAAAAAAGTTCTGGATTTATGTCCCACTTCATATTTTTTATTTACAAAGAAAGTACTGTACTTTAAAACTGTAACCACTTGTTAAATTCAATGCAACACGCGGTATCATTGAAAGAACTTTAGTTGGTTTTCTTGTCTTGAATCGTACGCGTCAAAATAAAGGTGAAATGAATAGTGAAACAATTGAAGATGAAAGAAAATAATTAAAAATAAAAGAAAACAAATTGCAAATTCACTTGGATTTTAAACTTATTTTTTTTTATTCTCGAAAAACTAAGCAAGGAATAGATGAATTATTAAAAAAAACTTGGTCTTTCGAAAAACCAATTTTTTTTTTTAATTTTTAGTTTTTCGAGAGACCAAGAAAATAAAAGTAAAAATTCGCGCGAAAAACTAAAAATTAAAAAAAAAATTGGTTTTTCGAAAGACCAAGTTTTTTTTTAATAATTCATCTATTCCTTGCTTAGTTTTTCGAGAATAAAAAAAAAACTAAGTTTAAAATCCAATTGAATTTGCAATTTGTTTTCTTTTATTTTTAATTTTTTTTCTTTCATCTCGAATTCTGTACATTAATTTTTGTACTAACATGTTCTGAATAGGCAATGTAAATAATTAACAATTGCCTACATCCACAAGTTGGGACAACACTGAAAGTTGCATCCATTAAATAATGCCGTTCTGACTGTGGCAGAGATTCAAGGCGGTTCAATATTTTTGGTGCTTGGAATATGGTGTAACTGAAAGTGTTTTCCAATACCGTGTTTTTGTAAAACGGTTTTGCACTATCATATTTCGATATTCCATAATTGTCAATTACGTTTATTAGTAATTTTTGTTTGTTTTTTTGTTTTTGATTGTTTACAACTATGAATTAAGTGTTTTGTTTACAATAAAATGTTATCAATTTGCTTAACAATGATGTGTTTTTCTTTCCTTTTTTTTATCAATTTTTAGTTTTATTCGAAAAAAAAATATGGACTTATGTCCCACTTTTCAAGGGAAAACTATGCAGTTATGTCCCATTAAGGTGGGACATAAGTCCATAATCGATTTATGGAGTTATGTCCCACCCAAGTGGGACATAAGTCAGTTATGGATTTACATATGTCCCAGGGAGTTATGTCCCTGCCCCGGGCATGCTGCCCCCTTTTGAAAAATGAAAATGCAGCATGCTTGCTAGCAAGCGTGGAGAATCAGTTTGAGGTGTGAAAAAACAAAAATTTCGCGCGAATTCGCCGACGGCATAACTGCCATGTCCGTATTCTATGTTTAGTTCTTGTTCATACCTATTGATTTAAAAAATAAAACATTTGATAGTAATATAAAAAATACAGTAAAAACCACATCAAAAAAATATTTTAGTAACAAAAAGAAAACATAATGTATATACAAATCGTAATCGTGAAAACATTTAAAAAACTAAAAGAATAAAATGCACGACTGGGTCGCACGTACTTGCTCTGTGGGTGCAATAGTACGATGAAAACAAACTTTTCGAGCAATATGAAGAACCCATGTTTGAAAAATTTGGGAAAACCACAATATTTTGGTTAAAACTGGAAAACCCGATGTACGGGAGCAAACGTAAAGAAATCTTTTAATATTTAAAATTTAGATGTCATCTTTTGGGTGCTATAAATGATATAAATGTCCGCTTATGGCCAAATTAATTAAATTGTTAAAACAAATTTTCGTTACTATCATTCGTAGCCAAAAAATTACATAAATACAGCTTTCTTCCAAACATTATATATCTAAGACGAATAACTGACGCGAAGTTATATTTCAGCGAGATGACCACAAGGCGAAATGTCAATTAACTCTTAAGAAATAGATGTAAAATATTAGATCAATTTTTGGGAATCGCGATTCAGGGCCAGATTTTCACATACTTTCATACATTCTATCATAAATGGCATCTAAATCAAATTTGAAATTGCCGTGGAACTTACCTAAAAATAATTTAACAAAGAAATTTAATTTGAGAAACCTTAAATGGTCTATTTTTACGAGTTGTTTTCTTGCGCAAAAAACTGTATTGCAAAAATAGTCTTACTTCATTATAACATCAACTTACATCATTTTAATTCAACTTACATTTCACTAATTTGATGCGAATCTTTTGAGGTTTAATTTGAGTTGCGCGATTGGTATCACTTTCAAAATCTCGCAACTCTTCTTCAATTGTGACTTCAAATTCCTGCTTGTTTCCCCAAATCTTTTCAATTGCACAGTCGTTTCTTACAAGTTCTTCCCGGGTTAAACATCGGCTTCGCGCTGTATATTTCTATACATAAAAAAAATAACTAATTGTGAAGAAAATGTTGTTAGCAAGTTATTATAATATACCTTATCCGTACACCAGGCGCAATTATAATCTGCAGCAAGGCACCCATCACAACTATCATGAAAACGACATTGTTTTTCTCCTAACAAACGAAAAGAGTTGATATTTAATAAAAAAAATTAAATTGAAATAATATCGGATATAGTATTTAAAACCATTTAATTCAACTGCAATTGATTTATGTTCAAAAACGTAAGCCAGGAATATTAAAACAAACACGATTTTCCTTAAAGGAAACATTATTTACGCCCTGAAACGTCGAAAGAGTTCCATATAATAGTCACTTTAAAAGTTGTATGAGTTAGTTAATTTTTCCAACATACTCGTATGGCTCCAGTCCTAAGAATATTATCTTTTTTATTTTGAAAAGATAAAGAAAATGTCGTAGAGCTTATCAATAATAATTTAGTCTGGTAACTGGCCATGAGCTATCTTATCATTTGTACTTACCTATTTATCTAATTACTTTCTTAAATGCGAACGAACTACCTCGTGTCTGCTCAAGTAGTGTTTGTAGTTTAATGTAAAAATAATAATAATTATTATTTGATATGGTTGTTTTCTTTTTAACCATCAACAAAATAGGTTTTGTAAATATACCTACAAACTTTACAACAACTGTTAATGTAGAAAGTAAGAACGATCGTCGTGTTTGGTTAGTTGTATCGGACTCAACTTAGTCCAAAAGACCAATCCAGAGCTTCTACTTGGCTGACCTCCAGCATACATAACTCAGGTACTGCTGAAATGCATTCCGAAAGGAAAACGTGCCCACTGATCCATTGAGTTAGAGGTGTGGCACGGAAATGATCAATAATGCATTGAGCCATTGGGTCACAGATGTGACACGGAAATGCTCAATGGAATTGAGTCATTTTAATATTATTTTAGTTTTGGTGAGGGCAATGCCCTCAATTATTTGGTTAAATACAAGCTTCATAACTTAATCTAACTTAAAACTATGAAACTTTCGGCTAAAAAATAAACCAATTCCTAAGATTAAATTGAATTGGGTGGACAATTTAACAATAGTTCGAGGCTGTGAGTGATGAAAAATTAACCCAACGCAGCATACGGGTAACAGGCTCATTGAAGCCATAAGAGGTATACGTTGAGTAGGCAGGAGTTGGGTACGACTGACCGCATTTAAAAATCTCGTATATTAAAGTCTCTTATTTAAAAATTTTCCAAATAAAAGATTTTAAAAATGCGAAATTTTTTTATGCGAGATTTAAAACAAAGCGAGGTAGAAGAGGGGAGGGTTTCTAAGGTTACGGGGTTAGTGCTGAAAAAGGTAGAGTTGTAGAGGGTTTCACAGTCAACGGAACCTAAGAGGAGTCGATGAATGCAGAGAATCTCGGTGATTTCTGTCCGCTCTTGCAGGGTATTAAGGTTAATTAGTTGAAGACGATTTTGATAGGGGGCAGGATCAAAGGATTATTCCAAATCTGGCCGCGAGGGGCGAATCTTAAGAAACGGTGTTGAATGCTCTCTATTTTAGAGATATGAACTCGTTAATATGGGGACCACACTTGGTAGGCTTATTCAAGTAGCGGGCGGACAAAGGTTATGTAGAGTGATATGGTATCTTAGGGGTCGGAGATTTCTTTTGACCATCGTATCGAAAAACCAAGCGTTGAGTTGGTTTTTAGAATAATACTATCGATGTGTGTCAAGAAGTTATGCCGAGGTTGGAATCGATTCAACAGTGGCTAAGGGTTGATTGTGAAGAAAGAAGCCCCTAGGAGAAGATTTTATGCATTTGCGTGAAAAAGTGATTGAAAGCTCTAAGCAGTTTTTCATAACCTAGACTGAGAAGTGAGAAACTGTCAATATCTAGTTGGATAAGAGAAGAGTCGTGTGAAGAAGAAATGGGCGTGAAAAACTTGGTATCGTCAGCGTATAATGAGATATGGAAATGTTTAATGACCAATTCAATATCGTCAATTGTAAGAATAAAAAGGAGAGGGCCTAAGTAACTTCTTTGGGGATCCCGGAGGTAGGTAAAAATGCATTGGAGAAGGAGATCTGAAACGAACACAGTAAAACTGGTTTACCAAATAAGAAGATATCCATTTTACGAAGATAGTTTCAAAGTCGAGGGAGAAAAATTTGAAAAGTACTAGTCTATGCAAAATTTTGTCAAAAGCCTTGCTAAAGTCATCACAGATAACATCTACTTCCCTCCCGCTCTTTAGTTTCAGTTTTAGTTTTACTTTATTTCATCAATTAGAGAATTATAATCTCTGACAGACTTATTTTTTTAGGTGGTTATGAATGTTATAGCATAAATACACTTAAATTTATTATTTATACGCAACTAATTCAATTAGAAAATAAATAAATAAATTAACAATGAAACACAGCAACATGCCTGACATATTTTAAATAATTTGTACTTAAATTTAAATATTCTTACTCCCTAATTTCAGCAACCAAGATACGACTGCCGTAACGCTAGAGACGGATAAAGATTGTTACTGGCTGGCATCGGTATATCTTGCCCACGACCTACATATTCCTGGTGATAACCTAGATAGGCTGGTCAAGGAAGCTGAAGCAACAAACACTGCTCTCATTATCGGAAGTGATGTCAACGCCCATCATACAGTGTGGGGCAGTTCTAATATAAACAGTAGAGGTGAGTTACTTTTTGATTTCATCTTAAGCACTAACCTTATTGTAAGCAATATAGGTAAGGAACCTACATTTGTTACTAAAACCAGAAGTGAGATACTTGATATTACTCTCGTCTCTGATTTCATCTATTCAAGTATCAAGGATTGGAGGGTGTCACCTGACCATTCGTTCTCTGATCACCGTTACATCCAATTCAAATTAGAAGATGATCCCCCTTACCAAATAGCTTTCAGAAATCACAGGAAAACTAACTGGCTAAAGTACAGAGATACACCTAAAAATCTCATAGATTGTAATCTCTCAATACCCCCCTGTCATACTCAGGAGCTTAAAAAGAAGGTTGATGATCTTACATTGGCCCTCAACAATGCTCTGGCAGCCTCTTGTCCTCTCATTACACCAAGAGGCAAGAAGAAGCTGCACTGGTGGAATACAGAACTAGAACCGTTTAGGAGAAACATTCGAAAATTGTTTAACAAAAAGCCAAAAGCTCAAGAAATGAATCGGTCTTAGAATCATACAAGAAGTCCCTTCAAATATACAAAAAAGAACTTAGGAAATCAAAAAAAATGTCTTGGAGAAATTTTTGTGGTAAAATCGAAAATGTCTCTGAAGCATCAAGGCTTAGGAAAGTTCTCTCAACAAACCCAGTAGTACCAAGTTTTATGAAAAAACCTGATGGCTCCTGGACGACATCAAGCGAGGAATCGCTCAATTTACTACTGGAGTAATATTAGGTCAAATATTCAAAATATCCCTGAAGGTCTGATCAACAGGGACAAACTGCTTTGGTCACTGAACAGCTTTGTGCCTTACAAGTATGCTGGGCCAGATGGCATAATACCTGCTGAACTTCAGAAGTCTTCAAATATTATTCTGCCTGTGTTGGAAAATATTATAAGAAGCTGTTTGGAACTGGTTCACATTCCCCGGTCATGGAGAGAAGTTAAAGTAGTGTTCATACCAAAAGCGGGAAAAAGCTCCCAAACCAACCCTAAAGATCTAAGACCCATAAGCCTATCATCATTCCTTCTGAAAACCTTAGAACGTCTGATTGATATATATTTACGTAATAACATTGATACTAAACTTTTGTCGATGTCTCAACATGCTTACTGCAAAGGGAAATCGGTAGAAACTGCGCTACATTCACTTGTCCGCACTATCGAATACTCCCTCCATCACAAGGAATACACAATGGTGGCTTTTGCTCGATATAGAAGGCGCTTTTAACAACGTCGATACATCTGCAATCGCTAATGCACTCTCAGGTCTGAAGGTAGATGGCTCACTTGGGAAACTGATCGACCAAATGCTGATAAGCAGGGTGATCAACTCAAAACTGGGTGTAACATCCACAAGACGATCTGTTAGTACAGGTACGCCACAAGGTGGTGTCCTATCTTCACTCCCTTGGAATTTAGTGGTAAATGAACTGCTAATAATGCTGGAAGAGGGGGATTCAATGTGATTGCCTATGCGGATGACATTGCTATAGCCGTTTCAGCAAAGCAACTCAACACCTTATGTGAACTTCTCCAATTTGCACTCAATAAGCTCACAAATTGGGCAAGTCGTTGTGGACTAGGTGTTAAAACTGAACTTGTCCTCTTTTCAAGGAAATATAAAATTCCACACGTTGACCCTCCTTCTATTAATGGTATAAGTCTTAAATTGACGAAGCAAAATACTTGGGTCTTATTTTGGACACGAAAAACCATTGTAGCGTGTTCCAGGCGGAATTAATGGCATTTAAGGAGGTTTTATCTTGGCTTAAAGAAAACGTGATATCTTCTAAGGATATCATCATTTTCTCTGATAGTCAAGCCGCGCTGAGGTCCCTGGATTCCATCTCCTATAACTCTAAAACAGCTCTCGACTGTCGATCATCTCTTAGAGAGATGGCGGAACAGTTTAACATTCACCTCTGCTGGTTGCCAGGGCACAGAGATATTCCAGGGAACTGTAAGGCCGACAAACTAGCCAAAAAAGGAACAACACTACCTATCTTTACTGAACACAGTTACCTGGGTATTCCCATCGCTACATGTAAACTTTTGCTAAGGCAAGAAGTTATGGATAGAACAAATCTTAGGTAGACAAGTGGCAACACATGTCTAGCGACAAAACGGATTTGGCGAAAGCTGGATTCAAATCGCTCTAACACTTTAATCTCTCTGAGCAGACGGCACATTAGCTCCATTATAGGTGTCATTACAGGACACTGCCTCATAGGTAGACACGCCATGAGACTTGGCGTGCACGCAAACGACTTTTGTAGAAGTTGTATGGACGAAGAGGAGGAAGAGACAATTGCCCATCTTCTTTGTACATGCCCTGCACTAGCTCGCAAAAGGAAACTCCATCTGGGAGCATACTTCTTCAACGATATTAGTGATCTGAATAACGTGGACACTAACTCTCTTTTAAAATTCATTAGAAGCACAAACTGGTTCTGAGTTATTAGGGTGACACACCCCAAACTCGTGGTATCACAACGGTCCTCTTCGGGACTAAATGTGTTGGTCTTCTCAGCCAACAGCCACTTTAACCTAACCTAACCTAGGGGCGATTAATATCAATGGAAAACTGATCGATGTTTATTTTTTTGGTTGCTATTTCACAGCTCATCTGTTTGACAATTATGTTGAACTTTTAAAATTGATTACAATATAAACTTTTATTCTCGAAATTTAATAATGGCTGGCTTATACTAGGTTTTCATTAGGGCAAAAAAGGTGATTTCGTAGAAAATTTCCAAATTTGACTCCACTGGACGAAATCAAGGTTGCAAATTATGTGAAAATAAATCAAACACAACTAAATTGAAAACAATTGAATAGAATATTTTCTAAAATGTCAATTTGACACAAAATCCAAGGCAACGGAAAAAGTAAACAAACCAACATGCAAGGCAACGGCAGAAGTAAACAATACAAAATAACAATTTTGTAAAAAAAAACCAGGGCAACGGCAGAAGTAAACAAATCAAAACAAGAACAAAAAATGAAAAGGTTGTACAAAAGAACAAGAAAGAAGATAGTCTTTTTTCAAATCAAATGTGCAAACCTAGATGAAAACGCTTTTTTAGCAAATTTTCAAATATCCAAATTTCGGCCCTAATGAAAACGTAGTATTACACAAATTTCAAATTTCGATATTTTAAAGGTTTGCACACGGATCCCAATACGCGAATGGAAAATACGATAGTTTCTACCAATTTTCGTTACAGGTACAAAGTTGCAAGCCAGCCGATAGTTTCTTTATTTTCATTCAAATACCCTACTGGCTCATGAAAAATAGTTTCCTAACCAGTGTATGTTTTACTTACATACATAATAGAATGTGCATTTGAAAGCAATTTCGATTTACTTTTATTTGCTAACTTCAACAATCGACCCCTACTTTTAAATGTGTGTGATTCGAAGATTTTGATCAAAAAAGCACACAGATTTTTTTTAAATAAAAATGCTTTCAGATACAAATTACTGTATACACCAACATCTTACCCGGGTGCACGGCACGTAACTGCAAATACAAAAGAGAATTTGATGCATTAACATAATATACGAATTTACTTGCTGGTCAGTAACTTAAATATAATGACCATATGACAGGTTTAAATTTGTTTTGTTTTACTTTCATGAAGTTTTCTAACTAACTGCCTTATCAATGTGGTGTAGCTGCAGCAGTAGTATGTTGCACTTACAATTTGAAGTTGCAGCTGCAGCGCAGAAAGTAGCTGAAGTACAAGTCGACCCGATTCATGAGCGTGCTGCAGCATTTTTCGGTCCTCTCTGCGACAATAAATTTTGGCCTCCCTGTACACTTGTCAAAGAATTTGTAGTTCGATAAAAAATCTCAATAATCGAATTGTTAAAATATCGGCTCCAAAAAACTTAATAGGATTACCCTCTTCTACCACAATGTAAGAGGGATACGCAGCAAAACTGCTGAAGTTTTTAAAAAATCTCAAGCTTTTCCACATGATATATTTGCTTTCACAGAAACATGGCTCAATAGTTCATTTTTGGACACAGAAATTTTCGACGATGAGTTTTCTGCTTTCAGAAAGGATCGTCATGTGGATAAGCCGAAGGAAGTGGGCCGGTGGCGTATTGATTGCTGTTCGTAATTGCATCTCATCTTCCCTTGTCTCTTTTCCCTCTAATGTTTCAATTGAACTCATTTGTGTTAAGGTTTCTTTTCAATCAAATGATCTTTTTATTGTTAATGTTTATAGCCCACCGAAAAGTTCTGCGTAAGTTTTTGCCGAGCTATCGTTAATTCTTGATCATATGATTGATATTGCCAGTTCAAATAGCAACATTTTACTGTTGGTTGACTTCAATTTACCTAACATTACTTGGACCCCTTCTGAAGACGAGTCCTATTTAGAAGCTGCCTTAACTTGTTCGCAACAGGAATTTCTTCTTTCGGACAACATAACCTCTACTGACTTACAGCAAGTAAGCTGCAGTGGTGGATTTACCAATAGGCTGAGAAGGCTGAAGCCTAGGGCGGCAGATTTGAGGGGGCGGCAAATTTGGTCCAATATTTTTTTGCTTTCTAGAAAAAAAAAAAATTATAGGTACTCACGGAGAACTGTGTATGTTAGAGCTGCACAGAAAAAAAAACATTTCAGGGTTAACACGTTTCTCGTCCTCATAGATAGACTCGTTTCCGAGTTAGAAAAACGGCAGAAGGTCTGCAGCGGATTTAATGAAAAGTTTTCATTCCTAACCAAAATTAGTGAGTTGACCATCGAATTTGAAGGAAAAATCCATTTTATTGGAAAAAATGTATTCTAATGACTTAGAAACTGACTTGGTTCAAGAATGCGCACACTTCCAATACCATCTTTCTTCTGAAAATCTTTTGATAAAACCAGATTCTGGATCATTAAAAAGTCTATCTTTGTTCCTGCGAAAACAGAATTTGGAGAGCATTTATCCAAATTCGGATATTGCACTTCGCATGGCTTTGTGTACACTAGCGACAAATTGTTTAGGTGAAAGAAGCTTTTCTTGCTTAAAGCGGGTAAAAAATTATCTTCGATCTACTTTAAGTCAAGAGAAACTAAACGCATTAGCCTTTTTGTGCATAGAATCAGAGCTAATGAACAAGATTTCATACGACATTACATTGATGATTTTGCGGATATAAAATCGCTCAAAAAGGCACCGGATTTTAAAAAAAATTTGATAGGGATATTTTTCCTATTTTTACTTGCTCTATAGGGCAAGTATTGGTTTCGTGCAGAAAAAAAAATCAAGGTTTTAATCAAACATGACATTACGATGATAGAGAAGCCCAAAAAAGTGGTTTTCGCCATACCGTCCGTCGATCTGTCTGTGCGTCTGTGCGTCTGTGCGGATGTGCGCTTTTTCACGTCATGCTACAGCCTAAACCGGTTGACGGATTTTCTTTAAACTTGGTATATAGCAGTTTGAAGAAAAACGGTTGTCGAGGTTTTTTTTGTTTCGTTTTAGCCCGGCTCAAACTGGTACCTTTCAAGTAACGGTTTTTTTCAATTTGGATTTTCTCGAAAACGGCTCTAACGATTTTGATTACATTTATAATTTAGCTTACTTTAAGCATTTCTTACAAAACTGCGTTTTTTGTTTTTGGCTCAAATGGTCGTAACGAAAATCAGGTTTTAACGGCTTTTTTTCAAATAGCCATAAGTTCACAACGGCTTGATTGAATCAACTAAAACTTTGTTTGACACAGTTTTTAATAGTGTTCTATAGGATGGTTTAATAAATTTTTCACTGAAGCCTTTCTAAACGGTGGCTTCCATACAACGAGCCGTTGAGTTTTAGCCAACTTTTTTTGGTTTTTTCTAATTTTCTCGAAAATGGCTCTAACGATTTTGATTAAACTTTGTGTGTTATATTCTTTTAGTGTTTTTAAGAGAACTGCGTTTTTAGTTTTTGGCTAAAAATGCAAATAACGGAGATCTGCTCTTAACGGCTTTTTTTCAAATGGCCATAAGTTGTCAACGGTTGCATCGAATTCACTCAAACTTTGTTTCGTATAGTTCCTTACAGCTACCTATCAGATGGCATTGATTTTTTTCAGTTTCTCTTTTTTAAATGGTGGCTCCTATACAAAGAGTCACTAGATTTTGGCCAATTTTTTCATTTTTTCTAATTTACTCAAAAAAGGCTCCCCCGATTTTTATGAAACTTTGTATGTAACATACATAGAATACTTCAAACAAAACTGCATTTTTAGGTTTTGGCTGTATATGATAATAGCGGAAATTGCTTTTAACAGTATTATTAATTAGGCCATAACAGTATTATTAATTAGGCCATAACCCATAAGTGGACATTTGTATCATTTATAACACCCAAAAGATAACGTCTTAATTTTAAATATTAAAGGTTTCTTAACGTTACCTCCCGTATATCGAGTTTTCCAGTTTTAGCCAAATTTGTTTGGTTTTTACCAAATTTTTCAAAAATGAATTGTTCTTATTGATCGAAAAGTTTGTTTTCATCGTACTATTGCACCAACAGAGCAAGTACGTGCGACCCAGTCGTGCATTTTATTTTTTTTAACTATAAGTGAAATAAAAACATTTACTAACTATTCTTACATGATGTGTTCATATTGTGTAAGTAGTTTTAAGGCATACCTATTCCCACCTTATAAGTAGTAGCTAATTGAGCTTTTCTTAGGTTAGAAACCAAGATTAAGAAAAAAACAAGAGGAACCTTTAGTGCAAGATCATGCTAATAACGAGAACAAGCTGATGTATCTAATGCGGACGATTATGCACAAATCATAAAGTTGCAATCTCATTGACAACTATCTGAAAAGCGATTGACTCAGCAGGCCATAACTGAAGCTTCCCGCTACTTTCGGGCTCGAAGCGCTCGAAAATGTAGGCACTTGGGATTATCGAGCTTTTTGAATTCAAATTTTGATCCGCTTGGCGGCAATTAACGTAGTTTTTCGATCACAAATTTTTTTATATTAGGACAAAAATCGTTTGAATGAAAATTGTCAAAGTTATCTTAAAAAAATTAAAAGTAATTAGAAAAGCGAAAAACTCTGCAGGCCAATTCTGAAACTTTTTAATAATTGCAAGCTCCAAGCTTGCATGTTTTTGAGCTCTTCGTGTCCACAAAAATTAGTTTTTATGTTTTTGAGCTCTTGAAGATAGTTTTTTTTCGAAATTCTTATTTTTTGACTATCTTCGAAACTGCTCGACTGATTGACTTCAAAATCTTTTCAGCTCCAATTCTGAATAGACCCTTTCGAACGCCGTGTCAGAAATCTCAATCGCTCGGTTTGTTCTTAAGATATCAGACATCAAATATAAGTTACACATATACACGGACGTCTTATTGAAAATAGTCGGAACGGCTTCCTGGTACCTCAAAACGATCGGCTTTGATTTTCGAAGTAAAACATTAAAAACATGTAAATAATATCATTATGATAGTGAATTGCAGAGATCATTAGGGGCAGCAAAATTTGAATAGCCTACTGTCGGCGAATATGCAAATCCGCCGCTGGTAAGCTGTATTAATAATTGTAGAAATCGAATTCTCGATTTAGTCTTCTGACGCTGTTAGTACGGTAGTGGTAGAATCTACCGCTGCCATTTCTAACTTAGACTAATACCATCCCCCATTGGATATATTTTTTGATATGAGCAGCAATTTACCTAGTAACAGTTGTAACGTAAAAAGTGAAATTATACCAAGTCTCAATTGCAGAGAAGCCCAGACCCGAGATACATAGAATTTATGACCTCACCACATATGGGTCCATACTTCTGTAATCGTAGAGATCTGGTATGACAAGTCCGAGAATTCACCTAAACTAGGTGATGTTGTTATAATTATATAGTCGACTTGTTCACCCGACAGAGGGCAACCATCAAAGACCAACCTACATGTAGTCTCATAGAAAATATCCACTCCGTCACGTTCATTTCACCAATCACTATGTTTCCCGAAGGTGATAGTAAAGCACCATGCACCCCACACTCATCTAATGGAGGTGCAAGGTCTTTATCGATTATAATCTCACCAGGCAAATTCTCGGAAAAGTATTTCCTTTCCATACACAGACTTATCCACCCAAGCAAGCCAGTTCTTTTACCTCTCTCTGTATGACAGGACCACATAGGTATCGGGATGCATACATACACATACGCATACGCATTCTGATATGTTCCACTGTTCCACCATAAGTGTGAACATATACTAATACATCCAAATACCATAGACACGATGAGTAAGAGATGGGTCCAAACACAGATCACAACCTACATCCCTTAGTACATATAACTTACCATGTACATCCTCTCAGTTATAAATAGTGTCAGCCAGAGGAAACCAGATTGCGAGTGGATAATTTATTATTATTTTTATAATTGGTAGCTTCGATGTCCTGCAATACCTAAATCAAACTAACACATGCTCAAAACTTAACTCACCAGAGAACCATACTAAACTTCCAAGAAGAATCATACCGAAGATCATCGTGAAAACAGACATAGTCCCCACGAGATCACTACTACACTCAAAAAGATCCGAAGCCGACCCAATCATCGTAGTGTTCATGGAAGAGTGGAAGATTCTGGAATCCCAAATCCCCGCCTACCACAGAGGCCTACTGCCTCCATACATCATGGGTGAATGACTACTGTAGAATCTCTCATCATCCAAGAACCCAGTTGGTATAGAAAAAAGTATTAAGTCGAATTTCTGTTCCTCAATTCCCCTACCCCGTACTACTCCTCAGTCCACTACACGTACCGTAGAGCATTGACCCGAGAGGCAAATTGAGGTTGTCGCCGATCGACCACCGCGTCGATATGCAGCATTGCTCCGCTCCGCTCAAGAGCAGAAGGGAAGTGGGTCCTTGCTGTGGGATCGCGACGGTGCTACAAGGTCTTACCCTGCATATCTGGATATGGATGTTAATATATCCCTTTCTATCTAAAGGACTGAGGCCCGCGGCACTTGAAACTTTGTTCGCTTCGATGCACTTGTCTATCTCTCAGACCGTTACAATCTAAGATACCCAAACAAATGAGTATTTTTATCTTGATTATCTTGAGAGGAAAATTAGTTCTGCACTTCATAAGGAGTTCTGACGTAGAAATATTTCCTTAACCACAAATATCCTTGACCACACTGAACAGTTGCTAAACATTGATATCTTTAGGTGTTAGAAGATATCTAGAGCTGTCTATGCCCTTATCTTTACCATGCTCTAATTTCCTGTAGAGTGTAAGAGCGAAGTGTCTAACCTGGTGTCGGGTTGTCTAAGATGTAAACGACAACCCCTGTCTCATAACCCACACTTTTCAAAGAGGATCAACTCCCTCTATTAACCATGGCTTCTCGAGGACAGACAAACAATATTATGAAGAAGCCCCTTAACATGAATGTAAGTCAAGCCTGACCTACATTACTAAACCTCTAAACTAAACTAACCCAAACATCATATACGAAATGTTCCACCGTTCATGAAAATGTGAGGGAGAGAGAGTTCTATTCAACCCCCATCGGACCTAACTAACCTATTCCATAATGACTAAATTGCTATTACTCTTAGAAAGCTGAAAGAAAATCTGCATAATACCGACAAAATAAGTGAAGACTGCAGAAAGTTTCAATTACTATAATCATACAAAAAGTTTTTATTAGAAATAATCTTAAAACTAACAGGATTACTTACTAAATACTTATGCTATAATAGAAAGTATATTTATATCAAACAAATCTTAATATTTTATTCGACCGAAAGTTCAACCGTTATCAAAATAATTACAGAAGGGATTTCATCAATTATGAAGTCGATATTCAAGTCTCAATCTTGATAATACCGAAATTTAATACCAGAAGGGTAATGTAATTAAGTAATTCTCAACAATTAAAATGGTCGATTATCTTTTAAAAATTCATAGAAAGTATGCTTATTACTATCGTTAATCACGCGTACAAAAAGTAGATCACGACGATGAAACAATCAATATCAAAACAAAGTAAAACAATTAGGCCACAGCAGCTTGTTAATGCTGTTAAATATTGTAACTATCTTTGAGTAAAATAAATTCGAAAAGAATTTACCGAACGTATACCGAATTCAATATATAAATACGCGACCGCAACTAAATTATAGTCAATTCAATACGAGATATGTTGGGACAAACCAAATATATTGAATAAAAGACAAGTGATGTTACCTTCAGGGTTTTGTCAGATCAACTAAGAGAGCAGTTTTTATTCGCTTTTGCTTTTATAGTGTTGAAGGCTTGATAGTATTAGTGTTTATATAAATGCAAAATCTAACAAACCTTCCCTTAAAAACTGGCATCTTACAATATTAAAATTAGTGTATTATAATATATAATAATAATAAAAAAAAAAACTTTCATAGTAATAAAAACAAACAAAAAAGTAAATTGACAAATTCAAAAAAAAAATCTCATTACTAGGAATTTAATCTATGTTCTTAATCCCAACATATGAGTGAATTCTTGATGTTTAATTTTCTTTAAATTATTTGTGAATATATCAGCTGTCATTTTATCAGTTGGAAAAAATCTAAGGATAAGGATCCTTTTCTCGTAGACTTCACGAATGTAGTGGGCCTGAATATCAATGTGTTTCGTCCTATTATGAAACACTGGATTTTTTGCCAATTTCTGAGCGCTGATGTTGTCACCAAAGAGTTCTGTAGGTTGGTCAACCAGATGGTTGAACCCAAGTTCCTCCAAAAAACGGCGGAGGTACACAAGCTCCTTCGATGCTGTGGAGAGAGCAACATACTCGGCTTCTGTACTGCTCAAGGCGATGGAAATTTGTTTTTTACTTCCCCATGTAACAGCGGCTCCGGCAAGGAAAAAAGCGAAACCTGTGTACGATTTGCGGTCTAAGGTGTTACCGCCCCAATCAGCATCTGCGAAGCCCTTCAATTTTCCACCGTTCTGAAAATATTAAAGTTTAAAGTTAAGAGGTGAATGTAGGTACCTCAGAATGTGCTTTGCAGCATTAAAATGCTCCACATGTGGATCTGTATTGAACTGAGCAAGCTTGTTCACGGAATGGAGTATGTCCGGTCGCGAGCAAACACTCAAATAAGTTAAAGACCCGATTAAAGATTGATACTGCTTTTGGTCCACCTTCTTGCATTTAGAGCAGTCATCGCATTTGTAAAACTTAGTTCCTTTATCCAACGGAGTTGCGCTACTTCTGCATTCCTGCATTCCCAAATCATCAAGAAGATTTCGAATCAATTGTTGTTGTGAGATGTGTATTTCGTTCTTATTTTTTTGTTATTTCCATTCCAAGAAAATATTCTATTGGTCCCTTGTCGACAACCTCGAATCTGCAACCAATTTCAATTTTTATTTCTTCGAGTGTCTTAGAATCGGAGCATGCAAGTAGAATGTCATCAACGTAAACCGCGACTATGATTATTTCGCCTGGTCTCTTAAGCACGTAAACACACGCATCTCCATGGCATCTCTGGAATCCAATGCTTTTCAAAAAACAATTCAACTCCTCGTTCCAGTTCCTTCCCGACTGCTTCAGACCGTATAATGCCTTCTTCAATCTGCATACCTTAGTTTTATTTTGTTCGTCTTCAAAATACTCGGGCTGGTACATGTAAACCTCTTCTTGAAGATTTCCATTTAGGTATGCTGAGGAAACATCCATTTGATGAACGATCAAGTTATACTCTGCAGCCAAAGCCAAAATCAGTCGAATCGAGGAGTATCTTACCACAGAAGAGAAAATTTCGGTGTAGTCCACCCCGTATTTCTGGCTGCACCCTTTAGCCACCAACCGTGCTTTATGTCGGACTGCAACCCCATTTTTGTCATACTTGATATTGAAAACCCACTTTGATTTAATAAGTCTACGGTTTTCAGGTACATCCACCAACTCCCACGTCTCATTTTTAACAAGTGAGTTGTATTCAGACACCATTGCTGCCTTCCACTTGTCTGCATCTGGTCCTCGAAGCGCTTCTTGAACGGTCATTGGATTTGTTGACTTTTCCTTGCGGCTACTTTGCATAAAACTAGTATAATAACTTACTGGCTTTCTAACGCGCAACTTTCTTGGAAGTCCAATTGCAGCGTCATCATCATCATCATCATCGGCCTCCTCATCGGCATCATCGACATCATTAACAGCAGCGTTAGTAGATCTCAACTCAGCAGGAACAGTTCTACCGTCACCATCAGCAGCAGCATTTTTCGGAGGTTCCAACACAGCAGGAACAGTACTTTCACCATCAACAGCAGTATTTTTCAGAGGTTCCAACACAGCACTACCATCACCTTCGACATTAACAGTATGATAAAAGTCATCTTCATCCGAAAAATGTGGCTCCTCTTTTGTTGAAGCTATAGCTTTGATGTTGGTGTCCATTATAACATGTGGCTCCTCTTTTGTTGAAGCTATAGCTTTGATGTTGGTGTCCATTATAACATTCGCATAGTCGTCAAAAACAGCCTTTGATGAACAAGAAGCATTATCCGAACGAAGGAATCTCACATCTCTTGCTATAATAACGGTCCTTCTACTTTTTTCGTATAGACGATACGCTTTGGATTCTTCTGCGTACCCAACCATAAAGCACTCATTACCCTTCGCTGAAAACTTGGATCTTTTTGGCATTTTGTCTAAGACAATACCCCTCCTCCCAAAGACTTCTAAGTGGGACACATTAGGTTTTTTACCGCACCATGCTTCATATGGGGTCAAATCGTGCAAAACCTTTGTTGGTGAACGGTTTCGTAAAAACACGGCAGTATTTATAGCCTCTGCCCACAGAAATTAAGGCGAGGAAGAATCAATTATCATGCATCGCGCCATCTCTACCAACGTTCGATTTAACCGTTCGGCGATCCCGTTTTGCTGTGGGGTATACGGAACAGTACGTTGTCTGCGAATCCCTTCTTGCTTAAGGAAGTCGCTGAATTCTCGGTTAATATATTCCCCACCGTTGTCTGATCGTAACATCTTAACCTTTTTACCTGTTTCCAATTCAACCGCTGCTTTAAATATTTTAAATCTGTTAAAAACCTCGCTCTTGTTTTTAATGAAATAGACGAATATCTTTCGACTAAAATCGTCCACAAATGTTACAAAGAATTTTGCCCCACTAAGAGAGGAAGTCTTCATTGGGCCACAGACATCACTATGAATTATGTCTAAAATTCTCGTGCTTGATTTAACCAAGCATTTAGGAAAAGGTAGAGCGCTTATTTTTCCTTTTAGGCACACATCGCAATCAAAATCTTTCACCTTCTTTACATCCATACCACGGACCATGTCTTTTGCACACAATAACTCAAGACTCTTGATATTTAAATGGCCAAATCGCCGATGCCACTCGAGAACATTATCATTTGAAACCGCTGAACATAGCTTACTTTTCATCATTTCATAAATAAATAAATCACCGCTTCTCTTCAACTCCATCACTTTTATTCCACTAGTCGAATTAACATGCGCAATGTCTTTAAAAAATTCTACTGTGCAATTGTTTTCCGCTATTTTGGTAACGGATAAAAAATTACTTTTTAGGTGGGGAACATAGAGTACATTGTGCAAACAAATTTTGCTTGTCTCTGTTTCTACAAGAACTTTACCTATACCTTCTGAAGAAATGTATTTGTTTCCCGCTAACTCAATGTCTTCTCGATGTTCTTGCAGGTAAGTGAAAAGAGATTTGTCACAACACATGTGACAAGTTGAACCGCTATCCAGAATCCAAACAGAACTATTGAGTTGCATAACTTTTCTCTTTGGAGACATTTAGCATAGCACAATTAATATTATGTTTTACCGTATTATAATTTCGACACGATGCAGCATAATGCCCTTTCTTTTGGCATTTATAGCACTTGCCTTTTTGCCTTTTTTTTGTTTGATTGGTATTGCTGTTGATTTCGCTCGTTGCCAGTTTGTGGCAGTGCTCGTTGTTTATTTGCAAAAAATGCAGTCTCGTGATGGTCATCGTTCTTTTTGTCACTTTGTCTTCGCTTTTCTTCATCCATTAATTTATTCATTAGTGTCGTTGTGCTTGGTAAACTATCTCTCGATTCGATGGCCACAATAAAATTTTCAAAGCTTTTTGGCAATCCCGAAAGCAAAATAATTGCAAGTAGCTCGTCACTCAATTTGATATCTAACTCTGCAAGTTTTTTTGAGAAATTAAGAAACTTGTTTAGATGCTCACTCATGGGTGTTTCTTCGCACATTTTTAGATTTATAAGTGACTTAAAAATCGTGACTTTTCGCGCAGGTCCCCTCGGGGCATGTAGCTCAGAAAGTTTGGTCCACGCGTCGTTAGATGTTGTGGCGTTTTTAATGTGTATGAGTTGGCTTGGCTTCACCGACAAAACTATTGTTGCGAGCGCTTTTTCGTCCTTGGATTTCCATTTTAATAACTCGTCTTCATCTTCTGGCTCTTTTATTTTACCGGATACATAATCCCATAAACCACAGTGCACAAGTACAGATTTCACGAGGATTTTCCATCCATCATAATTGGTATCATCTAGCTCATCTAGCCCGGAACTCATCCTTACGGTATTTTCAGAAGGGGGAAAAAAAACTTATTTTTTATGCAGTCAGAAAAAACCTGGGCCCATAACCAATGTTGGGACAAACCAAATATATTGAATAAAAGACAAGTGATGTTACCTTCAGGGTTTTGTCAGATCAACTAAGAGAGCAGTTTTTATTCGCTTTTGCTTTTATAGTGTTGAAGGCTTGATAGTATTAGTGTTTATATAAATGCAAAATCTAACAAGATAACTCAGGTAAGCAACGTATTTACCAACGATAGGCGTGAAGAGCGGAGTCCTAAACCTTCACTTCCGTCTGACCTAATCCCACAACAAAGATTACAAATAAATGTTTATTATTATTATCCTGACAAAGGATATCCTAACAATGAATTCCTAATTAGGATTGTTTGAGGATAACTGACACTTTGTCAAAACAAAAGGTAGTAATTTAACACCATATAACGTAAAGTCAAATAAACCAAAGCCGACAATGGCTGAGGGCAAAACACGTCTCAGGTGAGAATACCTGTAAAGGGTATACAGTAACCGTTAAGGTTAACATTTAGTATCATCATAAAAGGAGGTTTGTTGGTACCATAATGGTATACCACACAAACAAAACCATGACCAGATGGCAAATAGTACAATAATGATCGTATTAAGATTTAAAAAAAAAGTGAGAACACAAGGGAAGTAAACCCAATGTGTGGAGTGAATTGCAAACAATTCAGAAAAAAACAGATAAGGAAGGTTATACACTTAATAGGTACTAGAAACAACAATGTTTCTTAAGATATCAAAAAGGATGATAAGGATAAATGTTGAATAGTAGAAATGACTATATCAAACTGAAGAAACAAAATTCAGGCCAATATCAGGGAGGGTCGCTGAAAAGTAAAAGTTGGACATAATTGCATATACAGTTCGTATATGATATAAGTAATTGCAATATAGTTTAATATGTTTCAAAAATCAATATTGTTTTAAAAATCTTAAATACCTAGACGAAGAAGTGCACTGCTCCAATCTAATATCGTATTTTCAAAATGTTTATCTGAATATTCAAAATTATTCAATAGTTATATTGTTGCAACTTGATATCACGAAGTAGCAAGATGCAATTCACCAGCTATACAGCAGGGTAGGGAGTTTATATCCCTAGCAATGTAATCGAAGATTAGCGTGAGGAGTCTTAGTGACTCTGGAGTTGGTTGCCAATTGAAAACTTGGACAAACCAAAGTAGAGAAAACACAATTTCACATAAAGGACGAAGACAAATGTCAGATAGTTACCAGACTATCTGTGGATAATTTCAAAATTAGCAATATATTCCAAAATTTGCCAAAGTTAATTCTTTCTTAATCGCAGTTCAAAAATCTCGCGACTGTAAATTATTTATATTCAAAAACCGAATCTTCTGTTGATTCTATAGCACATTCAATTAAATTTAACGTTAACGTAGACAGCAAAAGTGAAGTTAAACGCGATAATATTCTGTATTTAGAGTTTCAAAACCGTGTCTTTAGGATTATCTTTCTTTTAGCTTCGTGGATCAATAATATGCACTTTCATATAGACATAAAATAACTACAACTACCATAAAGATATACTAGAAATAAAGTAAAATTGAAAAATGATACTCAAGTGAATTTTGTTTTTGTTGAGATGGATGTATAATCGCATTCTTTTATATCCTTAATGTTGTTAAAAATCTCTCGAACTGATGAAGCTTGAAGACTTGAAGAGGACCAAAACGATACTTCAGGTGTAGGGATGCAAACGTTTCGCAGGACCGGAGGCATGAGCGTCCAAATCCAATGCGGATCCGCAACAGAGCTGAGTGTTCACTACAGGTGCAAACGTAGTTGGACGGATCTATAGATCCTCCTCCTGCAGTTACGAATTGTCGCAAAAAGTATATACCCGCAGGTGGGCTTCTCTTGGCACCGCAGGTGGTGCTTCAGATTTCATGCACAATATCTTGATGCTTGGTGCGGATGTCAGCTACGATCGTGGCGTCAGGACGATGTAGATGAAACCCAAGCTTGGTTCCAGCGTCGAAAATATTCCACAAAATACGAAAGGATGATGTGGACTACGAAGCCTCACAACTCCACTTCCTCGCTTGTGCTGGATATATGATGTACGTCGAAATAACTGTGCAGGACGTCATCGGCCGCACGTGGCTTTCGAAATAGCACGTTGTCTGGAGCAATGTCCAGGCTCACAACAAAAAAAAATCTGAATAATTCCAACAATCTTCTAGATGTTTCGTATCTTTTATTCGTAGGTATTTTCCAGGTTTATAATATCCGTGCAGATAACTCAACAACTCAAAATCTTGCTCGGATATGGATGTAGTAATAAGAGATCACACAAGGTACACACGTGGGCGTCGGTGGCAGCATGGAATCGCAACGCAATTCCCATGTGCTCGGACGTTTTGTCTATTGGAAAAACACACCGGTATCATAATCAAAAAGATACTTATTAGACGAATTTAAAAACTCACCCTTTATTTGTGGTAAGTTCCACTTGGAAATAAATAGGTTTATCAGCAATTACGGGGTCGTGGCTAGCCAATATGCTGGGCCAGCGACGCTTGCTTTAGAAGAAGAAAAAAAAATTTTCCTCATCGAAAATTTAAATGCGCACGAATGTGCTGGAGTGCAAACATTACCCTTGAAAAATCAAACCGAAATATATATTATAAGATTTAACATGCCTTTTGTATTATTTAATGCAAATAATTCCACTTGATAAATTAAAGATGCGGCTGGCACAAAATACCTTACTTTTCTTTCTTTTTATTTCTAAAAGGTCTGTTTGGCTAGCTGACTAAAAATGAAATGAAATGAGGGATGATCTCATTCATTTCTCTATGTCTAGACACTTGAAGTTGGTTGCGCTTACACTTAGAAGTCTTCTATGGCCATAGGCCTGTTCGTAGTGTAGGAACATTTTCTGACTACAACCAATATGGTTCGTTCATAGATGTCGCCACCGTCAAGGAACTTGGTAGTTCAGAAAAAGAAGTGGTTGTTAGTTTACATTTATCATCACGTCATGTGTCAATATTTCTATCACGCAAAAGAGATGTTGCAGACACAAAAGACGAAAGAAAAAAATACCATGAGTGGTGGTACTTGACACAATATTGCTACTTATACCAAATAGACTTGAACATTTCGTGTCGATGACATAAAGACTGTATGGTGAGTATTAGATTCATATAAGGTTTCACCAACCTACGATTCGAGCCTCGCCATGGAGAATTTCACCACTGAAATGACATCACCATGAGTAAAGTGTTATACAGTTCGTATTCACCACCAAATCGGCCTGGTGAGTGCGCACCAACACTGACACTCTAAACAGAAACAAATTCTCCCCTCCGGAACACACTGACATTTATGGAACAACTGTTTAATTGGACCAAAATTCCGTAGAGAGATTTCGAAAAGGGGTTAAATGCAGGATTTTATCCTATCAGAAAAATGACAATTAAATTAGAATGATCCTTGAAGGATATTATTCTGACAGGCAGGTTTGCGAAAAAAAGGGAACAAATATGGCAAAGGGAAATTCTCTGAAAAAAAGGGAATTGTTCTAACCGGAAATTATTTAAGTGTGAATTTGAAGATCGGTAATACTTGATAAGCGCCATCTAGTGAATATATTGGACATGAGATGTAAATACTCTGTCGCTTTAGGCGATGATCACATACCAAAAAAAATTTTGGGGTGTAGTCACACTGATTTAGAACTGTCCCTACACAGTAATGCCGAAGTCTCTTCTTATTCACTTGATTTCCGTAAAGCTGACTTTCAATTACTTTACGACAATTTGAGTGCTTCTAATATTTCGAATATTCATGTTTGCTCTAACATTGACGACGCAGTTACTCAATTCTACGAAATTTTCAATAGCTGCTTGATAAACTCAATTCCTCTTAAGATATCTAAAAATATCAACTCCAGCCATCCGTGGTACACGAAAGAGCTTAAATCTCTACGCAACAAATGGAATAAGGCTTGGAAGTCTTACATTAAAAGTCTTTCAATTTCTGATTAAAATGTGTTTTTGGCACTTTTTGAAGAGTTAAATTTACTTTCCAGAAACCTATATGCAGCATATGTGAAGGAAATTTTAAATTTCATTGAAGATTGATCCAAAAAAATTTTGGAAGTTTGTAAATAAATTTAAAGAAAAAGTCTGATGTTTACCCAGTGAACTTTGTTTACAACGATTCCGCTTTGACAAGCTCACCTGAGATATGCAATGCGTTTGCAAAGCATTTCAGTAAGTCCTTTATTGAAAATCCCGTCAATATAGACTTTGATTTCTTTGACTACTCCCGTGATTTCCCCCAAGCCACTTTTAACAACATACAAATTGATAATGATAAAGTTTTGCATTATCTTTCATTGCTGAAAGATGATTACTCTCCCGTTCCTGATGGCATTCCTCCTTACTTACTTCCTATAATATTAAAAAAATGTTCCTCCGTTTTAGCTTCTCCCTTGCAATTCCTTTTCAAGCTATCCCTTACGTCCGGTAAATTTCCTCAAGTATGGAAAGATTCATTCATTATTCCCGTCTTCAAAAAGGGTAATAAGTCCGATATCACTAACTACGGACTGATTTCTAAACTGTCTTCTATTCCAAAGCTTTTCGAACAAGTAGTTTGTGATAGCATAACGTTTTTCTGCAAACATTTAATCTGCCATCAACAACACGGCTTCATGCAGAACCGGTCTACTGTCACCAACTTATTAACTTTTATGAACAAGTGCTCAAGGGCATTAGAGAGTGGACATCAGCTGGATTTTATCTACACAGATTTCTCAAAAGCTTTTGACCAACTCTCACATGAAATCATCATTTTCAAATCGAAAGCCTTAGGTTTCCCTGTAGGATTTGTTTATTGGATATATTCATATCTCCAAAACAGATCGTATATAGTTAAGTTCAGAAATTCGTTTTCTTACCCTTTTCCAGCAAAATCAGGAGTCCCACAACTCATTCATCTTGGTCCGTTACTGTTTATACTAGCTATAAATGACGTTACTTCGTGTATTCATTCTAGTGAGATCCTTGTTTGCGCTGATGATATGAAAATTTTCAAATCTATTAACTCAGCTAATAACCGACATCGACAGATTTGCTATCTGGTGTAGCAAGAATTGTTTAAGCCTGAATCCAGCGAAATGTCAGACAATGACATTTTCAAGGAAACGGGTACCAAGTGCACACGGCTATTACATTTCACAACAAGTTTTTCATCGCGTTTTTAGTTTTAAGAATCTGGGTGTAAGCTTTAGCCCAGACTTGAGTCTCACGGAACACATCAACTTTATTGTTAAAAAAGCTAATTCCATGTTGGTATTTGTTAAAAGATGGTAGAAGAAATTTCAAAATCCTTATGTAACCCTAGCTTTATATAACTGTCATGTTCACCCCCATCTAGAATATGCATCACAGGTATGGTCTCCTTTCTACGAAGTTCATAAGTCTAGGATAGAGGCAGTTCAGCGTAATTTTATTCGATTTGCTTTAAAAGGTCTCTCCTGGGAAGATCCATACAACCTCCCACCTTACGAACACCGGATTCAACTTCTACAGATTCAAACCTTGTCACAAAGGCGTATTAACAATGATGGTATTTGTATTCACCAACTTTTAGCGGGATTTTTAGACGCACCCGATCTTCTATCATGTGTAGGTTTTAACTATCGCGGGGAGCTCATCATCCTCGTAATTTAGAGGTATTACATTGTCCCCAACACCGTTCTAATTATGGCATGAATGAATCTCTTACCCGCATGTGCAAGCTTTTTAACTCAAATAAAAGTATTGTTGATTTTAATATTAGTAAAACTTGCTTAAAAAAACATTCAAAACCAGTGCACCACGCTCAAAGTTTATGTTTAGTATGTTCTCAATGTTTTTGTATCTATTTTGTACATATATGTATTTGCTTATTTTATCTATTTATTTTTTGTGCTTGTGTTATGCTATTTGTATATTTTGCTTACAACAACACCTGCACTAAATGATGTAGCCAGTGAGCACATAATATTTGTTGGCTAATCTGTGATTGTAAGTTAATGCTTGATATAAGCTTCTTACTCTCGAGAACTGATAGTGCATACAAAAAAAACAGCAACAACAAACGAAATGGCATAAACCACTTTTGTTTGAGCTCAGTGCTACATTCGTGTATACGACTTAAGGAGTGAGTTTACGCTTACAAGTAAACTGGCAACAGGTTATAGTTTATAAGTAGTAAGGCAGTTTTATTTTCATTCTGTGGTGGGAGTCTCCAAGTTGCGTGGTTAATGTGAGAAAAAAAAGAGGTTATGTTAATTAAAACTTAAATCAATTTCTTTTGTATTTATTATAAAACTTATATCACAATTTATATTATATTTTACGTTCTAAGCGTTTCGGAAATTAAATTTCCATCTTCTGGCACTACTAATTACCTAAAATTAATCAAGAATCTATCGATAAGAAAAAACATGCAACATAATAGCGCGAAAGTTTAATTGATTCATGATTAATTTTGGTTAATTAGTTCCAGAAGATGGGAATTAAATTTCCGAAACGCTTAGCACATAAAATATAATATAAATTGTGATATAAGTTTTGTAATAAATAAATCTTAAAATGATTTAAGTTTTAATTAACATAATCTAATTTATTTCTTACAGTCATATTTTTGTTTGTCTACAGTCCGTTGTTAGGTTTTTCTGATAAATGTTCAGTAGTCTCAAAAACAATTTTTTGATTTCTCTTGTTAATATAGTATGTGACCAAAATTATAATACATGATTAAAAAAGCAAAAAAATTATCATCTCGAAATAATGTAATGCAATACTTCGAAGTGTTATCTCAACTTAACAATTCCAGTGTGTACAATCTTGGCGGGAAAATTGGTGTGGTAGGAGGTGTGATTCGGATTTTTGTTTATGTTTGCGTTTTTTACGCACACATGTTTAACAAAAAGAAATAGATGACAGCTGTAGCTTGTAGGCAAAATCAAAAGAAGGCACAAGATGGGACTCTTTCTATATATCCTTTTTGGTTCCTAGTTCCTATCACAGAGGGCCTAAAGGAGAGCCAAATCTTTCGTACGTATCACCCTCCGACACCCATTTCCGGTTTTTTTTTTGTTTTATTATTTGAAATCGTGTCTGTGAATAAATGCAAAAACAACAACACAAAATCATTTCATAATAGCTGAGAGTGTATGTGAGTTTTTACGCACACTTTCGCAACTGATCTGAATTTTCAGTCAAATCAGCTTGTAGGCAAAAGTCCATTTTCGGCATACATTAAACTCTGTGCATATATTCTCTCTGGTTCCGATTCATAATTTTTTTTCTTTAATCCTGCCAAGAGCAGAGAAATGAAACCAAAACAGACCAAACCAAATGTTTCAAAGAAGCAGCAACAAACAACCTCATCATGAAGTGATGTGGTGCTCCTGCGTCCTGCTCCTGATTGTGTGTTTTTTTTATATATTTCTTCTTTGTGCAAGAGCAAAAACAACCCAATCATTTCGCTCTGCAACAAGCATTTCTCTCCATAAACTTTTTGGCTTCAACCAAAACGAATCCAGAACTGGTTTCTTTTGTTCCCTGTCAACATTTACTGAGTCGCAACATGTTGTGGAAACTTCTGAAAATTTTTAGGATCACAAAAATGTTCCACGTGTAGGGAAAACTCCTTAGGTTACAATATTTAAATATACCGAGCGCCACTGCTGCCACCTATCGTCAGAAAAACTTCCATGCAATCATGCGTAAGTAATTTCCTACGACAATTTGTGAGACAGACTGATTCACAAAATGTTTCCTAATGTCATTCTCTGTTGTTACCCGTGACGTCACCGGTAATCAAGAAGAAATCTTGTTGACATTCCGACATTTTGTATTGTTCGTGACATGACGTCACAGACACACGACTAACCATAGGAGTGTATGTGCTACACGCACCCATCATTTATTTTTGATCGTCCGTATTCCAGATGTCGCTGCAATACATCCTATAGTACAGCCAAGTTCACTTTCTGTCTGAGCAACGAAACTGCTATACATATTTGTACTGTCAGATAGCACGACAACAGAAAACAGTCCGTTGTCCGTCGAATGTAAGATATTCATCCGTCCGAATTTTTATTTTGTTTACCTTCAGTGTTGATATCGTACAATGCGATGAGTACATCTACCAGTAGCACTGATTCAACACTGCACGAAATCTTGTTGGTAGCGCTACAACATGCGTTGTGACGTTATATCTGCACTACAAGAAACCGTAAGTAATATTCTTTCCAATGTTAAAGTTTATTTACGTCACCTTATTCGAACGCAGTATGACACTTGTTGCATACATGCATTCTTACATTGGTATGTCCTTTTTTTTATCTGACGTAAGTGTCAGACACCAAATTATACCAATTCTCCATAAAAGTACTTTTCGATGACAGCTCACGCTACAGTGTAGCGACGCCAAATCCGAAGGGAGATATAGTCTCGAAGAGCTGAAAACATAATGAAGTTTATGGAAATTGCCTCTACGGCAATTAAATTAATCCATTTAGTCCTTTTGGATATGTTTTATAACATAATTCCTCTGTCCGAAGTATTTTAAATAGTCAACTTTCTGAGTTTTGTTAGTTGTTGACGGACAAATACGCAACTACAATGCGCAGCTGAAACTACATGGAATTTCCACACGTCGGTATTGCAGTTTATACCAATCTTCTATCATGAGTAGCAAAAAGGAAATGAGATTCCTTGTTCTGCAGCAGCTACTTGCTCAAGAGTGGCAGTAGTTGTATGTCTAGTCATACTTCATTTTGAAGCAACCCACGGACAGAGAAACATCACCGCAGCAGAACGAAGTAATATTATATGCAGCCGAATCGCGCCCATAATTGTATTAACACTTTTGAGGAAAATCCAATTGCTATTGCAATTAGGGTATAATTTATATTCTATAATCCTCTTCTGAACATTTATCAGGTAAGAGGAATAATTTCGGTTGTTTCTTATGGCGAAGGCATATGCCTTTGCCACGAGAAATCCAAGTTTTTTTTTTATACCACATGGCCAATCGCTACAGCGTAGTTTTTTTTTTGTGTCGCCAGGGATTCCAACCTAGGAAGCAGCGATAAGAAGCACTTTATACGACGGGCGCTAGCTGCGCTTGGATTTCGGCGGATATCCCATTCCCACCACCCAAATTACCGTAGATATTTGGTTAACCATAACCAGTGCATGGACGCAGACACGCGGGTACGCACGTTTTTTTTTGATGAGCTGATGTAATTATATGCTCACATGCTAATATACGAGGAGGTTTTCACTACCTGCAAGGAAGAAGAATTACGTTTTTATTATCATTTCGACCATTTGTGCCTCTTTTCTGGCCATACAGAATCCTCCGTCGAGTCATATATGTACTGCGACGAAGGTGTCTCTGACTTTTCTTTGTGCTGTGGAAGAAGAAAGTGTACATTCGTCGGCGTTGATCCGCTAATCGGCTCGCCGACGACCACACCACCACCTCACACGGTACCGCCTACCAGGAGGCGCAACGATTGGAAAAATCTATACTCACTAGCTATACCCAGCCACGACAGGCTGATGTCACCTAACGTGGACGAAGGAATTATAACGTGCAACAGGTTGCCTGGCGGGTGTTGATACACCGATGCCGGACCATAAAACTTCATCACTCCGTAACGAGCATCAGCGGAGCAACGCGGGAGGAGCTATACAGACTTTGTCCTAATTTATCCTAACACAATAGCTACGTGGGAACAACGTTACCCATCTCTAATATAATATCATCAAACAAGAGCATCACGGGAGCACCATTGCACAGTACAACCACAACTCTATCCAGCAACAGCTCCGGATTTATTTTAATAAAAATTTATACAAAAAGAAGAGTATACATAACTCAAATAACCAGGTAATCCTTTTTCCTTTTAATTATTTGGTGAGGTTTATGTGGGAGCACTATTGCCCATACACCACGAATCCCAATACATTGGCGAACATTTTTGACGCCTTGCACCTTGCGTACGACGCCGGCATAAAGAGCCAGCTACCACGGACGGTGGTACTTAATATTGCTAGTTAGACAGCGATGCAGTGGCGATGTGCCACGCCCTTGACTTTATCCTCTTATTGATAACATTTAACTTGATGATTTCTTTAAGTATTTATACGAATATATATATATATATAATTAGTGTGTTATTATTTAATGCTTTGGTTTATGCGTGTAATGATTGTAACGAAATTCCTTCAATACCAACCGAATTTAAATTCAGTGATTTTAATCTTCGGAGATTTATTGAGACTTATCGATTGCTACCATATCGGGATCGGTTTCTCAATTTAGCCTTGACATTGGAACTCTTGTTCTCGGGATTTCGGTTCATATTTTCGAGTTATAAAAGTGAAGTGCTTCCCCTTTAAAGTTTTTTTTTGACATTCATGATTTAATTCATAATTTTTTTTGTTTATTACACTGGATACATTCCGTAATTCCTTTTTTTGTTTTGTCACTTGGTCTCACGGACCCACCCTTATCTCTTTGCGTCGGTAGCGACCAGCTTCACTCGCGTTTAGACGCCGCGTTCGTGTTTACTGAAAGCGTAGCTAAGCTTCACTTTCAGACGTTTCTCATTTTCAATTTTTGTAACGTCATTTCGTGTATCGTGTTTTGTGTGTCACGGATCACAGGAATATCAACCGCGATTTTGCCACGGTATACCCCAATGGTGTCTATTGGATCTTGACACACACACCAAGTGTATATCCTTTGTTTTATAAAAAAAAAAATATTAACGCGTGTTGATGAAACCATTGGCTACAAGCAAATTGCTAAGAAATTGTGAATTAGAATGCTCAGATCCTTATACCAAAATAAATGTAAAGTGGTATTGCAATGATGGTATATTAATAGCTAGTAGAAATTTATAACTTTTCATTAACCTTTTGTTACAGCAGCCAGGAGTGCACTTCCGGACCAGCGTTAAGTAGATTCATCTATTATCTCTCTACCCCATTGGTAGGAGCGACAATACAACGTACTGATTGCCTTAATATTGCTATTCATTTTTTGCTTTACTATATTACTATATTGCAATTAACAATCGAACACACAATTGAATTACGAATTGTATTCAAGCGTGTGGGGTATTAAACATTTACACATATTTTGATATTTTTGGGTGATGTATACATTTCTATATTTTGCAATTGCACTTCCTCTACTATAATATCGTAGTAGTTAATGATTTCGCTTTGATCAGTATACTCGTTTGTCCCTTATAGTCCTCGTGTCGTTAAGTTCATCGTTAGATTTAAGAAATACTCGCGTATTGGTCAGATTAAAAAAAAATTTAGAGATTGTTTCGGGATTTACTTAATAATCAATACTAAGAATACGCTACCACTTTAAACATTGAGTCGGTATCGCTGCCGTGTTACAGTTATCAAACTCGGTTAGCGTTTAGTAGTTACACCTAGCTTTCTCTCTATATTATCCCAGAGTTACGAGTTCATTAAATATTCCCTAAACGAATCGCGTGAATAGACTTTTACTTTTGTATTCAATTAAAGATCTCAATTACTGAAATGAAGATTTAACCAATAGAATCTGATTAAGAATTTTATAGGTATATACGCATTTTCATTATATGTTAGTACATTAGAATTGACTTTTATACCTCGAGTGGATGTATCTTTTGGATTTTATACATTTTAAACTCTCTTCTCTAAAATAAAACGAGATTAAAGATTACTTTAGTTTTAAGAAAAATTCAAGTTAAACAACAAAGAATAATTTTTTTAAGACAACTTATGTTATTAGATTTTAAGCTCTTTATATCATTGAATAAAACCAATCCCGTTATTTTATAACTTTTAAGGAAGATATTTGCGATTTTTTTTGGTATTCCTTTTGAAGATTAAATAGTATTTGAAGATTCCGCAGTATTCCAGTATGACGAAGTAAGTTTATCATAGGGAGGGTGGTAACCCTCGTCCCTTTCGAAATGGAGCAGTTGGTGTGGTGTGTATTAGGGTATCTTTTCTTCCAGATGTGATATTGGATAGCTAAGACATAGTATTTTCTCTAGGTACTATGTTGTAGTCTGTGTAGTGAAGTAGACAAGCAATCTTTTGGATTGCTTTTCATTTTTAGGGGCTGCCCAGTAGAATTTAGTCGAGTCGTGCGGACTCGTAGGTCCATAGGACTGCCAAGGTTGTTTCTGAAAGAGTTGATTTTCAGAATCAAATTGGGTGGGTATGTATGATTAGATGATAATTAAAACATGCCACAGCAACCTCGACTACCTAAGGTTTGCTATTAGTTGCGATACTTACGTGTAGCGTTCAGTAGGGCGAATATTGTTAACAGGTCATGAATCTTCTTCTTCAACTACGTTCTCACTCAATAGAGATTAAGAGGTGCTATCTAGAATCGATCTTTTTCTATGTTCAGTTCCGATATGTCTTGTCTTGGATGACCATGAGGGCCAACAAGCGATTTAACATTTAAGAAATCTGTGCAAAAAACTATTTTACAAATGGCAGCACAAACTTTACACTCCGAAGATTTTAAAAATATTTTAGACGAGTGTCTAAAGGAAAATCTAAAAAACATTTCCACAAAAGATGACGTCGCAGCCATATTAACCGATATCCAAAATTTACGGTTGCAAAACGCCCAACTCTCAGAGCGTTTGTCTTTCGTTGAAAGTTACTGCGAAACCCTTGAGAGGCAACTCGAAATATTATCTAGCAAAACAAACGATAAAACTATTGTGATGCATTTTCCATTAGTTAAGAAGCTAAACAAGGTTGATTTTGCCAAACAAACTTGTCGCGGCCTACTCGATCTTACAGAAAACGATGACATGGCTATTGAAAACACTCAAGAATTCAACAACCAACACAATAAAAAAACAACAATGGTGCTAAATTTTAAATCCATGGAAATGGCTAATAAAATTATGGTGGCCGCACCAAAATTAAAGGGCACTGGAGTCTTCGTGCATAAGGAGCAATCTTTACTTTATCGGAAAAAAAGAAGGGCTCTAAATGATATTAAAAGTAAACTTTTGTCAATCAATCCGAATGCGAAAGTTTATATAAAAGGTGCCAAACTGCAAATTGAAAAGTTTGTTTTTTACTACGAGTCATTGAGAGGATTACAACTAAAAACAAAAGACGAATTCGAGCTTATCAAAACGATGTTTGGAGAAGATGCCATGTGTTTTTTTGACAGCAACAACCAAACCAACATAACAACAGCAGAGCCATCTGGTAGTCGAATGATATCCAACCAAAATGGTTCAGGTTCTAACTATAATTATCATCATAAAGTATAGGATAGGGTTGCCGTCTGCCAAAAAAATATATCTTTTAAAATTATTTGCTATAACATCACGGGCCTTAAGAATAAATTACTTATGCCCGATTTTTTTAAACTCATTCAAAACTACGATATAATAATCTTATTAGAAACTTTCTTAGAAGAAGGGAGAGAACTGCAATATTTTAAATACTTTGAAAATTATAACATAAAATGCTTTCCAGCCATAAGAAATAATAGGCTAGGGAGGGCTAGTGGTGGAATTGTATGTGGCTATAAAAATAAAAACTCAGTTAATGAAATAAATAACATTAGTTACAAAAATTGTGGTAACAAAATTATAATTGATATTGAGTGTGATTCAAAACATTTTCATATTGTTCCTGTTTATTTGAATTATAATTCCTGGACCTCGGATTACGAGGAACTACAAAACTTATTGTTGAATTACAATTATGAAAACCTCATGATCATTGGTGACTTTAAGACTTTAACGGTCGTATAGGTGATTTTTGGTCAATTCTCTGATACAAGAAAATCAATGGAAGATTGCTTGAATAGAAATGGCAATTTATTGTTGGAATTATTCGAAGACTTTGGTTTTTTTATCTTAAATGGAGTATCAAAATGGTGATGCTAGAGGTGATTATACTTTTATATCTCCCCAAGGTTGCTCGGCAATTGATTTTTGTATTGTGAAGGGAGATTGGATTGATATTATTAAAAATTTTGAGGTATACCCGGCAAACTTTTCATCCCATCTGCCTATTGTAGTGTTTTGTGAATGCACTTATCAAGGTATTCACAAACGAGCTGATGTTTCAGATGTTGTTAAGAAACTAAGATGGGCTGAAAGTAAGGCTAGTTTGTATGTATGTTTCGTTTATTTAGTATAATTTACTATTTGCTACTACAAAAAATTATAGGATAAAGTTAAAGTTAAAAAGTAAGCGTTAACAATGTATTTTAATTTAAAAAAAAAAAACTTTGATAAAATATTAAGGAAGTAATTTAAGTATGATTTTAACTTATAAGTTACACGTTAGATCTAATAAAAGAAATTAACAATCTTTTAAAAATATGGAAATTTGACTCATTTTTTATATAGGCGGAATTTAAGTCAACAAATAGATTCTTTTGATGCCCAGCTTCAGCTTACCATAGAATCTGCTTCGCATTCTGTTTTTGAATTAGTTAGGCAAGCAGCAGTTGGTAGTTCTCATCCAAATTCTTTTTCTTTTAATTCAAAATGGTATGATGAAGAGTGCAGAAAAAATAGGGAAAAATCCTTTGCTTACTTAAAGCTTTTCAGGCAGTCTTGTAATGTAGCTTTCAAAAGACTCTACCTACGAAAAAATAAAATATATAAGGATTTGTGCAGTCTCAAAAAGCAACTCTACTTAAAAAAAGCTGCTAGGAATCTTTTAGACTGTAGGGATTCTAAGTCCTTCTGGTGCAATGTGCGCATTTTAGGTGGAAGGAGTAAGTCTTCATCTTCAATCTTAAGTGTAAATCAACTAGCAACATATTTCGAAAACTTATTGCTACAAGACCCTAATCAAAATTCTTTAAGCTTTGCTCCTCAAAACATCTCAATACCTGAGCTCGATTCGCCTTTAACAATGTTTGAACTATTATCATCACAATATCATAAAATGTTCCTCGAAGAGACTTTCCCAACTAGTTTCCGCTTGGCAAAAATATCTGCTATATTTAAAAAAGGAGATCCAAATCTCCCTGAGAATTACAGAGGTATATCCGTTTTATGCTCACTAAGAAAACTTTTTGCTCAGATCTTATACTGCACACTTGTAAGATGGGTGGAAAATAATAACATTATTAGCTGTGCTCAAGCTGGTTTTCGAGCTAATCTTTCAACAATGGATCAAATTTTTGCTCTTACAAGCATTGCAAGGCATTTTATCGATAAAAAAGAAACCGCTGTACACTTTTTTCGTGGATTTCAAAGCTGCTTTTGATATTATCAATAGACGTTATCTTTTATATAAGCTAACAAATATTGGTGTATCAACAAAGTTTATTCACGTTTATGGACAGCTTCTTTTGAATATGTCGGCGGTTGTATGCAATGGTGAAAACCAGTCTAGGGCTTTTCGATCAGAAACAGGTGTCCCACAGGGTTGCGTCCTGAGTCCGTTGATGTTTGCTTTATATATAAATGATATTGAAATACACTTACCAGGAGGCGTGTCCTATGGTGATTTGTATATAAAGCTGCTGCTCTACGCGGATGACCTGGTGATTTTTTCCGATAACCCAATAACGCTTCAACTCCAAATAAATAAGTTAAAACTTTTCTGTGATGTATGGGATCTCAAAATTAACATTAGTAAATCTAAAATAATGATCTTCAGAACTCAAAACAGTTGTGATAACCCTACAAGGAGCTGGAAACTAGATGGTGAAAATATTGAGGTAGTTAGTGAGTTCAAGTATTTAGGCTTTACTATAAATCATAACCTAGATATTAAAGTCCATATATAAAAACAAAACAGCTGTAGCAAAATCAGCAATCAATACATTGTGGGCCAATTTTTTTAACGGCTGAAATTAGTTTCGTCAAAGTTGAATTTTTTGTGTTTAGTTTTTCAAAATGGTAAGTGATTTTTGTGTTGTATATTCAAATGTTCGTGGGCTAAGGAAGAATTTCTTTTCTGTGTACGCCCATACTGTTCAATACAGGCCAGCTGTTTTGGCATTAAGTGAAACCCAGGTTGGACAGAATACTGATTTATCAGAATTTTGTTTGTTTGGATATAACTTAGTGTCATTACTTTTTTCCCACCATGGTCTTGTCGTTTATGTTAGGAATGATATTGCTTGCCAGAGCCTTCCCCAATCTGGGCATTGTTCTAATACGAACTTTAATTTCCTGTGGCTCAAATTCACTGTCCGCAAGAATATCATTCATTACTGTTTTCTTTACATGTCTACTTGTGATGAGTTAGATGTTTTGTCAGATTCAATTTCCCGAATTGTTTCCCATTGTCCTCACACTGAAGTCGTGATTACGGGCGACTTCAATGTACACAATTCAAGTTGGCTCCGCTATTCTGGCCAGACAACACTCGAAGGAAGGTATACCGAGATCTTTGCTGAGTATCAGTGGCATAGATAGGAGGGGGAGCAGGGGGATATATCCCCGCATTGGAATCGATAATTGTTCAACATAAAGTTAAAGAAACGCACTCTGAAATTTAGTACCTACTTCCTGCGTGAATTAAGTCTTATAGTACTCACAGGATTCTTAGAGGCATTGTCAATTATACATTCTATACCTATATTCTACGGGGAAAATACAAAGTCAACTTCATCTGAAAGAAATTGTTATTTCGGCAAATCACCTAATCTTTTGAATTGCTTTTTTTATATCGATTTTTAAAAAGTATTTTTTTCCGTCTCTCACCAATTGATAATAGGTAAATGTGCAAGAAAAAGAGCTTTCCATCAGTTTATTAAAATTTTAAAAATGAAGTGCACTACTGGGTCGGACAAACTTGCTCTAATGTGATATGTGAGACAGTGGTCTTGGCGTTTGAGATTTTGGAAAAAAAGCAGGGTAAAAACTAAGTATGTATATGAAATTTTATTGATCACTTAAAAATCAATAGTTAAAACAATTTTTGGAAAAAATGAAGTAAGCCATATGATTTTGTTAATTGTGAAGAATTTTATGAAATTTTTGTTTTAAAATCGTTAGACCAGTTTTTTCAAAAAATAGTTTTTTTTGAAAAACTTTTCTAAAATAAATTCCAATGTTTTTTAAAGTATGCCAACTTCTAGCACTTTTTAGTTTTTATCAGAAAAATTAAATTTTAAAAAAATTGCTTGGACCGTTTTTGAAAAAAAATTTTTTTTTTCAAAAATTTAAAAAATTATATTATTTCGTCTTCTACATTAAAAATTTCATCGAAATCCATCAAGTGGCTTACGAGAAAATCTGATTTTGAAAAACCGGTCCTATGGGAGGTACCGTTATAAGACTTTTCCTGAAAAATCTATTCCAACCAAAACATAAAGTTTGCATAGAAAACACTATTCAGAAAGTTTTATCAAAATTGTAGGAGCCGTTTTTGAGAAAAATTAACTTTTCACTAAAAACGTATGGCAGGAACCGTTATATTTGGAGCTAGAATGCAAATTGTACAAAGTTTGAAGCAAATCGGTCTAGCCGTTTAGGCTGTAGGTAACTATGCAGACAGACAGACACACGGACGGACAGACAGACAGACAGACAGAATTGTTGGACCCACTTTTTTCGAATTCCCTCATCGTAATGTCATGTTTAATTGTTAGAATTTTTTTACGAATGCATAACTTGCCCTATAGTACCTATAATCGCAAGTAAAAATGAGCGAACTAGATCCATCCTCCCCATAGCGAAAAGCTATCTACGCCACTGCTGAGTATGACCATCTTACCGAGCTTGTCGATGAGCTTACTTGTATACCGGATGTTGATGGGCATTCCGCCCATACTCTTGACTTGTTCCTTACTTCCCATCCTGATAAATATACTATTAAAGTAACTTCTCCATTTGGCACCTCGGACCATTGTGTCATTTCAGCTAATTTCTCGATCTCCAACCATCCAGTTAAAGAAAAAATTCCCACTAGGACCGTTTGGCAATACGAGAAAGCCAACTGGAACGGTCTGAATAATTTCTTTCGCAGCTTTAACTGGTCATTATGCTTCCTCGATAATGACATTGATGCCAGTGCTGAAATGATTGCAGAAGTGATTTTTCTTGGAATGAGAACTTTTGTCCCTCACAGAACAAAATGTATCAAACCAAAAGAAAAGTCTTGGTTTACCGAAGAGTGTAAAGAAGTTACGGCAAAAAATTCTGCAATGTCCCAAAGGCAGTAAAAACGTCTGGTCATTTGTAAAAAATGTCAAGAACTCAACGTCATCATCAGTTCCAACGCTCATCGTCGACGATAAACCTGTTGTCAGCTCTTTAGAGAAGGCGAATATGCTAGCAGCTCATTTTGCTGCAAGTTCTACGTTGCCTGCAAGCAACAATGCCCCTCCTATACTTGAGAACGTTAATTCTTCTATGGGACAGATATTTTTCCGCACTCGTACAGTAGCAAGAGTACTTCAAGATCTTGATATACACAAATCCGCTGGCCCGGATGGTATACCCCCTATTCTTCTGAAGAAGTGTTCTCCATCTCTGGCAAAACCACTGCGTAAGCTTTTTCATCGCTCCTATCGTTCAGGAATCTTTCCTAGTAGATGGAAAACAGCACTTGTCCAGCTCGTCCCAAAAAAAGGTGACTCCTCCTCCTACCGACCAATTGCACTTACGTCCCTTCTTTCCAAGGTCATGGAAACGCTTATAAATCGTCAGCTCAAGAAATATCTCGAAGATCGAGAGCTTTTAAATGACCGGCAATATGGCTTTCGCAGCAATCGTTCCACTGGTGATCTGATGGCATATCTCTCCGCACAGTGGAACAAATCTGTGCATCGCTTTGGCGAAAGCAAGATTATTGCGCTTGATATTTCAAAGGCATTTGATAGAGTTTGGCATGAAGCTCTTTTATAGAAAATGCGTGCATTTGGTATCGATGATACTCTTATTCGTTGGATTAGAAGCTATCTTCTGGACCGTTCAATACAAGTTGTTTTAGACGGTTTCAAGTCTGATCTCCACAAAATAAATGCTGGTGTGCCCCAGGGCTCCGTTCTGTCTCCGACTCTCTTTCTCATTTTTATAAATGATCTCTTGTCTGTGACCTCTAGTCCATTAAATTGTTTTGCTGACGACTCAACCCTCAGCTTTTCATATACGTTTGATAATTCACGGCCTTCGCCTTCGGACGTGTTATTACAACGAAATCATATGATAAGCTCGTTAAACTCCGATTTAATCAGCATTGTGAATTGGGGTACTAGAAATCGTGTATAGTTTAATGCGTCGAAAACTCAATGCTGTCTTTTATCGTTGAAGCTAAATATACCCCTATGCCATTATCCATGAATGGTACTTGCATCGAGGAGGCCGAAAAGCTATCAGTACTCGGTATGTGTATCAACAATCTTAGTTGGAATGATCATATTTTTTAGATTGAAAAGAATGCTGCAAGATCCTTAGGCTTTCTTAATAGATGCAAGAAGTTTTTCACCCCTTCTGATCTGGCTACAATTTACAAAGCGTTTATACGCCCTAAACTCGAGTATAACTCCCATCTCTGGGCAGGTGCTTCTCAAACTTCTCCACCTGCTCGACAGAGTTCAGAAAAAAGCGTTAAAATTGAAAGGAGAGAGAAACATAATGGATACATTTCCGTCACTCGAACATCGTCGAAATGTCTCATGTCTTTCCTTATTTTACAGATTCTTTTACAAAAAATGCTCACTCGAGGTAGCCAGCTGCGTTCCACCCCTTAAACATTTGACCCGTAATACTCGTCTTGCTAGGAACGCTCATCAGTTTACACTTGAGCCCAATTTCGGACGTACCGTGAAATATAGAGATTCTTTCTTTAGCCGTACAACACGAATGTGGAATGGATTGCCTGGCTCAATTTTTCCTTGCCATTTTGATCTTCAAACATTCAAGATCAATGTCCATCGACACCTCCTTTCCCTTCCTTCCTAACTTCCTATCGCTCGCGCTGTGACTTATCATTAAAAGTGCTATAACAAACCCCTTGAGCGCGAGTGCATTATAAAAAAAAAAAAAAAAATATGAATGCCTCAGTTCACTCGGACCCTTCTTCCGGACTGTCCCAGCATATAAAGGCTTCAGGACATTCTTGTTCCCCAGATAATATACAACTACTCCATTGTCTCCCATCCGGCCGTGTTCTTGATAAATTTAAAATCTTCGAGATCAACAAACACAAACATCTGAACATCCTGAATTGCCAAGTAGACTTAACTAATAAAAGCCCTCTGCTCAATTTTGCGTTTGATAAATAAAAATAATGTTTTTAATATATGTAATTTCATGACTTGTTTATTATATGTATACATTTGTATTTACAGTATATGAAACTCGAACTTAATTCTCTTGACACACTGTTAAATGTACTTTGCACGCACTATTTTATTCTATGTAGAATTAGTCTCCTGATGATGTCCTAATAAGACGAAACGCGTCGATTAAAATTATTAAAAAACTGTGATATAAGTGGAAATTAAACAAGTGTGTTATTTAACATAATGCTTCAATTGTTAGTAAGCAAAATATACAAAGCATACCACAAGTACAAAAAATAAAAAAATAAAAAAACAAATACATTTATACAAAATAGATACAAAAACATTGAGAACATACAAAACATAAACTATGAGCGTGGTGCACTGGTTTGAAATGTTTTCTTAGACAAGATTTACTTATATTAAAATCAACAAAACTTTTATTTGAGTTAAAAAGCTTGCACATGCGGGTAAGAGCAGGTTCATTCATGCTATAATTAGTACGGAGTTGGGGACAATGTAATAGGTAATAGCTCTAATCTACGAAGACGATGAGCCCCTCCGCTATGATTAAAAGCTACACATGATAGAAGATCGCGTGAGTCCAAAGATCCCGTTAAAAGTTGGTGAATAAAAATAACATCATTGTTAATACGCTTTTGAGAAAAAGATTAAATCTGTAGAAGTCGAATCCGGTGTTCGTAAGGTGGGAGGTTGTAAGGATCTGCCTAGAAGAGACTTTTTAAAGCAAATCGAATAAAATTATGCTGAGCTGCCTCAATGCTAGACTTTTGAACTTCGTAGAAGGGAGACCATACCTGTAATGCATATTCTATAGATGGGGAAAACATGACAGTTATATAAAGCTAAAAAATGCCACCTTTCAATTGATACATCGCATTAAATTAAAAATCAACTTTTATCTTTAAACGCGATTTGCGGCTAAAGTAGACGTGCTAGAGCAGTGGTTCCCAACCCATGGGTCGCGACCCAAAAGTGGGTCGCCGAGCCATTTTAAATGGGTCGCGAGCACAAATTGACTTTTTGATTTGGTGTTGTAAGAATTTTTTAATTATTATTTTATAAAATTCCTTACTTCACCGACAAGTGTACCAAATAAGATCGTTTATTATTCACGAACACTGATAAAGAAAGAACCCTTCTGTTCTGACTTCTGATTACAGACATACAGATATAGACCGCCAACTCGTACTCCTCTTGCCGTTAACACCCTTAAAATATTTTATCGAGCACGGTATATGTATTTGTATATATCTGCCTGTGCCATTTATTTTTTCGTGTATTGATTTCTCATTTAAAATGCACGGGTTATCTTAAGAGAGTGCTATTGTAGGGTAGGCATTTGGAATCTAAGCATCCTTAAGATATTGATAATGACTTAGTCTTCTTCCGCAAACATCAAGATATTGTTCAGAAACAAATGTTGGAAAGCGGAGGAAGTTTTTAGCGACAAAATTCTGCTGTAGTCCAAGCATCGTTTGAAATTTCATTAGAAATATCCAAAAGCAAGAAACGACACACCGTCGGTGAAACTTTAATCAAGCCCTGCATTTTTAAATCGGTTAAATTAATTCTTGGTGAACCTTCTCAAAATAAAATGAGGCAAATATCGTTATCAAACAACACAGTATCCAGACGCATTGCGGATATGTCATTGGATGTTAAGACCCAAGTAGTTGCTGAAATATAGGCATCACGATATTTTGCAATACAAGTGGACGAATCAACAGACGTGGCCTCTTGTGCTCAGCTGCTTGTTTACGCAAGATATATAAATTCTGGAAATATCAAAGAAGAGTTTCTGTTTTGTGAACCGTTCGAAACTACAACCAAAGGTGCTGATATTTTTGATTTGATCCAAGGATTTTTTCAGCGAGAAGGATTAGAGTGGCTTAAGCTTGTGGTGTTTGCACTGATGGTGCTCCTGCTATGCTTATTTCAAAATCAGGATTCCAAGCAAAAATAAAAGAAGTTTCTCCTCAAGTAATTGGCACCCACTGTATGATTCACAGGTATGAAAAGACTCTACCAGTCCCTCAGAAGGAAGTCCTTGATGACATTGTACATATTATTAACAACATTAATTCGAGTGCTCTTAACAGCCAAACAGTTCAAAGAACTGTTTGCAGACATGGATGCCGTTTATCACAATCTTTTATTTTATTCAAATGTACACCTTGGTTATTAAGAGGAAATACCGTTAATCGTTTCTTTGAACTGAATGAAGAAATTGAACTATTTTTAGATATTCAGAGAAGATCCGAGTTTCGAAGCAGGTTAAAGAATTACGACTGGTGGGTTAAAGTCACTTATTTGCAGACAATTTGAATGCAAGGACACTACACCAACATCATTCAATTTAAAGATCAGTTGGAATCTTTTATTGAAAAACTCACAAACTGGAGTAGGAAAGTAACTGAACATAATGTAGTAATGTTTCACAAACTCAGCACAACATTATAAACCAGAAAAGAATATTTGAAGGAAAATTAAATTGTCAACCACTTGAGGCATTTAAAGCAGGAGGTCACTACATAATTTGATGATTTGTGCAATGTTCAGCTCACACCAATCAGAAATCCTTTCGCTGTATCTGAAATTCCGGATACCCTTCAAGATGACTTCATTGAATTAAAAAACAACTCATTTGCCAAAGATGATTTCGGAGAAAAGTCATTGTCTGAGTTTTGGTGCAGTGTAAGAGACACTTACCCTCACTTAGCGAATATGGCTTTAAAATTATTAATACTACTCGTTTCAACATACCTTTGTGAGGCTGGATTTTCTACTCTAGTAAACATTAAAACGAAATCAAGGAATAAGCTTGACGTACAGAACGATATGAGACTGGCTTTGACTAAAACACTCCCAAGTATAAGTGAACTGGTATCGAAATGTCAATATCAAGTTTCTCACTAGGAAACTAAATAAGAAATAAAGAAATTAAGACAAATAAAATCATACATACATAAGTTTTATAAAAAAAATGCATGTGTCTCGGAATCTCAGCTAAAAGTTAGTTTGGGTCGCCTTGTTGGGAACCACTGTGCTAGAGGCATCAAAGTTGACATCTTTAAGCATGACGTGCGGCTAAACTAAGCAACAGAGCGACTTCAAAAATGCATAATCGTGATCTAGAAAATGCCAGTTCTAAAAAGTCAAAAAAAGCTGGCAAGAAGTTTTTTTTTCAAAACTTCCCAAAAAATACTGTATACTTTAAATTTTTCAAACAAAATATCAAAAACCAGGTCAGTTCACTGACGGGCAATGGCGTTGGCTCCATACAAGTCGATTCCTATCGACTTACCTTGTTGTGGATGCCTGTTATAAAAACAAATATTTATTTATATTTATTAGTATATTGAATAAATATTTCAAAAACAAATAAATAAACAACTTACCTCACCTGCATAGGCTGCCGCTGCTGTCATCTAAATCGACCTAGAAAGAAAAAAAAACTAATGTCGATTTTTATTGGTCACATTAGATTTTACTGTCAGATTGATCTTTTTCCTAAATTTTACTGTCAAATTGATTTTTCTTGTGCAAATGAAAAAAAGAAACGAGATAGATTTTTTTGTAATTGTGTGTGTGTGTCAAAATGACATGTCACAACAAAAGTGAAATTTGTTTTCAAATTCCAATTCATGATGTCGGAAAATATTAATGAGAACGAATTAATTAATTATTCCGTTGTTTATGTGGGAAATGAATTGGTTTATTTGAGCGGTGGCAATGTCCTTCTCCAGCACAATTCGAGTAAGTAAAAAAAATTATGAAAAAGTTTATTTTCAACAATTTTAGAATGTTTCAGCAAAAAATGGGCAATCGCAGTACTGACTCCGATGGTAAATCTTCAGTCAGACTGTCTCGTACATTAACCGAAAAACGTAAGGACTACGAGAGGATATCGGAAGTCCCGGATAGCTTTTCATCAATATCGAAATACGGCACCTTGCATCGAACTTTGAAGGCTCCAGTGTTAAGCAGTTTCAAATTGGAAGGTAAAACGATAATGATGGGTCTACTGATTCCAGCCTTCAATGATACCGCCTCTACCAGTGGCAACTAGTCAGCGAGTTCAGCATTTTAACAAACTCTGTTGCAAGGCAAGAGGAGGGGAGCGTCGGTAAGGTGGAGAGGAAGGAATTAGGATGAGGTAGGATATTGGGAAAAGGAAATTTTTGAAAAGGAAGGTATAGGAATGTTAAGATCCAGGGACCGTGGCCTGCTTGCGGTGCTCAGCATTAGCTCGTCGGACGGGGGGAACTTGTCCCCAAAACTTAACCTCACTTGCGAACAAAAACATAAATCAGGCCTAGAAAAGGAAACTAACTGACGGACGGACATTCACCACACCTTGAGACTGCTGGTGTCATTGCATCCTGGCCTTAACCCTCCCAACCTGGAAATCTTGAGCAGTTTATAGATTTCCCCTGTCGAAAGTCAACCGGTCCGGTCACCACCACATCACTTTGGAAGCTTACCCTTCACACCCCTGCAAAATTCAACCTCACCACATCATGTTTTGGTTCTTACCAAAACAGAAGAAAGAAATTTTGATTGTTTTAACATTAATTTTAAGTTTATTTTACAATCACGTAATTAATTTAAATAAAAGTACTTCATTCACAATAAAAAAAACATAACTGTTATACTAGAGTATAAAAAAAAACTTGACTTATCGAAAAAAAAACAGTATCTAACTGAGCAAACACAACTCAAAAAAGGCGACGAAGAAATATACGAATTTTTGCGATGAAGTTCTAAGTAATTCCTTAAACCCAGAAGGGGGCCCTAACTACCCTGCCTCTAAAGAGCTCTGTGGAGGGGGATATAGAGAGATTTATACCAAACCAAAATCAGAAAACAAATATCACAAAAAAAACCTTTCTCTGTCGCTTACAAACAAAATTGAATTAAATTATTTAAACGAAAAAAAAAACCAATTAACAAAAATAAATAAATAAATAAATAAATAATTGATATATAAACTTAAATAGGTAATTTAGTTAAGTAAATAAATAAATATATAGTAAAAAAAACTTTACGTTAAGTTCTTTTCCTGTTTTTTTTTCTTCTCTTTTTGCTGTTCCTTTAAAAATCTTGTTTTTCAAAATCTTAAGTTTTTTTTTCAAAATTTGGTGATTCAAAAATTTCTTTGAAATTTTTTTTTTCTTTCAAAATTTAATTTATATTTAAATGGTAGCCCACTTACTTTGATTTTTTTTTTCTTTTATTAATAATCACAAAACCTGGATGGGCGACAAATTACTGGTGCTCCAGCGAGGCTTGGGGGAATCCAGAAAATGGCCAAGGATTCTCATGGTTGGGTGGGTAATGGCCTCACTGCAACAACATCCGCAGTGCCCTTGAAATGGTGATTTCGTCCGTCCGATGTCCTTTAATTATGTTGATTTTTTTTCGGAATTTCTCTCTCGGCCTGATTTATGTTTTTGTTCGCAGGTGAGGTAAAGTTTCGGGGACAAGTTCCCCCCCCGTCCGACGAGCTAATGCTGAGCATCGCAAGCAGGCCACGGTCCTTTTCAAAAATTTCCTTTTCCCAGTATCCTACCTCATCCTAATTCCTTCCTCTCCACCTTACCGACGCTCTCCTCCTCTATTTTGCAACAACTCATTGGAGATAGTAAAGTACCCACAACGACAATGACTACTATGACGACGACAAACAATAATTACATCAAGATGCGTTCCAAACGTTCAACAGATAGTCCTCAAATAATAAAACCACCTGGAGATGATCTACTGGATTCAACTGATGCTGCTAAAAAATCAGCAGACGCAGCAGCTGAAAAAGAAAAGGAAGCATCAGAGTCCCAGTGTCCAAAGCTTATTGAACAGTTGGTTTTCCCCCACATTGATCTCGTGCGAACAGGGAAGGAAAATCAAGAACACTGTCTGATTCTGACCGACGATCAAAACTACAAGATCTTTGGCTATTGCAGGCGTGTTTTGCCTGAAAATTCGGATACATGTCTTCCACTATGTTACTGTATTATAAGGCAAAGCCTGTAGGCCCACTACTTTCTGCATCTCTCACGTTAAACAAACACTACCGACAAATTAAACCTACGCCACTTCTTTCACAGGTCATGGAAATTTTGATAAATCTATTCAAATCCATATATTTCTTTAATGAAAATTAATAATCATTAACAATTAAAAAGAATTTTCTTTACCAAAAGAATTGAATTATCGCAATAACAAAAACAAAACTTCACTTTATAATTAGAAAGAATTTTATTTTGCCAAAAGAATTGAGCTCTCGCAATGCCAAGAACAAAACTTCACTTTATAATTAAAATAATTCTTTTACCAAGAACAAAACTTTATTTTATAATTAAAAAGAATTTTCCTTAACACCAAAAAATCTAATTTTCACAATGTCGCAATGCCAAAAACAAAACTTCAAAATCTGCTGCTCGAGAAATGTCAAAAAGTATTGTGGTATGTGTTAAATCTGGAAAAAAAATTAGATTTAAGATATTGATCTAAGATCGACCAAATAATTGATTTGTTGACCAACAAGAACAAAAAATCTAGCTGTTAGATCAAAAAATTTTGATCTAGATCGAAAAATGAATGACTGGGTGCTGTATGAATAGGGTAGACCCTGATTGGTATCAACATGGCGATGCCCAGCGTTGCAACTGTCTCATACGCATCAATTGTGCTTATTTTACCTCCAAGTGGTAGCCATCGGGTACTGGTCTTGTCCACCCGGACTTGAATTGCTGAACTTATAAGCGCGAGTGTTGATCACAGAAAAATAGCAACACTATAATTGCCCTGTTATTAGTGTTATATATATCGCTTTTCTATACATATTATAATACTCAATCAAGTACATCTAGTAGATCGATTTATAGAAAATTAGAAAAAAAAAACGAAATATAGGGATCCACAAGAGACATTTCTATCCTAGTAAAGCCATTTGGCCACCGCTATTGTGAATTTTGAAGCTATTTTCAAGAGCCATTCTGTGTAATTTATCCTGTTCGTTAATGTACTTTCATACGAAACAAATTTCAAGAAACCAAGAGTTTTAATAATTTTCATAGATTTTTTTTATTTATAAATTTAAAATCATTATAAGTACCTAATTTAAATATTGTAAGTGACCAAGTTTTGTTTCTCTGGTGTTTTGTTTGAGTTAACTACTCTAGTCGGCCATATTTCTTATTACCTACCCCTATATAGAGCTCTGAATAGGCAGGAAAATAAGGATTAGTCCCTGTTTAAGGATATCATTGTAACGATACCGACTTTTTTTGGTTATGTATTGATCTAGTCGAAACAAATCTACGTTACCTGTTTTTGAATTTGTTGATGTTTATTACTTTCAGTGTTTAATAAAACTTTAATTTGCAATTTTCAGGGGTGCAGAAGGTGAGCTAAATAGATTGGTGATGATGATGGTGTGACCAAGTGAAGTGAATTGACCAAAATTTGGGAAAATTCAAATAAATTGGCCGATGAATTTTCATGGTGGGGTGGGATATGGCCGTGCTGCAGCAACACCTGCAGTACCGTCGTGTGGTGAACGTCCGTCCGATATTTTCCTTAGTGTATCCAGGCCTGATGTATGTTTTGTTTGCAGGTGAGGTCTAGTTTCAGGGGACAAGATCCCCCCTATTCCGGCGAGCTTAGCCGCGCTCCGCTAGCAGGCCGCGTCCTCCGTGCTAGACGTTCCGTTTACTTCCGATCTCTTTCAGTCAATACCTCTTCCTTTCTTAAGGAAAGGAATAACCCGCTTGTCATCGACTTATTTGGTGAATCTGAATTTGTTTTTGTATGTATCATTCATTCACTAGGTTGGGGAAAGAAGAAGCAGGAATCAATTGTGTTCATTTGACAAATACGCACTAAGCTGAGCTGAGCGAGCTGCGAGCATGTCACAGGTTGGGGAGTTGGCGTGAGTTTCTGTTAAAAAATTCAATATCCATGTCAATTTAAATTATACTTTTTGTCATTTGATTTTTGGCTTTTGTCATTGGAAAAAGTAATCATTAGATAATTGATAATTAATTGGATAATTAAAGTACATATTAAGTTCTTCGTTCATTATTTGTTTATTTTTGTTATATTTATCACAGACTGGCACAATTTCACAACAAACAAACAAAAATAACAAATTATTTCTCATCTGACGTTTGACAGAAAAGTGTTCAGATCGATTCTCCCAACCCATGAGAGATGCATTCTTTCGTGTTGATAATCGATCTAGAATTGCACTTTTTGAATGAATGAAACTCTCAAAAGTGAAAAAGGTCAATTCTTTTGACAGAGAGAGCAATTCTTTTCGTGAATGAAACTCGCTATTAGAGAGAAAAAACAAAACTCTCATATTGCCAACTTATTCAACAAACGGAGGGTTGCCACTTGTTGTGAGCAAAGGAAATTTAAACCGAAACGTCTTTTATAATGACCTTTACTTAAGAATATTTTTCGTTTTAGATGTTTTACACGGTAACAATTATATTTGTTTTAAAATTGATGTTGCCTCTGTCTCGTCTTGTTTCTTTCTGATTTTTTTTTGGCAGCTGGCTGTCACTTAGTTTTTAGTTCTGTTCGTTCGATTATTTCAAATGTCATCGAAGAGGTGGTCATCAACATTCCACCCCTCGTGAATTAGTAAAGGGATTCACTAAACTTCAAAGCGGCTAGCTTAATGGCAGGTCGACGAAGTATTCCTCTGTTAGTGCGAACTTCTGCACTACGAACTTGACCATCTGCAGCTGTGAAAACCTTCGCAATGACTCCTTTCTCCCATTGAGATCGTGACTGAGTATTATCACAAACGATGACTAGCTGACCCTCTTGTAATGGAGCAACTTCTTGATTCCATTTTGACCGTACTAGCAGGCGAGGTAAGTATTCTAACGTCCATCTCTTCCATAGTCTGTCCTTAAGATTTCGTGCGGTTCTCCACTGCTTTTGTAAACAAACTCGATCTTCTGTCCCTGGCGTTTGTGTTGAGATAAGGCATCCAAGAAGGAAGTGATTTGGTGTCAATGGTTCATCTTCATCCGAAGAAAGCGGTAAGTCTGTCAGCGGCCGGCTGATGACGATATTTTCGGCCTCTACCAGAACGCTTCGAAATGTCTCTAGCTTTGGCGCTTCCTCTCTCAAAACTTTATACAGCAAGCGTTTGACGCATTAAATAAGACGCTCCCAACAACCTCCAGCACTTGGGTTTTCTAGACAGTTGAAGCTCCACTCGATGTTTGCTGCTGACATATTTTGCTCAATACGTTCCAGATCAAAAAAGCGATTCTCTATTCGTAACTCTCTTTGCGCTCCAACAAAGTTAGTGCCATTGTCACTACGAATTTTTACTTGAGTTCCACGGCGATTCACAAAATTCCGCAAACACAGTAAGAAGGAATCTGTAGACAAGTCCTCTGAAACCTCTAAGTGCACAGCACGTGTTGTGAGGCACGTGAACAGAGTAACCGAACGCTTTTCTCTTCCTCTTCCGATGGCAACAAGAAATGGTCCGCAATAGTCTATCCCAGAGTAACTAAATGGACGAACATAAGGAGTAATACGATCTGGTGGCAGTTGACCCATCAACGAATCGGCTGGTGTGGCTTTAAAGACGATGCATTGAGGACAGTTCTTTTCAACGGATTTCAAAACGGTGCGAGCTTGAGGTAGCCAACATTTTTGCCGCATCTCGTTGATTGTTAAGAGATCGTTCTGGTGATGACGTTTGTGATGAAAATGGTACATAATTAGTCTTCACACTCGATGATCTTGTGGTATGATTATTGAGCGCCGTGCAGCTATGGGGAGACAATAGGCGGCATCAATTCTCCCTTTCACTCTCAATAATCCTTCTTCGTCCAGGTATGGTGTCAGCTGATAGATGTTACTTGATGTTTTTACTGGTTTTAAGGCACGCAAACTGGCAATTTTGTTCACAAAGGCCTCTTGTTGGATTTGACGACAAATACATTTTTCTGCTGCGGTGAGCTCAGAAGCCTTAAGTTCACCCTTCTCTCTACGGAATTTTTCTTCTTTCTCTATCCGAGTATTCTTGACAAACCGATGTACCCATCCAACGACGCGGAGTAGTCTTAAATAGGAAGAGCCCAAAACCTCAGTTTCTTTTGGCCAGGTTTGTTCGTCATCAAGTAGGAAGCCTGGTCCCAAAATCCACCGGGACAACGGATCAAATCTTGGAGGTAGACGAGCACGTGTAGCAATATCTGCCACGTTGAGTTCTGTTGGCAACCATCTCCATTGTGATGGCATTGTGCTGCTGAGAATCTCAGCTACTCTACAAGCTACGAATTGTTTGTATTTTCTGGTTGTTGAGCGAATCCAGAGTACCGTTGATTTTGAATCACTCCAAAATGTGGTACTTTTTAGTCGAAAGTCATTGCAATCTTCTATCGATGTTGCTAAAGGGCTTCCAAGAACTGCTGCTTGTAGCTCGAGGCGAGGAATTGTCATTCCTTTTCGTGGGGCACATCTTGTTTTGGCAGTGACAAAAGCTATTTGAATTGAACTTGGTTTTCCCTTTTGATTCGGAAATACCCGACGGCTGCATATGCATTTGAACTTGAATCAACGAATACATGCAGTTGAATTTCATCGGCAGTTGATAATAAAGGTGAGTAACATCGTTTGACAGCAAATGTCTTTATCTCTTGGAACTCCTTCCACCAAATATTCCATTGTATGCATAATTGATACGGCAGTCGATCATCCCAAGAGATTTGTTGTTGCCATGTCGACTGCATCAACAGTTTCCCAAATATCATAAAATTCGCCAAAAGACCAAATGGATCAAATACAGCCATTATTATTCCCAGCATTTCTCTTTTTGTTGGTGGTCGTTTCAACTCTAGAACCTCTGCTGGAATTTTGTGAAACTTAAACTAGAACTCGGGTGTGTCATTGTTGGTATTCCAAAACATTCCCAAAATTTTGTCTGTGGTGCTCTGACGTTCCAAATTAACTTTTTCCTCTAATGACGTGTTATCTATGTTGAATTTTCTTTGGAGCTGTTTACAATTTGAGACAAAATTTCGCAGTCGAAAACCAGCGGCGTTATTAATTTTGATTGCTTCTAAAGTGATTTCTTCAGCTTCTGGTTCGGAGTCGAAACTTGAGACTAGATCATCCACGTAAGTGCTCCCGATAATGGCCTGTGCCCCTCTTGGCATGGAGGTAGAATATTCAGTAGCGTTAATATTTTTTACATATTCTGCGCAACAGGGAGAGCAAACGACACCAAAAATCATTGAGGTCATTGAATAAACTTGAATCGATTTGGCTTTGTCTCCATCCCGCCATAAAAAGTTTTGCGAGTTTTGGTCAGCTGCTCTGATTTGTACTTGAGAAAACATCTCCTGGATATCGCCCGCAACAGCTACAGTTCCTTAAAAGAATTTATGGATGATGACTATAAGTGGTTGTGCATGTTCTGGTCCTTTTAGAAGATTCGAATTAAGTGATTCTCCGGATGTCGTAGCCACTGCATCAAAGACTATGCGCATTTTGTTCGGGTTATTTCGATTGACCACCCCAAAATGTGGAAGATACCATGTGGTCGGGCCTTCAGCTTCTTTGGGTGAAAGGAGTTTCGCGTACCTTTTGATGATGTATTTGTTTATTTCAGCTTTGTAGGCGGCAGCATATACTTCGTTCTTATACATTTTGGCTTCAATATTTAAAAGACGTTGCTTTGCCATAGCAAAACTCGATGAAGTTGGTAGCGTTGCAATGTCTTTCTTCCAAAAAAGACCTGTCTCATAACGTGCTCCTAACCTTCTTGTGGTATCAACTATGTAGAACTCGTCGGGACAAATTGGATGGTGCACTTAGGTGGCTGTTGTTAGCATTGGATTGTTGACGAAACTGTATTGATGGTGGCTGTTTGGCTCCTTAATTATTAGTGGTTTTAGTGGACATCAGACTAACCACTCGGGCAAGTATTTTTATCCAATCTGCAAACGTTTCCAAAGTTGGAAATGGTGATACGGTGGCAGCATGTTTCGCCCACTCATACTGCTTTGATGGTGGCAGTTTGTTGATGAGCTCACGCAGTAAAGTTGGATTTGTGAGTTGATGCGCACAGTTTGCTGACTTGGAAAACGATACCATGTTACAAACTCGATTTGAAAGTGGCAAAACATTTTCAATTCGATTTTCACTAATAGCTGGAAATTGTTGCACTTTTGCTAATTGCGCCTTAACAAACAGGTCTTGTAGGGAAAACTTTCTCGCCAGTCACTGGCAAAAGCGAACGCCACTGGTGACATCTACTCGCAAAACCATATTACTTACAACATGCTGAACGCACCCAACGGGTTCCACCATAGAAGGTTCCACAAAAAGGGATCCAATTTTAAAATGGACTCCACGTCCAAAAATCAGATTCCACAAATTTTCCAGACTCTATCAATTTTCCAGAATGTTCTCGTTCCCACAGTTTCGGTGGAAAGACACATTGGAACGAGAAACCGATGACGCACATGATCAGTTTATGTTCCGTGCATACCAGAAATTTCAGACTCAGTGATTACACTAGTCAGAATGTGAACGAAGGGATATCCATGACGTAGAGAACGTCGGATCTATGAAATACGTCAGATAGCCGTCAAGCAACAATTCAAGTAAGTGATCGATGCGGCCGATTTACTTTTCTTGGTTTGACATATTGCCCCTGTTATTACATAGAGTCAGTCTATCATTCATGGTTCCGTAGTGTCATGTCTGAAATGTCCAAAATTCCGTGCAAATACATCTCCAAAACCGAAAGAACCAATAGGTGTCCACAATATCAAAATAAAGCTTACGTTACATTTTTACCACCAGTCAAAAAAAAAAGGCAAGACAAATAGTTTTTTTTTTGCTCATGGAAGTGTTATACACTCGTTCCCATGAATAAAAATGTAATAGGTATTTGATTCAGCCTGAGGAAATGCAACGACATGCAACTGTCACACAAGTGTCAATTACTCGATACGAATGTTTTGCGCCTGACAGGTGCCAAATGAACATATCATTGCGCCCATACTACGGTAAAGAATTCACATAACAAATTATGCTAACCGAATGTACCGAATGCGAATACCAGCGCCACGGTGTCAGTTCTTCCTTATATTTTCCCTTTGTTTGCTGACAGTAATACTTTCGAAGTAACCCAGATCAAATACAAAGTGGTTAGAATCCTGTGAAATTGTATCCGGTAAGGTGCACAATTATGTAGTCGGAGCATTAACACTGTCATTATTGTCCACTTGTTTCCATTTGACGTACATTGTATGATTCAAAATTCGCATTTGGCATAAATGAACAAGTGAGAATAGACCTTAATGCTCCCTTTCATACGCCATCTACGTTGCCAACAAAGAAACACACCAAATACTGGAAAGAGGAAATATACTGGAAAACAGGGCGTTGGCTACCTGGAAAATGGTAGTGCGGATGGCAAAATTATCTGTAGACTTCATTTTGAAGAAGTACTTTAGCCGAGAAGCAACTCAATATCCAGAACAAGTATTTTTAAACGCAGCAGAGCCGCGCCCATATTTTTTTTTGGTCTGGCAATTAGAATTGTTTCTAATTGTTCAGACATTGGAGGATTTCCTGATAAAAACCCTATTTTGATATAATAAGAGGTAAGACCGACAATTTTTATCAGTCATTGAGGCAAGGTATATACATTTTTGCCTCGATGATTAATGAATTTTGGCGATACCACATGGCAGCCATGTTAACATGAGTTTCTTTCTATTATCTCTTTAGGAATATAGATTTATACCTGGCCAAGGAGAATTGAAGCCAGAATCCTGAAAATTGAATAGAGCAGGCAAGGTTGCTCCAGTTTTTATTGACCTTCTATGGAAATAAAGGATGCATTACTATATCCATCAGTGGAATTTATTTTTTTGTATAACTCTTCTGCACATAATTGTGGAAGCTTTGAGACGCTTCGCATTTACAGATGCATAAACTTTTTATGTTTGCGCATACCACGCCTAATTATATCGAGTGGTATTCTAACTTTTTTGGTCGGCCAATATATGTCTGACATCAGCACACACGTGCGCCTCGACGAGGGCATCCTATAGGATCATTATCCGCAAGAACGAAACATCTACGAGCAAACGTCAAGCGTTGATCCGCTCTGCGTCCAATCCAGTGACGAAGTCAGTATATTTCCCTACGTCGTCACCTCGTGGCACTATAACGCCACGCCCATTCAACTACTGTAACGCCGGTCGTAGACGCTTGCAACATTAGCAACCGAATACGCACATCCTTAGTGTCGTTGCCTCGTGGCGTCTTTACGCTACGTTCTGCTCGTTTTCAACGCCTATTGGAGGCACATCCAGTGACGGTAATCTGGAACGGGTACCCAGTCTCGGTAAGGCTGTAGGCCCCAATGATTTAGGAAGGGATTTTTGTACAACAGTGGTTAGGACGTCTGGCGCGTGCTATTGCTACGGATGCCGGTTCCAAAACCACCAATATCTATACCTCTAATATTGAGACAACACATCAAGTTCCTGTAAATATACTCACCAGTTCCTGCAATTATACTCACCAGTTCCTGCAACTGTACCATCAAGTTCCTGCAACTATACCAATAAGTTCCTGCAACCATACTCACCAGTTCCTGCAACTATACCGTGCTGCAGCAACATTTATTTGTACCAGCAGTATCATTATATATATGTGTAACAAAATATTAACATTTTTGGATATACCAGGTAATGACTTTGTCTTTGTTCTAATTTGTGTGTGATAGGTGCCGTGACTTAAGGGCAAGTGACATAAGGCCAAATTTGCTTGTTTGGCCTTATGTCACTTTATGAAAGCGACATAAGGCCAACTTTTAAGAGTTGGCCTTATGTCACTTTGCAAAGCGACATAAGGACAAATTTTTTTTAGACATAAGGGCAAATGTAATATTTTATTTTTTTGTCACTTTGAAATGTTTTCTCCTTACCTAATTATCTTTTGGACGGCACTTTCAGCATTGTGCCATCATGTGGTTAGAAACAACTGCTTATTGTACATTTCTCACACGACAGTCATGTAAGTTTATTTTTCTAAATACATAACATATATTTTTTGACTGCATTTTAACTCATTTTATTTCCAACTTTCTACAGGTGGTGCTAGTAAATGTTGTTTTATCAAAGAATAAAAGAAATATAAAATAATTAAAAGTTCGAATGGGTGCAGAGTATTTTTTTTAATAATATTTATATTTAGATATATATGCTATAGTACCTTCATTTAATTCCTTCTCTCTTATAAAAAAGAAGAGAAACAATTTAACAAAATGAAATAAGCAATAGCTGTTTATTTTTATTTAAACTCAGCTTGATATACTTTGACTTCATTCAATCTTAAAGATTTTTTAATTAAAAAGAAATAATAGCAAAAATTCGCGCGAGTTTTTGCTATTATTTCTTTTTAATTAAAAAATCTTTAAGATTGAATGAAGTCAAAGTATATCAAGCTGAGTTTAAATAAAAATAAACAGCTATTGCTTATTTCATTTTGTTAAATTGTTTCTCTTCTTTTTTATAAGAGAGAAGGAATTAAATGAAGGTACTATAGCATATATATCTAAATATAAATATTATTAAAAAAAATACTCTGCACCCGTTCGAACTTTTAATTATTTTATATTTCTTTTATTCTTTGATAAAACAACATTTACTAGCACCACCTGTAGAAAGTTGGAAATAAAATGAGTTAAAATGACTTACATGACTTTCGTGTGAGAAATGTACAATAAGCAGTTGTTTCTGTGCCTTCCAAAAGATAACTAGGTAAGGAGAAAACATTTCAAAGTGACATAACACCAAATTGGCCTTACGGCGCTTTGCAAAGTGACATAAGGCCAACTCTTAAAAGTTGGCCTTATGTCGCTTTCATAAAGCGACATAAGGCCAAACAAGCAAATTTGGCCTTAAGTCACTTGCCCTTTAGTCACGGCACCTGTGTGGGTGCCGTGACTTAAGGGCAAGTGACATAAGGCCAAATTTGCTTGTTTGGCCTTATGGCACTTTATGAAAGCGACATAAGGCCAACTTTTAAGGTTGGCCTTATGTCACTTTGCAAAGCGACATAAGGACAAATTTTTTTTAGACATAAGGGCAAATGTAATATTTTATTTTTTTGTCACTTTGAAATGTTTTCTCCTTACCTAATTATCTTTTGGACGGCACTTTCAGCATTGTGCCATCATGTGGTTAGAAACAACTGCTTATTGTACATTTCTCACACGACAGTCATGTAAGTTTATTTTTCTAAATACATAACATATATTTTTTGACTGCATTTTAACTCATTTTATTTCCAACTTTCTACAGGTGGTGCTAGTAAATGTTGTTTTATCAAAGAATAAAAGAAATATAAAATAATTAAAAGTTCGAATGGGTGCAGAGTATTTTTTTTAATAATATTTATATTTAGATATATATGCTATAGTACCTTCATTTAATTCCTTCTCTCTTATAAAAAAGAAGAGAAACAATTTAACAAAATGAAATAAGCAATAGCTGTTTATTTTTATTTAAACTCAGCTTGATATACTTTGACTTCATTCAATCTTAAAGATTTTTTAATTAACAAGAAATAATAGCAAAAATTCGCGCGAATTTTTGCTATTATTTCTTTTTAATTAAAAAATCTTTAAGATTGAATGAAGTCAAAGTATATCAAGCTGAGTTTAAATAAAAATAAACAGCTATTGCTTATTTCATTTTGTTAAATTGTTTCTCTTCTTTTTTATAAGAGAGAAGGAATTAAATGAAGGTACTATAGCATATATATCTAAATATAAATATTATTAAAAAAATTACTCTGCACCCGTTCGAACTTTTAATTATTTTATATTTCTTTTATTCTTTGATAAAACAACATTTACTAGCACCACCTGTAGAAAGTTGGAAATAAAATGAGTTAAAATGACTTACATGACTTTCGTGTGAGAAATGTACAATAAGCAGTTGTTTCTGTGCCTTCCAAAAGATAACTAGGTAAGGAGAAAACATTTCAAAGTGACATAACACCAAATTGGCCTTACGGCGCTTTGCAAAGTGACATAAGGCCAACTCTTAAAAGTTGGCCTTATGTCGCTTTCATAAAGCGACATAAGGCCAAACAAGCAAATTTGGCCTTAAGTCACTTGCCCTTAAGTCACGGCACCTGTGTGATATATTTAGATTAAAAGCGAAGTAAGTAAGTAATTCCATTTATTGTAAGTAAGTAATTTCATTTATTGATTTTCTTAATTATACATTAATCTGTTGTATAAATGAAGTTATAAGCTATGGCTATGCCGTCAGCTAGCGAAGCGAAGTAAATACCGCTTCAGCAAAACCCACAGGCGGGTTCATAATTGCCTAAAAGTGTTAGTGTTAGCACAGTCTTCGACTAACTGCTCTCACGATCAGTTGTTTAAAACATTCAAAATGTCAAAATTCTGCGCTAAATGTGATCAAGTTATAAAACGTTCCAAAGAAGTTAAATACATTAAATGTGAATATTTCTGTGGTCGTTTTTTTCATAAAAACTGTGTTGAGATGAGTGATAACGTTTTTGATTTAATTTCTGATAAAAGTTTATATTGGAAGTGTGACTCTTGCCTCACTATAAATCTCTCTCAATTTATAAACAGTTTCAATGAACTTGTTTCTACTGTAAATGGTCTCAAAAAAGAATTCTCTTCTTTCAAAGTGTCTCATTCAAATTCCCCACTTTGTAAATCTACTATGCAAATTATGAGTGACTCATTGGCAAACATTAACGAAAGTGATCATGGCTCTAACCACAAAAATAAAGAAAATCTTGTTGAAAAAAATAAATCAGAAAACAATTTACCTAATAAACAAACTCTTAGCAATGCCACTTATAATAAGCAACAATCATCATTAGTAAATAATAATTCCGCAGCTTCTAATAATAATACTTTCTTAACTCCAAATAATGTTGAAGTTGAAAACAAAAATAAAAAGGAAAATCAGAATAAGATTAATAAAATAAAAATAATTGGCACCGATGAGTCATCAAGTCTTAACGCTATACCAAAAACGAAATGGCTTCATTTATCTCGTTTTGCCAACACAACTACTCCTGAAGACATTATTGAATTCATATCTAAAAAAACTAATATATCCACCGATGCATTTAAATGTTTTATGCTAGTCAAAAAAGATGCAAATCCTTCAGACTTAAAGTTCGTTACTTTTAAACTGAGTGTTCCACAAGATCACTTATCAACTGTGATGGACTCTTCAAATTGGCCCCGTCATGTTCAAGTAAAATATTTTTTAACCTTGGACAAAATAGAGAAGACAGCGATTATAACTCCCACGCCTCCGATTCCCTTAGTTCCAACCTAATGTCGCTATCATCGTCTTCATTATCATTAACATCTTTATCATCATCATCATCATCATCATCATCATCATCATCATCGCTCTCCAGTAGTCCATCTTTCATCGAAAAATCAACTCTCTCTACGTCTACATCGTTATCGTCACACTCACCATCACCATTACTGCCACCATCCCCGTCACCTTTATACTTACCATCACCATCACCGCCACCATCCCCGTCACCTTCACAAACGCCTTACAATGCTTCTAATTTGCCTTCTCTGACGGACTCATACATTTTCTCTGGGTATTACCAAAACATTGGTGGAATGCGAACAAAAATGCAACAACTACTACTGTCGTCATCGTCGGAGCAATTTGATTTCCTAGCTTTTTCAGAGACATGGCTAACCGAAAACCAAAACAATGCAGAGATGTTCAACTGCAACCAATACTCTGTGTTTCGTAAAGACAGATGTTCTTTTTCAACTGGATTAGAAAGAGGAGGAGGGGTGCTTCTTGCAGTGCGCTCTATATATGCTTGTACTGAGTTTTCATTGCCATCTTCGAATAATTCATCTCTTGATGTTGATCAGATTATTATTAAGGTATCATTTAAATGTAACAAAGATATTTTTATTATAGTGAGCTATATTCCTCCAAAAAGTCCGCTAGACTTATATAAAGAACACATTAATAATTGTTTTTATTATATATCTAAGCTAAACGAAAACCAACATGTAATTTTAGTAGGTGATTTTAACTTGCCGAATATTAATTGGATCTTTGATTCAGATGAGGGTTGTCTTGTTCCATATAATGTTAAAAATGATCCTGACTCTATGTTTATTGATTCTTTGACAACGGCCAATTTAATTCAAACTAATAATTGTAAAAATAGTCTAGACAGAATTCTTGATTTATTATTTGTAGATAAAGACTTATTTTTGTCTGTAAATAAATCTCTGTTTCCTATTTTTCCTAACACCATACACCACGTTGCTCTGATATTTGATTTTAAATTATTGAACTTTTTTAAATCTAAGATGCCATTTAATTACAAATACAATTTTTCTAGAGCTAATTTCAATGACATTGCGAGTTACATAAATAATATAAAACTACCTAACGATTTCATTCAAGCCCGAGATTTGTCCATTTTTTACAACAACTTTCTAAGTTCTCTCAAAGAAGCTATAGATCTTTTCGTTCCTAAAGCAAAAGTGAAAAATGTCTCAAAGCCTCCTTGGTTTAATAAACAGCTCATTAATATAAATAATAAGAAAAACAAAGCTTATAAATGTTTTCAAAAGTCTTCATCTGATGCAAATTTACGCAGACGTTATATTGAACTGGAAAGGAATTTCAATGTTCTTAATAAATTTTTATATAAAAACTATATTTTTTCTTTGGAGTCCAATCTAAGACAAAATAGTAAATGTTTTTGGAGCTTCATAAAAAACAAAAGAAAATCAAACGGAATTCCTAAGAGTATGCAATATTTAGGTTCGACTTGTACAAATCTCCCAGCTATTTGTGATGCTTTTGCTGAGTTCTTTAAATCGAACTATATTGATTCGAATAGTACCGTCAACATGTCGTCAAGTCCGTCCATAAACAGTGTGAGTATAGGGAACTTATATATTTCCATGTCGGAAGTAGAAGTAGCGCTATCTGGCTTAAGTGAAGACAAAAATGCTGGCCCCGATGGAATACCGCCTATTATACTAAAAAAATGTTCGACAGCTCTATCTAGAGTTCTGTGTGTTGTATTCAATAGTTCACTATCATGTGGAGAATTTCTCCCGGAATGGAAAACATCCTTTGTAACTCCAATCCACAAAAGTGGTTCAAAACAGGATATAACAAATTACCGCCCCATTAGTAAATTATCCTCAATACCTAAACTATTTGAAAAAATTGTTTGTTATAAACTAACTTTCTTGTTAAAAGAAACAATATCGCCTTTCCAGCACGGTTTCGTATCAGGTAGGTCAACTTCCACTAACCTTACAATTTTCACAAATTCTATTTTAAATTCACTAGAAAAGGGTTACCAAGTTGACGTTATCTACACGGATTTTGCCAAAGCATTTGATAGGGTGCATCATAATATCTTATTACAAAAATTAGAAAGTATAGGATTTCATTCCAACATGCATAAATGGTTGATGACTTATCTTACAGGACGAAGTCAACGTGTTAAAATAGATTCGTACATGTCGTATCCCGTTTTAGTAACCTCAGGAGTTCCACAAGGGAGCCACTTAGGCCCATTATTGTTCCTTATTTTTATAAATGATCTACCGGATGCTCTTACAAACTCAATGTGTCTCATGTTTGCGGATGACCTCAAATTTTTTAGACGCATAAAAAGCTCAACCGATTGCTCCCTTCTCCAACAAGATTTAACCAACCTCACCGCTTGGTGCAAAATAAACCAATTAGGCCTTAATATTTCCAAATGTCAATGTTTCTCTTTCACTCGTAGTGTTTTACCTGTTGTTTACAATTATAACATTCAAAATAATATTCTTGACAGAGTTTCAGTGAAAAAGGATCTTGGAGTACTTTTTGACTCTAAACTTAACTTTGTAGGCCATATAGAGTTCATGGTGAATAAAGCCAACTCTATGCTGGGTTTTATCATACGTAATTCTTTTAATTTAAGAGATCCTTACACGCTATTATCTCTATACGTTGCTTATGTTAGGTCAATCCTGGATTACTGCTGCGTTGTATGGAATCCACTGTACAATATTCACATTAGTAGAATAGAAAAAGTTCAAAAAAAATTCACAAGATTTGTAATAAACAAACTGGGATGGAACATCGAAATGCCCTGCTATAAAGTAAGATGTCAGCTTATTGGCATTCAGACATTAGAAAACCGCCGTAAGATGTTCGCTATAAATTTTATAAATGATATATTATCCTATTATATTGATTGCCCTCATCTTTTGTTTCTTATTGATTTATACGCTCCTTCCCGAGAACTTAGAATTCGTACCTTATTCAGAGAAAGTAATCATCGAGTAAACTATGCCTTTAATGAGCCTATAACTCGCAGTGTCAGGGAGACCAATATAGTATCAAACAACATTGATTTTAATTTTCATTTGAGCAGAAAGTCTTTTAAAAATATGTTAAGCTTATATTTTTTAACGAATTAAATTATTTTATGTCATTACTAATTAACTGTTATAACTATAAGATTTAATTGTGTACTTATATTTCGAAGTCTATTTGAGTTTGTTAGCTCTAATTGATGAGATAACTAACTATAGAGGCATAAGCCTTTTAAACATCGCCTATAAGATCCTGTCCAGCGTTTTATGTGAACGTCTCAAGCCGTTTGCTGACGACCTGATAGGTCCTTACCAATGCGGCTTCAGACCTGGAAAATCTACCACCGACCAAATATTCACATTACGCCAGATCCTGGAGAAAACCCAAGAGTATAACATCGACACCCACCACCTGTTCGTCGATTTTAAAGCCGCCTACGACAGTGTTAATAGAGTTGAACTGTATCGTGCCATGTCTAACTTTAGAATCCCTGCTAAACTGATACGCCTTATCAGGATGACGTTGGAGAATGCTCGCTGTTCCGTCCAAGTTGGTAGAGACTCTACTGAAACCTTCGAAACCACCAGAGGGCTAAGACAAGGTGACGCACTGTCATGCAGCTGTTTTAATATTGTGCTTGAAAATGTAATACGGAGCACCCATGCCAGTACATCAGGCACCATTTTCAATAGATCGACACAATTACTTGGGTTTGCTGATGACATAGACGTGATAGGAAGAACAAAGCGAGCAGTAACCGGTGCTTTCACTACTATGGAGTCAGCAGCAAGCAGAATGGGGCTGAAAATAAACGAGGACAAGACGAAGTATATGCTTTCATCAACAAAAGTCCAATCCCACCACCGACTTGGTCAGAACGTAACCATTGATAGGTATAACTTCGAGGTAGTCAGTGAATTTGTCTACCTGGGCACTGCTGTAAACACAGGCAACAACATCAGCGCTGAAATCAAACGCAGACTAACTCTTGCTAATCGCTGTTTCTTTGGGCTGAGTAAGCAATTGAGGAGTAAAGCCCTATCGAGAAGAACCAAGGTGACACTGTATAAAACACTCATCATCCCGGTCCTGCTATATGGTGCGGAAGCATGGACCCTCTCCCAATCGGATGAAAATTCACTTGGAGTCTTCGAGAGAAAAGTTCTGCGTACGATCTATGGTCCTGTCTGCGTAAATCGCGAAAACAACGTTTGGAGAAGAAGATATAACAATGAACTGTACGAGCTGTACAGCGACATAAGCCTAGCCAGAAAAATTCGAATCCAAAGACTAAGATGGCTGGGCCATGTAGAGCGAATGGACATCGACGCTCCAGCTCGTAAAGTCTTCAACGCCAAACCCGAGGGAGTCAGAAGCCAAGGTAGACCTCATCTTCGATGGAGTGACCAGGTAGAGGGAGACATCCGTCAACTTGGAGTACGAAATTGGAGACAGCAGGCTAGAGATCGAGCCGGCTGGAGGGGCATTCTCAGCAAGGCCTTGGAGTACCACGCTCCAGTGGCGCCAACATAAGTAAAGTAAGTAAAGTAATTGATGAGATAAATAAATAAATAAATAAATAAATAAATTACGAAGCGTTCGGTAACGGACGGTGGTGTACGCGACCAACTACGTACAAAATTCTTATTGAACAGTGATCCTTTACTTGGTGGATAGACCCAGTGCCTCCTCCATCCCCACTACGCTTTATTTACATACCAATCTATTTTATTTTAAAATATGTTTGAGTGGTATATGTAGTTAAGTTTCAGTTCTTATCCAATGTGTATATATGAACATGTAGAAAGTGGAGACTTCCTCATTAAAGCTTTTAGTTCGTGATTCGCTCAAATAACGTTTTTCTTTTGTGTCGCCGTTTGACGGGATGAGATCGATTTCTTTGAAGTGATTAGATTAACTTCGATACTTTTTTCACTCTCTTTTTTTCGATTCATAACGAAGCCCGTGCTTCTTAAGATAACTCGGGAGTTTCAGTTGTATGTAAAGGTGCGCTACCATATAATTTTCAATTCATTTCCGGATCCTTATCCATGTGCTTTAGACTCGCGATATTCGGAACACAAGTTCCATTTGTTTGTTTACTCCTTGTTATTTTTTTTTTTTTGTGTTACACTTTTTTATTTTCACTACGTCTTCACGACAACCCAGTTCCGCGTCGGTAGCGACCACTTTTGTCCGCTTTGTGACACCGCGTCAACAAGCTTTTTCTCTGGCTGCTAGTCGGCCACCGCGTTAATCTTTCTCATCATTCATTTGATCGTATCGTATAACCGTGTTTCCTGTATCTTTGACAATAACAGACGCAAGATCTATGTCTTATCCTGCCACAATTGATTGTGCCTGATTACATTTGATGATTTATGATTATCATCTTGAGGATACGAGCCTAAGGCATTCAAGGCATCGTTCTAAATCAACAGACTTGTCGAGTCTTTGAAATAGAGACCATAAGAACTGATCCACAGTAAGAATATATCTAAGGATTGAAGACAATATATTCCACTCTACATATACTTGCATATTTACCTAACTAATTAATTTTCAGCTTGTGCACTTTCACAACAGCATCATATTGAAAACAGTAGTTAAAGCTACCCCATTGGTAATTAGTAGTGTTTAGATATTGGCATGATCTTTTATGGAATATATTCTTTTAATATCTTAATACATTGAATCATAATCTCATTTCAATCGATTACTCGATCGGATGCGAATTGTATCCTTTCGTGTATGGCAATTTTTTTTTTTGTGGATTTGATTTGAAACTTCTTTCTTTGTATTGAGGGGTACCAAATAGATATACAGTCTTGATTAGAATAATTCCTTGTGGTACGAGTTTACCCCAGTTGAAATTCTTATCTTCTCGATAGGTTATTGTTACACTCCTGATGATAAAACAAACAAACCTTTGCTTATTCAACATAACACCGAAGTTACCACGGAAGCCATTTATCAATACACACGGCACCATTCACTGAATGTCACCCATCACCATCATCCATCCGGACGTTCATCAATTCTTCCCTTTCATCATCAGACAGTCATCGGGTCAACACGTTCAGCACGTTCAACACGATCTCACATGTTAAGAAATATAAATCTTTTATATATCTTGCTTCACAATAAATAGTTATTTTGTAAGAACAAATTCGTTTAATTACATGAACGTAATAGTTGGCGACGAGGAAAAAAGATAACAACAAATAAGACTTGCAATAGACATTAATTTTTCTCGCCATGTCTCAAACTATAGGGGATCTTATCGAGTCATTGGTAAAATCGCAAAAGGAGTACCTTGGCGTTTTGCAGAGTATAACAACAACAACAAATTCGAAGAATGCGGGATCAGGAGTAGTACCGCAATTCCAGCAGTTTTCACAAGAACAGAATATATGGGAAGTCTACATGCAGCAATTAGAACAGCATTTCTTGGCGTACAAAGTGGTAAGTGATGATGAAAAAAGGCATATTTTTTATCGTGGCTGGGGTCAGACGTGTACAATTTATTGCAAAATCTGTTGGGAGGTGAGAAAATCGTAGATAAAATGTACAAGAATCTAACTGAAAAGCTATCGGAACATTTTAAAGAAAAGGTGCATGTATCGATGGCCCGTTATCAATTTTGGAAATGTCGTTTGGGAGTTGGTCAATCGTACGCACAGTGGGTTGCTGATCTGAGAGGCTTAGCACGAACATGTGCATTTATTTGTTCTGCAACAGGTGGTGAGGATGGACGAACGGTGTGCAAAGCTGAATTTGTCGACGAAATGATAAGGGACGTGATTATTTTGCATACTCCACATGAGGTTGTACGAACGGCGTCACTTCAGAAGACCAATCCCACATTAGCTGAGGTTTTTTCTATTGCGGAGGCCTTTGGGGCCATACAAAAATCACTTAAAGTGATAAAGGCAGATAACATATCACCTTTATAGACGGAGAGCTAGCGACCGATTTTCTCACCTCATTTTGGCAAGGCTAAGACTTTGGCCATAGAAAGATTTAAGCCCGACAGTTATAAAAATGCCCGTCTTACACTCCGGTACCCTCCATGAGGCCTTAAGTTCAAGGCTTGAAGGTGTAAAAAAAAAAGTGCCCATTCACATCATTTCAGCATCTTTTAATATATCGTTCATTGATTCAATACAAACACGAAAATAACAATGTAAGACGTTTTAGCCCTCCATGACATGCTGTAAGACGCTCGTGTATATGTAAAAAAAATTACCCCATTCACCTCATTTCAGCAAGGCTGGTATTCACACATAATTAAGATGACATAAAAACAAACACACATTTCAAGTGTAAGACGTTTATTAAGTCAATAACCCTCCGTAAGACGCTGAAAACTAAATTTCGTTTAAGTCAAGATAGAAAAAATTACATCCCTTTTAATAGGAAACAATTTTGCTACCCGCTGTGTAGAGCTTGGCGATAGAATTCCTAAAGATCTATAGTTGCATAAACTCATGTTTACAAAAAAAAAAAAAAAAGTGCACGACTGGGTCGTATGAACTTGCTCTAATGTGTTAAAATGGTCTTGGGGCTTGAGACTTTGGAAAAAAAGCGTTGAAAAAATCATAAGAAATTTTATAAATCACTTAAAAATCAATACCTAAAACGTTTTTTGGAGAAAATGAAGTAAGCCATCAGGTTTCTTTTACTTTTTTGAATTTTTACGAATCTTTTTTTCAAAATCGTTTGACCAGTTTTTTCAAAAAAAAAAACAGTTTTTTTTTTTAAACTTTTTGGAAATACATATATTCCAATTTTTTTTCAGTATGCCAACTTCTAGCACTTTATAGTTTTTATCAGAAAAATAAAATTAAAAAAAAAAATATATTAAAAAGTTTATTGGAAAAACAAAAACTAAAAAAAAAATTGAAACTTTTTTAAAACACTCAAAAAAAACTTTTTATGAAAAAATTAAGAATTTATATTATTTCTTTTATAAAAGGGCTTCTACTTTAAAAATTTCATCGAAATTCGTCAAGTGGCTTCCGAGAAAATTGGATTTCAAAAAACCGGTCCTATGGGAGGTACCGTTATAAGACTTTTCCTGAAAAATCTATTCCAACCAAAACATAAAATTTGCATAGAAAACACTATTCAGAAAGTTTTATCAAAATCATAGGAGACAGATTATTATATAGAAGTAGCATGTTGAAAGTTTAATCAAAATCGTTGAAGTGGTTTTTTGAGAAAATCAAACTTTGATTGTATGGTATCGTTATTTTTGGACCTAGAGCAAAAATGCAAAAAGACCCCCCTAGAAAATTAATTAAAATTTAATCTATATTTTTTTAATTTTATTTTTCTGATAAACACTACTCAAAAAAAATTGGAATATATTTTCGAAAAGTGTTTCAAAAAAAAACTGTTTTTTTTTTTTGAAAAAACTTGTCAAACGATTTTGAAAAAAAAATTCGTAAAAATTCAAAAAAGTAAATGAAACCTGATGGCTTACTTCATTTTCTCCAGAAAACGTTTTAGGTATTGATTTTTAAGTGATTTATAAAATTTCTTATGATTTTTTCAACGCTTTTTTTCCAAAATCTCAAGTTCCAAGACCATTTTAACACATTAGAGCAAGTTCATAAGACCCAGTCGTGCACTTTATTTTTTTTTATAAACATGAGTTTATGGAACTACCGATCTTTAGGAATTCTATCGCCAAGCTCTACACAGCGGGTAGCAAAATTGTTTCCTATTAAAAGGGATGTAATTTTTTCTATCTTGACTTAAACGAAATTTAGTTTTCAGCGTCTTACGGAGGGTTATTGACTTAATAAACGTCTTACACTTGAAATGTGTGTTTGTTTTTATGTCATCTTAATTATGTGTGAATACCAGCCTTGCTGAAATGAGGTGAATGGGGTCATTTTTTTTACATATACACGATCGTCTTACAGCATGTCATGGAGGGCTAAAACGTCTTACATTGTTATTTTCGTGTTTATGTTGAATCAATGAACGATATGGTGAATGGGCACTTTTTTTTACACCTTCAAGCCTTGAACTTAAGGCCTCATGGAGGGTACCGGAGTGTAAGACGGGCATTTTTATAACTGTCGGGCCTCAATCTTTCTATGGCCGAAATTTAAGCCTTGCCAGAATGAGGTGAGTAAATCGGTCGCTACCTCTTGGTCTATTAGAAGTTAACCAGTTAAGAACAGATGGTATCAGTAACAACAATAGTAATCAGGTTCGTGGTAGTAGTAGTAAGAAGGTAAAATCATGCCCTGATTGTTGGAGGACGCATAGTAGAGAATCTTGCAAATTCGCAAATGTACAGTGCCATAAGTGTGACCGCATTGGTCACATTGCTTCAGTTTGTCTCCGTCCAAAAGCAAATAAAACGGGGAAGTTTAGAAGGTCAGATCACGTGCAGGCAATAGAACACGTTTTTACCGTAGGCGCCGAAGGTATTATACATCAGAGAAGCAACAGATGGGAGGTTGATCTTCTTCTAAACAACAAAACGGTAACATTTTTACTTGATACTGGAGCCAGTTGTTCGCTTATGGGTGTTTCGGGGTATGAACTTATCGGTGCTCTGAAGCTCAATGTAACCCAACGAAAGCTTCATGCGTATGGAGACACAAACGTTCCGGTCTTAGGCGAGTTAAACGTAGATGTTGAATTCAAAGGTCAGAAAAAATTACTTCCTACATCTTCGGCTTAGACTGGTTCGAGGCATTTGGTCTTAGAATTCAAACAGAAAATGTTATGGAGTTGTCCTCAAATCATGACAGTTTCATCGAGGATCTGTTTTCAATAAATGCAAATGTGGCACCAAAGCCATTAGGTTTATGTTCTTCATTTAAAGCTCACTTATGCCTCAAACCACATACTAAACCAAGATTCCATAAGGCAAGGCCAATCCCCTTTGCTTTAATGGATGCATTTAAAAAAGAAGCGCAGCGTTTAGAAGATGCTGAAATTTTAATACCTATCAGGTTCAGTGAATGGGCAGCACCCATTGTGGTCGTCACTAAAAGCAACAACCGACTTCGTATTTGCGGCGACTTTAAGGTCACAATCAATCCTAGTTTAGAAATAGAGCAGTGTACAATGCCACGACCAGAAGAACTTTTTCAATTATTAGCAGGTGGTAAACGGTTTTCGAAGATTGACTTGGCGGATGCATTTCTTCAAATAGAGTTAGATGACGAATCAAAGCCACTCTGTGTTGTGAATACACCTGTAGGACTTCGTCAGTATCTTAGGCTTCCTTTTGGTGTTGCTAGTTCTCCAGCTATTTTCCAAAAGTTAATTGAACAAATCTTAACTGGGCTGAATTGTGGAATTTTCGTTGATGATATAGTGTGCACTGGGGCAACTGATGAGGAACATCATGCAAATCTTGAAGAAATTTTCAAAAGACTGTCGGAACATGGCTTGCGCATCAATCGGGACAAATGCTTATTTTTTCAAAAGGAGATCGAATACCTCGGTCACACCATAAATGAAAAGGGAATCTGACCATCCCATTCAGGAACAGCTGCAATTGAGAGAATGCGACAACCCAGAGATCTTAAAGAATTGCAAACATTTTTGGGTAAAGTCAATTACATATGAACGTCGTATATCTTCTTTTAAAATATTCGCACCTGATCCCATAATTGAAGCCTTGTTAACTCCTGGATTTTGTCCAAAATGTACTGTGGCGCATGAATTCAAAAACATCCAGAAAAGAAATAACACTGCCCGCATTTCTGACCTTAACATGGACGAAACTACTGCACCTCCAAAAAACTAATAGTGTACTATCAGAATGTTGGCGGAATGAAATCTAAACTAAAAAACTTCTACATAAACTGTGTTGATGGGAATTTTGATGTTATTATCCTCACTGAAACTTGGCTAAACTCAAGTGTTCTTGATTCTGAAATTTGCCCACCCGATTACAACGTTTATAGAATTGACAGAAATCCATCTAATAGTATTCATAAGAAAGGTGGTGGTGTTTTAATCGCTGTTAAGAGCTGTTTGATTTCTGAACTCTTTTTACCTGATAAATTTTTAAACTTGGAACTTTTATCAATTAAACTAACTGACAGTAATAACTCTTCGTATGTTATTTCTGGTATTTATATCCCGTCTGGATCATCGGCTTTTGTGTACGAAATGTATTCCTCAGCGATATCGGAAATAGTGGAGTTTTCTGGAAATTCTCTGGTATTTATTTTTGGTGATTTTAATCTGTCTAATTTGAGGTGTTGCCTGGATGAAGATAATAATAACACCTATAATGTTATCGAGCATGGACCAGAATATGAATTGAAATTTATAGAAGTTGTGATGTTAGCTGGACTTAATCAAATTAATGGACTAAAAAATTAATTCTTACATCACCTTGACCTTATCTTTACTGATTATCCTGCTTAATGTGAAGTCTTAGACGTTAATGATTGGCTTTTGGAGAAAGTTCCACATCATAAGGCATTTCAATGTTCAATCTCTTTCTGCATGGAAAAATAATACGGGCAAGTGCGAGTCGGACTCGCGCACGAAGGGTTCGGTACCATTATCTATAAAAACGGCAAAAAAATCATGTTTGTTGTATGGGAGCCCCCTTAAATATTTATTTTATTCAATAAACACTTGCTTAAATTTCTCATTGTAACAGGCGATTAGGATTTGCAGAAGACAACGAACTGATAGTTTGTTTAGGAAAGATTGTGCCAAAACTGATCTTGTTTGTGTGAGTGAAAGAAAACTGGCAAATCAACAAAAAGAAGAAGAAACAGAGACAGCTATGCATGTAAATTCAAAAATTCCAGAAATCCGCAAAGAAGAAAAAAGCCAACCTAATGTATGCTGTTGAGAAATGAAAATATTTAATTTGTAGTTTTAATTGATTGAATTAACGTAATTAATTAACTTGATTCAATAATTTCCTCTCTTTGCAATTTCTTGAATTTAATTCTAAAATAATATATAATTTACCCTATGTAGCTTTTCTTTATAGGTTTTTGTTACGAGCGCAGATGGTCAGTTTGGTATTGATATGTATGTTTATACATTTGTTTAGTTGTTTGTGATGCATATGCCTAATGATAATCTGTTCCTCCACAGCACAAGTAACCGCACTATGCTTTCTATACATGATCAATTGCTAGGGCTAGCGGATTTGCACCTACGGTGCTTTTGCTTTCTTATGCAATCTCTATGAATGTTCTTTGCATATACATAAGCTGTGTGCACTTGTTCTGTGGAGTGAAAACGGGAATTATGTATTGCCCTTGAATATTTTTCATGGTCAGCGCATTGATTGCTAAATTCGTTCTCTTTTTGATAGCAACCACCAACCGAACAACATCTCGCGCTTGTAACATCAGCCGTTTGCTTTGGATTTTTTTTCATTTGATTATTGGCTTGATCAGAGTAATTAATAATTGTAATAAAACTACAAATAATTTTGAAAGTTCGAGTTTTATTTAATTTGAAGTTTGTGAATTATTCTCGATCAAAGTTGGTCCTTCGAGCCGGATTTTTAAGCGTTTTCGGTGTTTATATGTATGTAATTGAACCGGTGGTTGCTATCAGCTTTTGGATACAGTCCACGCACATAATCCTCATTGCATTGAGGATAGGTAATTTTGGAAACATATTTTGTTGCTGCTGTTGCTGTTTTGGTTTGCGGAATCTTCGCTTCTATTTTAATTTTGCTGGTCGGTGACAAATAAGATTGATTGTGAGACTCCTGGGGGTACATATTAAAAATTTTGAGAAGACTTTGCTTGGTTAAGGGATTATTGCTAATTTGTTTGTTATGGAAGCGCTACTAGAATCGCGAAACCATATAAAGGCTTCGATCGACCGCGTTTATAATTATTCGAAATCGATTCCGGAGGATACGTTAGTTGAGGCAATAGAAGTTCGGTTAGATCGCTTGGAGGATTCATGGAAAGATTTCACTGGAAATCAATTTGACCTCCACCAATACCATGCAGAGGAAACATATGTTGATCCTGAAACAGATTTCGAGGTTTTCGAATCAAAGTTTATTGCGGCTAAATCTTTACTTGTGAAGTTCCTTAGATCTAAATTTCATGCACGTGATTCTTTTAGTGGTAGAATTCCCAGTCGGCCTTCATTAACTAAAGAAACTCTTCCGGTTGAACCTCCAAATGAACAGGCTCGTGTTGATGACAATTTAAAAAGTGCTTCTCAAAAGCAGAGCGTTGTTCCTGAAGATTCTCCATCTGCTTCTTGTGTTTCAAAACAAGCCGCCGACATTGAACTGCCCGCATTCAAGATTTCACCATTTGCTGGTGACTATAGGGAGTGGCCGTGTTTCCGCGACATGTTCCTAGGCAGCATAGACTGCAGAAAAAATTTGTCTGGCTCACAAAAATTTCGGTACCTTAAGTCTTTTTTGCGTGATGACCCAGCTAATTTGTTAAATGGTATCTACATCTCTGATTCCAATTATGTACAGGCTTGGGATAAGCTGGAACGCAGATACAATAGACCGCTTTTTATAATAAACCAATTTATCGAAACGTTTTTGAACATGCCGTCGGTAAGCAATACAGATAATCACCAGTTACGTAAATTGGTAGACAGTGCGGATGAGGTTATTCGGGGTTTATCCGCTATGGAATCTGAAGAAAGAGATCCATGGTTGATTTATATTTTGTTGAACAAAACAGATGGTGATACCCGTAATGCTTGGGCTTTGAACAATAAAAATTCTGAAGACGCTACCATTAAAGAACTATTAGACTTTTTAGAAGAGAGGTGCAGTGCCTTAGAGACAAGTGAGTCTAAACGCAAGATCATTAAACCCAATCCGCGTTCGTCAAATCCTTCGGGAAGGGTTAGAAGCTTAGCTGCTTCAAGTATTTCGTGTCCGAAATGCCATGCTAACCATCCTCTATATCAGTGTTCGGATTTTCTCGCTTGGTCTATTGAAGATCGTCGTCGTTTTGCCAGAGATAATAGACTTTGTTACAACTGCCTAGGAACACAACATTCGTCGTCGCGTTGTCGAGCTAACAGTCGGTGCTCGTATTGTCGCGCGCGTCACCATTCGTTGGTACATTTGGACAATGCTGCGTTCCGTAACTCCAATAACAGTAGCGATTCCTCAAATGGAACCACCCAAGTTTCACTCCCTTCACCATCTATTGTAAGCCATCATGTAAAACCCGGTAACCCAATATCTGGGATTTTACCAACCGTCCTCGTTAAGGTTATGGATGCTGCAGGAAATCCTCAACTATGTCGTGCACTTCTGGACACAGGTTCCCAAGTCTCCTTTGTAACCGAACGTGTGGTCAGGATGCTAGGGCTCTCTCGTCGCCATGCTCGTTTGCCTATATCTGGGATTTCTGCTGTTGATGCTGGTGTTACGCAAGGAGTCGTAACACTCCAATTGAACTCTCGTTTTGACGCTTCCCAATTGAATGTGGAAGCTTTTGTTTTGAGAACTATTACTTCATTAACTCCCCCACTCTCCTTTGATTTGAAGAGCCCTCTTGCTTTGAACGATCTGCAGTTAGCAGATCCTGGGTTCAACACCCCTGCTCCTATTGACATTCTTCTTGGGTCGGACAGGGTATGGAGTAGTTTGCGGGATGGTCATCGTTCGGATAGTAATGGTCATATCATTGCCCACAATACTGTTTTTGGTTGGGTGATTGCTGGCAACATGCCAAAAAATAATGTGGTTTCAATGCACGTAGGAGTGGACATTGACGTGCTATTGAAATCATTCTGGGAGATAGAAGAGATTACTTCACAGGTCCCCTCCGTTGGAAATGAAGATTTTGCTGATCAACATTTTGTAGAAACCTTTTCCCGAGCTCCAGATAACAAGTTTATTGTGGATTTGCCCTTTCGTCAGGTTGATGTTAGGTTTGGCAACACTCTGTCTGGTGCTCTATCGAGGTTGTTTAGTCTCGAGCGACGTTTTTCTCGTGATGAAAACCTGCGTACAGAGTACTGTAGGTTTATGAAAGTGTACGAAGAATTAGGCCACATGGAGCGAATTCCATGCCAGGAAGTGGAACCTACATCTGGAAAAACCTTTTATTTGCCTCATCATGCTGTCGTCACAACTAAGATGAGAGTTGTTTTTAACGGTTCGCATAGGGATTCCACTGGTCTTAGTTTAAATGAAGTTCTCCACATCGGACCTCCTCTGCAGAAAAACTTGCTAAACGTGTACATGCAGTTTCGGTTGTACCGGTACGTTTTTTGCGCTGACATTGTAAAAATGTTTCGGCAGATTTGGATCAGTCCCAAAGACCGCGATTTTCAACGAATCGTTTGGAGAGAGTCCCCATCTGATCCTATTGCTCATTTTCGGCTCCGTACTGTAACCTATGGTACCACTCCTGCACCCTTTTTGGCCATAAGAGTCCTTAGGCAGTTAGCCAACGACTATCATGACCAGTTTCCCGAGGCTGCCTATGCGATTCGTCACAATGCTTATGTCGATGACTTTGCTGCTGGTTCGGATTCTTTGTCTGGAGTTGTAAAATTGAAGGAACAATTAGTAGGGCTTCTGTCTTGTGGCGGTTTGGAATTGAGCAAATGGGTGTCTAACTGTTGGGAAATTCTTAGTACCACGGATGAGGATCAGAGTGTTTCGTTGGACCCAGATACTGAATGGAAAAAGGTGCTGGGAATAGTATGGAATCCGTACCACGATATCTTCACCTTTAAGATTGCTTTGGAAGATTCGTCAGCGCCTACCAAAAGGAATTTGCTTTCAGAAGTTTCGAAAATTTTTGATCCTATGGGGTTTCTGGCACCTTCCACTATTCTTTTTAAGATTTTGTTCCAAGAGCTTTGGTTGTATAAGAATAAGATTGATTGGGATGACCCCTTACCCTTTGAGATTGCGGACAAATGGATTGCCTACCGGCAGGAGCTGAAGCATTTTGGAGGACTTAGAATACCTAGAAGGTACACTTCAGATTCAAAGAGATTTGATTTACTTGGCTTCTCTGATGCTTCTGAAAAGGCATATTCAGCTGTGGTTTACGCGCGTAGTGTGTCAGAAGATGGTTGCGTTGATGTTCACTTTGTGACTGCGAAAACTCGAGTAGCCCCGGTAAAGCAGATTTCAGTTCCCCGCCTTGAGCTCTGTGGCGCTCTTCTTCTTAGTCGGCTGATGAAATTGGTTTGCTCATCGTTGGATGTAACCCCCGGAAATATCTACGCCTTTACTGACTCCACCATAGTTTTGGCCTGGCTTTCTTCTCTCCCTCGCAGATGGAACAACTTCGTGGCTAATCGCACGGCTGAGATTTTGGATAACCTACCTCGATCGGTTTGGAATCACGTCCGCTCGGAGGAGAATCCAGCGGATAGTGCCTCGAGAGGAGTGGAACCGAGTAAGTTGCTAACTTTGGACTTGTGGTGGAAAGGCCCCGCTTGGATTTCATCAGAACCAAGCCAATGGCCGGCTGTGGCTGTCAGGGAAGTTGAAAATGCACCCGAGGAAAAGAAACGCCAAGTGGCAGTGCTGACTTCCATCCCGGAAACGCATTTCCTTGATGTGCTGATACCCAAAATATCTTCTTGGACGCGGCTTATTCGTGTTGTTGCCTACGTCCTTCGGTTTGCATGGAAGAGGAAAGATACGCCGAAAAAACGCTATTTTGGATACTTGTGCTTTTCTGAGCTCCGTTTGTCGAAAGAAACCTGTCTTAAGTTTTGTCAAAATGAATTTAGTGATGAAATTCAGATGTTGAAGTTGCATAACCAGTTGTCCCTTAAATCAAAATTATCTTCACTGTCTCCTTTTCTTGATGAAGTAGGTTTGTTGCGAGTTGGGGGACGGATTTCCAATGCTCCAAATGTTCCCTTTGGAATTAAACATCCCATAATCCTACCAAAAAATCATCGTGTTTCGCTGCTTATCCTTTCAGATGCTCATGTGAAGTTCCTGCATGCTGGTGTTTCGGAGCTATTTTCTGTGGTTCGCCAGGAGTACTGGATAGTTGGAGCCAGGAACATGATACGCAAGGTGGTTCATGAGTGCCTTCATTGTTTTCGGTTGCGGTCATCTACCTCCTCACAGCTAATGGGAAATTTGCCGTCGTCCCGTCTCTCGCCTTCATTTGCATTCGATCAAACCGGATGCGATTATGCGGGGCCAATTACGCTTCGAGCTTCGAAACTTCGCAATGCAAAGCTCCTTAAGGGATACTTTGCACTTTTTGTATGTATGGCTACCAAAGCGTTGCACTTAGAAGTGGTAAGTGATCTTTCGACCGATGCCTTTATTGCTGCCTTGCGGAGATTCATCGCCAGACGTGGGAAGTGTAGTGTCATCCATTCTGATAATGGCACCAACTTTCAAGGAGCTGCTAGAAAACTGTCTGAAGTCTACGAGCTGGTTCGATCTTCAAAACACAACGAATTGGTGTCTACAACCTTAGCAGCAGAGAATATTAGATGGGAGTTTATACCGCCCCATGCCCCTCATTTTGGAGGCCTGTGGGAAGCGGGCGTAAAATGTGTTAAGCAGCATCTTCGTCGTATTGTTGGCAACAACCTTCTAACGTTTGAGGAAATGGGCACTTTGCTAGCCCAAATAGAAGCGTTGCTGAATTCTCGACCTCTATGTGCTATCTCCGATACTGACCTGAACCCGCTAACCCCTTCTCATTTACTTATAGGTCGCCCGTATACCGCCCTACCAGAACCTAGTTACTTGGAAGTTCCCACCAATCGATTGGGACGTTGGGAATTACTGCAGAATATGTTGCAAGGATTTTGGCAGAGATGGCAGTACGATTATGTAACCTCGCTCCAGCAGCGGCCTAAATGGAGACAGGCGAGCAGAGATATCACAGTGGGTGACCTAGTTGTTGTTAAAGAGCCCAATTTGCCTCCTTCCCAATGGGCTTTGGGCCGTGTCGAAGAGCTTCACCCCGGAAAGGATGGTCACATCCGTGTTGTTACACTTCGCACCAAGAGCGGATTGTTCAAGCGACCTATTACCAAGTTGGCAGTGTTACCAATTTCCTGAAGTGCCCTTCAGGGGTGGCGGCGTGTTGAGAAATGAAAATATTTAATTTGTAGTTTTAATTGATTGAATTAACGTAATTAATTAACTTGATTCAATAATTTCCTCTCTTTGCAATTTCTTGAATTTAATTCTAAAATAATATATAATTTACCCTATGTAGCTTTTCTTTATAGGTTTTTGTTACGAGCGCAGATGGTCAGTTTGGTATTGATATGTATGTTTATACATTTGTTTAGTTGTTTGTGATGCATATGCCTAATGATAATCTGTTCCTCCACAGCACAAGTAACCGCACTATGCTTTCTATACATGATCAATTGCTAGGGCTAGCGGATTTGCACCTACGGTGCTTTTGCTTTCTTATGCAATCTCTATGAATGTTCTTTGCATATACATAAGCTGTGTGCACTTGTTCTGTGGAGTGAAAACGGGAATTATGTATTGCCCTTGAATATTTTTCATGGTCAGCGCATTGATTGCTAAATTCGTTCTCTTTTTGATAGCAACCACCAACCGAACAACATCTCGCGCTTGTAACATCAGCCGTTTGCTTTGGATTTTTTTTCATTTGATTATTGGCTTGATCAGAGTAATTAATAATTGTAATAAAACTACAAATAATTTTGGAAGTTCGAGTTTTATTTAATTTGAAGTTTGTGAATTATTCTCGATCATATGCTTTTAAATCTCAGTTTTCTTTTATTCGTGTTCGAATTCAAATTCGAATGGAAAACAAAATAGAAAAGAAAAGAAAACGAATGTCAAACAAAGAACAAGAAGCAGTGGCGGATCAACGGGGGGGGTTTTCGGGTCCGGACCCCCCCCCCATGGGATCATATACTTTCAAATTTTATGCTTTTATTGGGCATGTTGGTGAAGTTGAAACACAAAGTTATTAATAAAAATTCGTAATTTATTGAATGTTTTACACAAATTTTAATTTATTTTCGAATAATAAATGCAATAGAAGATAATTACGAAGAAGATAATTACGAAGATAGTCAATATGACAGATCATGAAAAAATATATGATCCACAAACGGTTCTAGTCACTCTTCAATTTTCGAGGCTTTTCAAAAAACTTTCTGAGAATTTCGTCTTCAGTCAAAGTTATGCGATGATGAATGTTCAAAGATGCAAGACCATTGAGACGCTCTTGACCCATCGTGTTTCTCAGATAATCTTTCATTCTCCTCAAAGTCGAAAATGATCGTTCTGGAGTTGCTGTGGTCACGGGTATCACCGCCAAAACTCGTAGGATTTTGTTGACGTTTTTGAAAGTTCTGTCATTTATGTTCTGCAAAAATTCCTTCTATTTAGATTTTCAATGGATATTATTTATTTTACTTTGTTCCAAATTGCACCAAAAAAATTTCTTACTCAATTAATTGTCAATAAGTCGTCTATTAGTGATTTTTCTCAGATTCTTTTAAATTGAAAAATTTTGTTTTGAAATTAAATAGAAAATAAATGATAATCTATTAGTATTATAATCAATCAGATTTTTTGGTACAATATATGAGAAACCTGGCATTATTTTTTAGCCAAAAATGATCTGAATTTGGGAGATACTCACTGCTAATGCATCAAGTGCATTTTCGATGTTTTAATTGCAGATCCGTTGTCTCCACATTTTGACTTCTGAAATAAAATTACTCTCGGAACAATCCAGTATTGCTTCGTAAAATTGGTAGAGGCTTGCACATTTCTTCTCGTCGAATTCTTGTTTGAGGAATAATAATAATAATAATAATTTTAACTATATGCCTGTAAGACCCAAGGTCTTTTGAATGCAAACTGCACGGCAATAGTTAAAAGGAATAGAAAGATAGGAAAGATTTTTCGTTGGTACAATGGATTGAGAAATAGGTGATATTAATCTCATGAAAATCCCACGGGTGGCGACCAGTTGAAGCTGGGGGAATATTGAAAAGTTGCTGCCCAGGCTGGGGCTCAAACCCACAACTCTTAGGTTAGCAACCAAGCACTACATCCACTGTACCATTGCCACCCGCTGTCCAAAACTTTGAAAAACTGTTTCGTGTTTTTCGAACCGACTCTGAAGATGAGAAATGTAGGTGTCGAGAAATGGGATGTAAAATGCGATTTTGTAATACTCTTCAACTGTTTTCGCTTCAACGTTGCAACGATTTTTTTGTCGACTGCATCGACGAGGCATTTTCATTTCAATCTCGTACTCCGAACAAATTTCAGAAACTTTTTGATAAACAATGTGGAAGCATGAATCCACGTTTTCACGCTTTTCCTTGAAGTCGTTCAAAGCATCATCAGCCAATTTCGTGGCCTCTCCCAGATCTTGATTTTTCAATTGCAATTCTCGACTCAATGGCAAAACGATGGAATTAATTGATTCCATAATATGACAGAAAATTTGGAACTCGATTGTGAAAATCGCTGTCAAAAGTTGAGATGCTGCCCGTGAAGTTTCTCGATCCTTCCACGTTTTTATTTCTTCCAACGCTTCAATAACAGCCGGTTGAAGTTCGACGTATCTTGATACAGCTTCATGAGACTGAGCCCATCTTGTAGGACAAATGGACTTCAATTTTTCTTTTCTTCGCTCACTTTTCTCTGTCATTTTTGAAATTTCGTTCTTCAAGATGCTTTGTCTCTTGGGCCAGTGAAAAAATGCTTGAATTGCTCCGATAGTTCCCAACGCGTTTTTGATACCAGATACTTCGTAAGCTGCATTGATGGTCAAACTGAAGCTGTGTGCGGCGCAATGCACATAAATTGCGAGAGGAAAATGAGACCTCAAATAAGCCTGTGCTCCATGAAATTCGCCACTCATTGCCGGAGCTCCGTCGTATCCTTGGCCGTACATGAATGAGCAATCCACGCCGATATCGGTCAGATAATTCCTGATGGAATTTGCCAGAGCTTGTCCAGAAACGTCAGTGACGGGAACGAATCCGAGGAAATCCTCACAAATATTTGTTTGTGAATCCAAGTATCGTGTGCAATTGGAAAATTGCTCTATGCTTGAAATGTCAGTCGATTCGTCGGCTAAAACTGAGAATCCTTCCGATTGATTTATTCGATCAACGATTTTTTTTCTGATCAATTCATGACAAGTTGCGATAATTTCATTCTGAATGGTTTTGCTCAAATATGTTGAATTTTTCGGAGCAGGCAAAAGGTTTTTCTTGAGTGTTTCGTCACCTTCAGCTCGATACCGTAAAATTGCACGAAAGTTTCCTTCGTTCGAATATTTTAAATCAGTTTTATCATCCGCGTCAGGTTCCTCTTCATTATACAAACATCCATCGTCTCTATGGCCACGAAGTGCGATTCCTTGACGTCCACACAAAACTATTGCACTAACTATGGGTTTCAGTCGTTCGTAATTTTCTTCTTTAGTTTTTTCTTTCTGCTTATCGAGTTGTTCATCAATAGATTTAGTTTTGCCAAGCTGAATATCGCGTAAATGTTCAAAAGCAACGATGGATTTTTTATGGTAATCAAGTTTTTCGTGGTTCCGAAAAGTTTCTTTCGCGTGCTTCCAAGTGTTGAACGGGTTGATGAGTTTCCCCAGACGTACGTCGCATATTCCACCGGTTTTCACGCCAAAAGCTATGCAGCACTTACAATATGCGCCATTTTCTTTCGCAGAATATGCCAACCAGTGAAATTCCTCAAGCCATTTTCTTTGAAAAGATAAATGTTTGGCAGTTGATGTCGGGAACGAAAAATTAGCTGGTGGCACCCACGAGTCGTCGATAATGTTCAGGATTTCACTCGCGTTTCTTGTATTTGAAGCATTAGACGTGGCTAGAGCGATGTCGTTTTTGAATGGAAGCAATTCTTGTTTGTTTTGAACTGACGTATCTTCGGAAGTCGATTGTCCTCCAGTCTCCGGTGGATTTTCTTCGAGGTTAAGCTTCTCTGCATTTTTAGTCTGTGTCAAAAAAATATGGTTAGCTCTAATGAGAATCTTCACTTTTTTTGAAATTATAAATTATATGAATACATTGTGCAAAAATAGTAGCTTTTCCGATATACTAATCATTTTTTTATTGCAATTTTTCTTACCTGTTTTTCCTTTTTCTTTGATTCTGGTTCTGATTCTGAATCAAGGCGGGTGAAATAGGAAAACAATGTCCTCTTCATATTGTGAGGCGTGTTTTCTCAGTAAGAGAACTTGAAACACAGATTAGTTTAAAAGGGAGATGGGAAACCGAGCTGTCTAACTGACAATGTCTACAAGCTGCGGTCAAAGTTTTCTAGTATTTTCGTGGTGAGTTTAAGAAAAACGAGTTTGCCAATTTGAAAATTCAATCTAGCAATCTACGCTAAATTTGAAATTGCGAAAACAAACAAAAGAGAACTGTAAAAATATAAAAATCCCACCTCATCTCTTTGTTTTTGTATTTTTCATGTACAAGGAAGAAAATAAAATGAAAGAAAATGAAAATTGCGGGATCTAGGGAGTGAAACGTAAGTCAGTTTCCGATCTCCTTTTGTCTCTGACTTAAAAAGAGATTTTTCTCACTTGAAATTATACTAACCACTTGTCAACTTCGGCATGTTTACACAATGCGTGTTGAAAGAAACAAAGAAATAATTAAAATACGCTCAAACACGCTCATAGACGGCGCAAATATCAACAGAAAAACTTAAAGAAAAATCGCACGGCGCTGTCATCGCGACTAGGTTGGCGCGCAGTTTGAATTTGCGAACAAACTATATGCACTGCCATAACGACTGGACAGCACCAATGGCTTTTCTATAACACGGTAGTCCAGTCGTTATGGTGACCTGTATATACGTGGTAATTATGCATATATCTCAAGGAAAAAATGTCTACCCCCCCCCCCTTAAAAAAATTTTGGACCCCCCCTTATCAAAATCCTGGATCCGCCACTGACAGGAAGTCATTATTAAATTTGCAATTAATTTTTAACGTCTCAAAAATAAATATGTATGTATATGTATAAATAATAATAACTTCTTTAAAATCGGATCGAGACCTCCCAGTACTTCTTTTGTAAGTTTAATTTAATATTTTAGGATTTACAGTAGTTTTAATAATTCATAATTAATTCAGTGATTTAGTATTAGCAGCAGAAGAAGAAGCAGCAAGAAGCAATTATATGTATAGAATTATAGAATAATAAGAAGTTATAATTATTTAGATTAATTTTTAAGATTTTAAAATTTGGTCGGTAAGAAAATCTAATACCTACTGACTTCTTGTTCTTTATTTGACATTCGTTTTTTTCTTATTTTGTTTTCTATTCGAATTCGAATTCAAACACGAATAGAGGAAAACTGAGCTTTAAAAGCATACATAGGTTGGCTCTTTTCTCCTAAAAGAGTTTCTGGAATTTACATGTAGGTAAAGCTGCTTCTTACTCACACAAACGAGAACAGTTTTGGCGCGATTTTTCCTAAACAAACTGTCACCAAGATGTCTTTTGCCAATCCTGCTCAAATATTTCACTGAGAAATTTCAGTAATTTTTTTCTCAGCATAGTGTTTTTTACAATAAAATAAAGAAGAAAGGCGTACTTACGTTTGAAAATAATTAATCCTGATTTTATATTATTTTATGAGAGAATCTAATACCGACTTGCTGATTGTTGTTTGACATTTGTTTTTTTTCTATTTTTTTTTTCTATTCGAACTCGAATTCGAATTTCTGGAATTTACATGCAGATAAAGCTTTTTCTCACTCTCACAAACGAGAACAGTTTTGGCGCGATCTTTCCTAAACAAACTGTCACCAAGATGTCTTTTGTCAATCTTGCTCAAATATTGCACTGAGAAATTTCAGTAATTTTTTTTTTCAGCATAGTTTTTTTTTTATTATTTCTAGAAATCACTCAAATCACCTCTTATGACAATAAAATAAAGAAGAACTTACGTTTGAAAACAATTAATCCTGATTTTATATTATTTTATGAGAGAATCTAATACCGACTTGTTGTTTTTTGTTTGATATTTGTTTTTTTTTTCTATTTTGTTTTCTATTCGAATTCGAATTCGAACACGAATAGAAGAAAACTTAGCTTTAAAAGCATACATAGGTTGCCTCTTTTCTTCTAAAAGAATTTCTGGAATTTACATGTAGTTAAAGCTGTTTGTGTGAGTGAAGGAAAAGTCTCAAATCAGCAAAAAGAAGAACTAACAGGGACAGATATATTTGTAAATTCCAGACTTCAAGAAATTTCTAAAGAAGAAAAGAGACAACCTGGTGATGGACAGACAAACATAGCAAAAACGAACAAAAAATTACGTTTGTTGTATGGGAGCCACCATAAATATTTTATTTTATTTAGTTTTTAGTATTTGTTGTTGTAGGGAACACAATAATACATCATCTGTCCAAATTTCAAGTGTCTAAGTCTTACGGTTCATGAGATACAGCCTTGTAAAGGGCGGACAGACGGACAGACGGACAGACGGACAGACGGACAGACGGACAGACGGACAGACGGACAGACGGACAGACGGACAGACGGACAGACGGACAGACGGACAGCGAAGTCTCAGTAATAGGGTTCCGTTTTCACCCTTTGGGTACGGAACCCTAAAACCGAAATGTACCACTTAACTCTTCATATAAAGAGTATAATTTTAAAAAAATTAATACGACAAAATTAGAAAAGTTTTGTTCAAATCTTGACTGGACAAGTGTTTTGAAAACCTATGAACGTAAATGTTTGTGTTACAAACTCTTATGCAATTTTAAGAAGTTGTCTTAATTACTGTGTTCCTGTTAAAAGTACTCGTAAAGTCCGTGTTTCTTCAGTTTGTTGGCTGAATAAAGATTTAAGACGTGTACGAAATCTGAAAAATGTATTCAATAAAAAATGGAAAAAAAAAACCATAAAATAATATTTTATAATCAATTTTCTTACTACAGAAAACTCTTTAATAATTTATTGAAAATGACTTATAAAGAACACATATTTAAAATAAAGTGCAATATATTGAAAAATCCAAAGCTATTTTGGAAGTTCATAAGCTCTAAAAGAAAATCATTAAATTTTCCAGCTGTCGTGCAGTACAATAATACATCCTCTTCCTGTGATAAAGAAATAAGTGATTTATTTGCTGATTTTTTCCAACAAACTTATACATCGTGCAATACTAAATACTGTGATACCACATTCCAAAACCGATTAAACTGTGATATACCTTTATTAAGACTGACTGAAGAAGAAGTTGTGCAATATATTGACGATTTAAAAAGTACATGTTCGTCCGGTCCAGACAGTATTCCGTCCATATTTGTTAAAACTTCTAAGTCTTATATTTTATCTGCAATCACCTACATATTTAATTGTTCGCTGTCGTCTGGTGTTTTTCTTGATTTGTGGAAATCTTCACTTCACAAGTGTGGTAGTAAAAATAGAGCTGAGAACTATCGAGGAATTGCAAAACTTTCATGCTTACCTAAGCTTTTTGAAAAAAATAGTTATCAAATACATTCAATTCTTCTGCCAATCAATAATTATTTCTGAACAACATGGCTTTTGCATGCATAAATCTACGTCAACAAATCTCCTCGAATTCACAAACCAAATAAATATAAATATGCAAAATGGATTTCAGACTGATGTGTTTTATGCTGATCTTAATAAAGCATTTGATAGAGTAAGCCACTCTATACTTTTAATAAAATTAGAACGATATGGATTTTCGGAGTGGATTATTGCTTGGATCAAATCATACTTAAATAATCGTTCTCAGCATGTTAATTACAGAAATTGTATGTCAAAAACAATAAAAGTATTATCGGGAGTACCTCAAGGAAGCCATATCGGACCACTATTGTTTTTACTATTTATAAATGACATTGCGGTTCACGTCCTTTACTCGAAAATATTAATTTTCGCTGACGATTTTAAGCTTTATTATGCATTTACAAATCCGGGTGGGTACCTGTTTCTTCAACATGATATTGACAGAGTCTTTGAATGGTGTATTTCCAATGGTATGGAACTCAACAAAAACAAATGCAAAGTTATGTCGTACACAAGAGGAAGAGAACCTTTACTATCTTCATATTTTATCGATGAAAGTATTGTCAACAGAATCAGCACATTTAATGACTTGGGAGTTGTATTTTTTCAAAAACGGTTTAAGCTATTTTTCTATTTTTTTTTTATTTCGAATATATTTCCGAAAAGTTTTTCAAAAAAAAACTGTTTTTTGAAAAAAAACTGGTCGAACGATTTTGAGAAAAAAAATTCTTAAAATTCTTAACAATAATCAAATTCAGATAGCTTTAATTTTTTTCCAAAAAAGTTTGAACTATTGATTTTTAAGTGATCAATAAATTTTCGTATAGTTTTTTCCCTACTTTTTTCCAAAATCTCAAAACCCAAGACTACGTCTCACATTAGAGAAAGTTTGTTGTTTGTTTTATAAATTAAATGTTTTTGAAACTACCTTGTTATAAAAAGACATAGTTTATAGTAATAAAATATTGATTTAAAATAATTTTGTTTTTCTAGTAAAGTTCTATGATTTTATGACGACACTAGGCTTTAGGGCAAAACACTACCATTTTCTTCTGGAAACACTTCGCTCAAAAATTCCCGAACGGCATCACTGATATAGATACATATTTAAAGTCGATACCTAGGTTTCTTAAGTTTTGTGGAAGAGGTAGAAGACAGGTAGGTACCTATGTTGTTGCTATTTTGAATTCCTGAAGAGGTAGGAAGGTAAATAATAGATTTGATAAGAAGCTTTTTAACTGAAGGTATTAGGACTTAAATTCAAAAAGTGTGAAAAGCAATAGATACCTACATAATATTATTATGTTATGTACCTAAACCTATACGTATATGACCGAGGTAGGTCGTATGCAAATACCTGACATGATTGAAATGTAGGTAGGTGGTGGGTGGTAGAGTAAAATTTAATTTTTGTATTGATAGGCTCATTATGTTAGTAGATACATATATACCTATATAGGTATGTAGGTACCTATAGGTTATTTATTGTTATGAAGTTAGGAAGATACCTATATTTTATTGTGATAGGATGGTGTCAGGACACTTCGTTTCACGACACATCGATCCAATACACTTCTGTCCGGATGATTCGAACCAAAGACAATTCGATCCATGACACTACATACCGGAAGTCAATTTCGTTCCAAGCAAATCGTACCGGAAGTTAAAAAACACTCCGAAATTTTATGGTTGGTGTATTTGCTTCGTTATTTAAAAAAAAATGGTTCGTGAATTTGATTTAAAAACAGATGTCGCGACCTGTTTGCTTTTGCGAGGAAATCGTCAACAATCGGTGTGCCTCACGCTTATGGGGTGGAAGAAACTTTTGTGCAACGGATATTTTGTGAAAAGGAGGAACCACGAATCTTTGTTGTTGTGTTTAGTTAATTGTGCACCCCATGTTGTTTTACAATAGAAATATATAGGTATAGAAATAGATAGGTAAACCGAATAACTAATTCTATTTGTGTGCGTTATTTTTGAGTTGAAAGGAGGAGCAGGTACAATTATTATTTGTTGTTGTCAAGTTTCTAGGTTTCAACCGAGGTAGGTCGTATGCAAATAGTAGGTGATGATTGAAATGTGGGTAGGTGGTGGGTGGTAGAGTAAAATTTAATTTTTATATTGATAGGCTCATATGTAAGTAGATACATATTTACCTATAGGTATGTGCATAGGTTATTTAAAGATGCGTTTTATTTTTTATGTAATTTATGTACAAAAAAAAATTTTTTTTTCAAATAATTGCAAGTGCCGTAATGAATGCATTAAAATGTTCTTTTAACTATTTTTTTTCAAAGTTTTGGAAAAAACTTTTTTTTACCAATTTTTTTTTTTGATTTTTTAGAAATGGCACTTTCTAGATCATGAATATGCATTTTTGAAGTCGCTAGGTCGCTTAGTTTAGCCGCTCGAAGGGTTGGGTACACTTCGTTCCAAGATACTTCGATCCAAGACACTTCGTTCCGGATGGTTCGAGCCAAAGACATTTCGATCCAACACATCTCGACCCAACGCAACTCGAGCCAAAAATAGAATTTCGTCTCCGAAAAAACTTTCCGAAATAAAATTAATCGGTTGGGACATTGAATAGTTTCGGAATAATTATATTTGTGTCAGTTATTTTTGAGTTGAAAGGAGGAGGTGACAGGCGGGTTGGGTACACTTCGTTCCAAGATACTTCGATCCAAGACACTTCGTTCCGGATGGTTCGAGCCAAAGATAATTCGATCCAACACATCTCGAACCAACGCAACTCGAGCCAAAAATAGGATTTCATCTCCGAAAAAACTTTCCGAAATAAAATTAATCGGTTGGGACATTGAATAGTTTCGGAATAATTATATTTGTGTCAGTTATTTTTGAGTTGCAAGGAGGAGGTGACAGGCGATTTCTTGATATTTAGCAACAACAATAATTTAAAGCGCTTTAAGATGAGGGAGATAATGAAGTGTGATGTTTTCAGATTTAGATCGTATTTTATGAGAGGAAGCAGGAAGTTAGTATTTCTATATAATGTTACACAATAGAAATACATATAGATATAGGTGCATAATAGTATTTTTGGAACAAGTATTTAAGAATTGTGGCCAGTAGGTAGGTACTATATAGAAATTGAATGAATGAAGGAGGGAGCAGGAAACAAAGTATGGAAATATTTAGGTGTCTTTGTATGTTGTTGGTATTTTGAGTTCCTGACGAGGTAGGACGGTAGTTAATAGATTTGATAAGAAGTTTTTTAATTGAAGGTATTAAGACTTAAATTCTAAAAGTGTGAAAACAAAGAGATACCTACGTATATTATTATGTTATGTACCTATACGTATATAACCGAGGTAGGTCGTATGCAAATAGTAGGTGATGATTGAAATGTGGGTAGGTGGTGGGTGGTAGAGTAAAATTTAATTTTTATATTGATAGGCTCATATGTAAGTAGATACATATTTACCTAAATAGGTACGTACCTAGGTTATTTAAAGGTGCCTATATTTTATTGTGATTGGATGTTACATTTAGATATACATAGGTAAATGCACAAACTATTATGATTCAAAGGTGCGTTTTATTTTTTATGTAATTTATGTAAAAAAAAATTTGTTTTCAAATAATTGCAAGTGCCGTAATGAATGCATTAAAATGTTCTTTTAACTATTTTTTTCAAAGTTTTGGAAAAAACTTTTTTTACCAATTTTTTTTTTGATTTTTTAGAAATGGCACTTTCTAGATCATCAATATGCATTTTTGAAGTCGCTAGGTCGCTTAGCTTAGCCGCAAATCAAGTTTAAAGGTGTCGACTTTGATAGCTCTAGCACGTCTAGTTTAGCCGCAAATCGCCTTTAAAGATAAAAGTCGATTTTTCATATAATTCGATACATCATTTGAAAGGTGGCACATCCTAGATCACGAATATGCATTTTTAAAGTCGCTAGGACGCTAAGTTTAGACGCAAATTTTTTTTTATTATAATATTATATATTAAAGCCTTAATAAAAAAAATTTTTGCGTCTTAACTTAGCGTCGTAGCGACTTTAAAAATGCATATTCGTGATCTAGGATGTGCCACCTTTCAAATGATGTATCGAATTATATGAAAAATCGACTTTTATCTTTAAAGGCGATTTGCGGCTAAACTAGACGTGCTAGAGCTATCAAAGTCGACACCTTTAACCTTGATTTGCGGCAAAACTAAACGACCTAGCGACTTCAAAAATGCATATTCGTGATCTAGAAAGTGCCATTTCTAAAAAACCAAGAAAACAAAAATTGGTAAAAAAAGTTTTTTCCAAAACTTTGAAAAAAATAGTTAAAAGAACATTTTAATGCATTCATTACGGCACTTGCAATAATTTGAAAAAAAAAAATTTTTTACATAAATTACATAAAAAATAAAACGCACCTTTAAATAACCTAGGTACATACATACCTATGTAGGTAAATATGTATCTACTTACATATGAGCCTATCAATATAAAAATTAAATTTTACTCTACCACCCACCACCTACCCACATTTCAATCATCACTTACTCACACTTCATCTAACTGCCTACTCTTAAAGCGCTTTAAATTATTAGAAAACTTGACAACAACAAATAATAATTGTACCTTCTCCTCCTTTCAACCCAAATATAATTATTTATTCGTTAGACCTTACAATGTTTCTATTGTATTACAAAATGGGGTGCACAATTAACTAAACACAACAACAAGGAATCGTGGTTCCTCCTTTGCAAAAAAAATTCCTTGCATAAATGTTTTTTCGGGTTGGGTATACTTCGTTCCAAGATACTTCGTTCCAAGACACTTCGTTCCGGATGGTTCGAGCCAAAGATAATTCGATCCAACACATCTCGAACCAACGCAACTCGAGCCAAAAATTGAATTTCGTCTCCGAAAAAACTTTCCGAAATAAAATTAATCGGTTGGGACATTGAATAGTTTCGGAATAATTATATTTGTGGCAGTTATTTTTGAGTTGCAAGGAGGAGGAGCTACAATTGTTATTTTTGTTGTTTGGTGACAGGCGATTTCTTGATATTTAGCAACAACAATAATTTAAAGCGCTTTAAGATGAGGGAGATAATGAAGTGTGATGTTTTCAGATTTAGATCATATTTTATGAGAGGAAGCAGGAAGTTAGTATTTCTATATAATGTTACACAATAGAAATACATATAGATATAGGTGCATAATAGTATTTTTGGAACAAGTATTTAAGAATTGTGGCCAGTAGGTAGGTACTATATAGAAATTGAATGAATGAAGGAGGGAGCAGGAAACAAAGTATGGAAATATTTAGGTGTCTTTGTATGTTGTTGGTATTTTGAGTTCCTGACGAGGTAGGACGGTAGTTAATAGATTTGATAAGAAGTTTTTTAATTGAAGGTATTAAGACTTAAATTCTAAAAGTGTGAAAAGAAATAGATACCTACATAGGTATATTATTATGTTATGTACCTATACGTATATAACCGAGGTAGGTCGTATGCAAATAGTAGGTGATGATTGAAATGTGGGTAGGTGGTGGGTGGTAGAGTAAAATTTAATTTTTATATTGATAGGCTCATATGTAAGCAGATACATATTTACCTACATAGGTATGTACCTAGGTTATTTAAAGGTGCCTATATTTTATTGTGATAGGATGTTACATTTAGATATAGGTAAATGCACAAACTATTATGATTTAAAGGTGCGTTTTATTTTGTATGTAATTTATGTAAAAAAAAAATTGTTTTCAAATAATTGCAAGTGCCGTAATGAATGCATTAAAATGTTCTTTTAATTTTTTTTTCAAAGTTTTGGAAAAAACTTTTTTTACCAATTTTTTTTTTTTTTTGATTTTTTAGAAATGGCACTTTCTAGATCACGAATATGCATTTTTGAAGTCGCTAGGTCGCTTAGTTTAGCCGCAAATCAAGTTTAAAGGTGTCGACTTTGATAGCTCTAGCACGTCTAGTTTAGCCGCAAATCGTGTTTAAAGATGAAAGTCAATGTTTCATATAATGCAATACATCAATTGAAAGGTGGTATTTCCTAGACCACGAATATGCATTTTTGAAGTCGCTAGGTCGCTTAGTTTAGCCGCAAGTCGAGTTTAAAGATGTCAACTTTGATGCCTCTAGCACGTCTAGTTTAGCCGCAAATCGTGTTTAAAGATAAAAGTCAATGTTTCATATAATGCGATACATCAATTGAAAGGTGGTATTTCCTAGATCACGAATATGCATTTTTGAAGTCGCTAGGACGCTAAGTTTAGACGCAAAAATTTTTTTATTAAGGCTTTAATATATATATATTGAGTATATTACTCATGTATATGTACTTATCTATTTTATAGAAATCTGAAAAGAACAAAATATCAAACTATACACGGTCACCGCCAGACGTGGTGACCGTTGATATTTTTGGTGCGAGCCTTATTATCTGTATACAAGCCATTTTTCGTACAAGCCAAATTATTGCTCAGCACCGGCAGCCGACATAATTGCTTTCCGTGGAACAAATAAAAACACCATGAACATATATACTGAAACAGACACATAATTTTAAAAAGCATCTGCGGTCTGGAAGAAGAGTGCCCGGAAGCAGCAAGAAAGGACGTTGGTTCGAATCCGGCAACAATTTTTTTTATTTTTATTTGATCTTTTCTTTTTTTTTAAGTTTTTCTATTCTTTTTTATTTATTTCAATTTTGTAGTTGTTAGTTAAGTTGTTTCTAGTAGTTTAGGTAAGTATCTCAGGCAGGCTTGTATTTTATGTATATACTGTATAAGCACCTATGTAAATGGTAATTTCCTTTTTTATAAGCACTGAGGGCAACAATATAATATATATTTCTGGGTTGGGTGCAGTCCAACCCAACACAATCCAACACAATACAATTCACCATGGACAATTCAACCAGAAGACATTGCAACCTAAGACACAACAACATAGAACAATTCAACCTACTAATAGAATTTCGTCTCCGAAAAGGTTTCCGAAAATAAAATTCAACGGTTGGTACATTGAATAGTTTCGGAATAATTATATATATGAAAGCTATTATTGAATTGAAGCGAGGAGGAGCTACAATTAATATTTGTTGTTGTTAAGTTTCTAGGTGACACGCAATTTCTTGATATTTAGCAACAACAATAATTTAAAGCGCTTTAAGATGAGGGAGATAATGAAGTGTGATGTTTTCAGATTTAGATCATATTTTATGAGAGGAAGAAGGAAGTTAGTATTTCTATATAATGTTACACAATAGAAATATAGATATAGGTGCATAATAGTATTTTTGGAACAAGTATTTAAGAATTGTGGCCAGTAGGTAGGTAGGTATGTACTATATAGAAATTTAATGAATGAAGGAGGGAGCAGGAAACAAAGTATGGAAATATTATGTAGATGACTTGTTATGTTGTTGGTATTTTGAGTTCCTGAAGAGGTAGGACGGTAGTTAATAGATTTGATAAGAAGTTTTTTAATTGAAGGTATTAAGACTTAAATTCTAAAAGTGTGAAAACAAATAGATACCTACATATATTATTATGTTATGTACCTATACGTATATAACCGAGGTAGGTCGTATGCAAATACCTGACATGATTGAAATGTGGGTAGGTGGTGGGTGGTAGAGTAAAATTTAATTTTTATATTGATAGGCTCATATTATGTAAGAAGATACATATTTACCTACATAGGTATGTACCTAGGTTATTTAAAGGTGCGTTTTATTTTTTATGTACATAATTTATGTAAAAAAAAAAGTTTTTTTCAAATAATTTCAAGTGCCGTAATGAATGTATTAAAATGTTCTTTTAACTATTTTTTTCAAAGTTTTGGAAAAAACTTTTTTTAACAATTTCTTTTTTTTTGATTTTTTAGAAATGGCACTTTCTAGATCACGAATATGCATTTTTGAAGTCGGTAGGTAACTTAGTTTAGCCGCAAATCAAGTTTAAAGGTGTCGACTTTGATGGCTCTAGCACGTCTAGTTTAGCCGCAAATCGCCTTTAAAGATAAAAGTCGATTTTTCATATAATGCGATACATCAATTAAAAGGTGGCGCTTCCTAGATTATGAATTTGCATTTTTGAAGTCGCTAGGACGCTAAGCTTAGACGCAAACATTTTTTTCATTAAGGCACAGGGTGATTCAGGAATGTTGCACCAAAAAGCTAGAGCGTGTAGGTTGAGTTGAGACAAGAAAAAAATCGTATGGGAGAGGGGGTCTATTCCCCTCCGTTTAGCCGGGAGGGGCCATTTTCTAAAAACATGACTTAAATTTGAAAAAAAAAAATTATTAAAAAATAACGGTAATTCCTACAATGCCATGCTATACCTTTTTGTAAAGCCAAAAACTTATTATTTTATTGCAATTTTAAATGAAGTTATTCTATTGAACCGTTTTCAAAATATTAATTTTCAAACTCAAAATTTTGAAAAAAAAATTAAAAAAAAAATAATTTTAAAACTAATTTTTTTCAAAATTTTACGTATTTAGGTATATTATATTTGTTCTCAGAATTCAATGCTCCCATTAATTTTAAATCCAACACTGAAAACCGTATGGTTCTATGACTTTTTGTTGCCAAACTATTCAAAAGTATAACCGAACCTACCTACTTCTTTACAAAAAGACGAAAAAATTGGCTAAATAATCACTTGTGCCATCCCGGATAGCTAGATTTTTAGATTTTCTTGTTTTTGTAAAGAAGTAGGTTCGGTTACTTTTGGATAGCTTGGCAACAAAAAGTTCTTGTCTCAACTCAACCTACACGCTCTAGCTTTTTGGTGAAACATTCCTGAATCACCCTGTATATTAAAGCCTTAATGAAAAAAAAATTTGCGTCTAAGCTAAGCGTCCTAGCGACTTCAAAAATGCATATTCATAATCTAGGAAGCGCCACCTTTCAATTGATGTATCGCATTATATGAAAAACCGACTTTTATCTTTAAAGGCGATTTGCGGCTAAACTAGACGTGTTAGAGCCATCAAAGTCGACACCTTTAAACTCGATTTGCGGCTAAACTAAGCGACCTAGCGACTTCAAAAATGCATATTCGTGATCTAGAAAGTGCCATTTCTAAAAAATCAAAAAAAATTGGTAAAAAAAGTTTTTTCCAAAACTTTGAAAAAAATAGTTAAAAGAACATTTTAATGCATTCATTACGGAACTTGAAATTATTTGAAAAAAAAACTTCTTTTTTTTACATAAATTACATAAAAATAAAACGCACCTTTAATCATAATAGTTTGTGCATTTACCTAATATCTAAATGTAACATCCTATCACAATAAAATATAGGTATCTTCCTACCTTCATAACAATAAATAACCTATCCTATAGGTACATACCTATGTAGGTAAATATGTATCTTCTTACATAATATGAGCCTATCAATATAAAAATTAAATTTTACTCTACCACCCATCACCTACCCACATTTCAATCATGTCAGGTATTTGCATACGACCTACCTCGGTTATATACGTATAGGTACATAACATAATAATATATTGTAATATTATTAAGTACCTGTTTAGTTTTCAACTTGTTTATTTTTGATCAATTTATTATATTCAAAGAACAGAAAATTAAAAGTCAAAATGTGAAAATAATAATTTCATTCAAATTAAAACTGTAACGAGGGAAACAACTTAAAATATTATTAAAATATTATTTTTGAAATAAAATATTTGTGTTTATATTATCCATTACATCTTCAGAAGTGGGATAAAGCCCTGAAAAGAATAATCAAATTTAAATACAGAAGCCGAAAAATCAAATAAAGAACCTAATTATGTCATCAGGCATGAATAAAGAAGAATTGGTTGCTTGGCTGACTGAGCGCAACATCGAATTTGCTGCGAATGCAAAAGTTGCTCAATTGCGTGCTTTGTATGCAGAACATTCAGAGGATAACCATTCCGAACATTCTCCTGAAGTGGACGAGAATATTAGTCCTAATTTTCCAGCAGCTGAACAAAATCGAGAACTTACTACCGAAAATGAGGCTGATATGGACAAAGAAATCCGGATGTTGGAAAAACGATTGAAGTTGATTGAGCTGCGTCGTGAATTGGCACAATTAGAAGGAAATGCAGCTAATTCGCTATCACCATTGACTCAACCTACGTTCAAGGATATTAAGGGTGGGTCTACCTCAGAACAGAACTTAAACGCCATGTAAATTGTGTTCTATGTGGTAGTGCGATATTCTTTTCTCTTCGTTATATTGTTTTTGGTATACTCATTTACTCTTGTTCTCTTTTCAAAATAATTTTGTGATCTTCCGCAGTCGCAGTGAACTCACAATAATTATTATTCTCAAAGCGGTGCGGTGCGGTGGTGGCGCGCACCGCCGGCTGCAGCCACAGTAGTAGAGGAGGTACAGGCAGTGGAAAGGAAAGCAGAGGGAAAAGATTATTGGCATTGGACGTTTTAGTAGGGGATACTTTTTGTGTGTGTCTTTCTGTGGGTTTCGTTGTTGTCCTTTCGCTTTGATTTAGTAATGCGATATGCGATGACAAGTTTTATTCTCTCTGTATGGAAGGGTGAAGGGATTTTTTTTCAATTTTTTTTCAAAACACAGTAGCTAATAGCTAAATGTGGGTAATTTTTTTCTATTTTCGTTTTGTTGTTGTTTTTTTTTTTTTCATATTTTACTTGCTGTTGCTGCCATAACAGTGACAAAAAAAATGTGAACTCGTTTGGGACTCGATCGAAATCTTGATGAAGGTCAGGTCAGGACTCAGGAGTCAGGACACATAAAATGAACATGCATAGGTAGATAGGTAAACGTTACATTATATTTAATGTAGGTATATGTAGGTAGGTATGTACATTGATATCGTTGTTTTTTTTTTTTTTAAGTTGCATGTAACAAAAGTGTGAGGTAGGTCAATATAACTATTTGACCTGTTTTAAAATTGCTTATGGGTTTATTGCAAAGGGAAAAGAATAATTTGAGTACCTAGCTATATATCTATTATTATTGAAACATTGTTACTTTTTACTTGCGATTATAGGTACTATAAGGCAAGTTATGCATTCGTCGAAAAAAAAAGTTTTGAGATAACAATCAAACATGACATTACGATGATAGTGAAGACGAAAAAAGATGGTCTAAAAATTCTGTCCGTCTGTATGTCTGTCTGTCTGTCTGTCTGTCTGTATGTATAGAGACCTACAGCCCAAACGGGTGGGCCGAATTGCTTCAAACTTGGTACCTATATAGACTTTTTTAGGTATTGTGCAGAGGGGAAATTGAAATTTTTTTCTTAGCTCAAAAAATAACGGTACCTGCCATACAACCATTACGTTAAAGCTTATTTTTCTCAAAAACAGCTCTAACGATTTCTATTTAAAAAAATCAGTGTTGCTTTTTAGGTACGACCAATCATATGGCTGAAAAAAAAGTTTTAAAAAATGGCTAAGAACGGTACTTTCCATAGGACCGTTTTTTTTTGCTTTCGTCTAACTCGAAAACGACTCAACCGATTCTTTCGAAATCTTACACACATAAAGGTGTAGGTAGCTCAATTTGTATTGCATACCAATATTTTTGAAAAATATTTTTTTGTATTTTTAAAAGCATTTTAAAAAAAAAATTAAAAAAATTAATATTTTGAAAACTGCTTATTAAATTTTTTTCTAAAAATTTTAAATAAATGTATTTGTTGAATACCTATAAACTGGCGTTTTTTAATTTTTTTTTTTAATTTTTTTCAAAAAGTTTTTAAGAAAAAAAACTTTTTTTTCTCAAAAACAGCTTCACAGATTTTTATATATTTATTTTCATAAATTCAAATTTATTCAAGAAATAAAATGGCGCACTTTTTTTTCAGCTCAAATTAGTTTAAGTATTTATTTAAGAATTTTGAAAATTTTATTTTTATCAAAATCTCAAGTCCCTAAACCACTGTCACACATTCGAGCAAGTTCGTGCGACCCAGTCGTGCATTTTATTTTTATGTAGTTATACCTACCTAGGTATAGGTATACCTAACTCCATTCTGTTTTCGGAAAAAAATATTCAATGGTTTTCAAAATAAAAGTTTAGTGACCTTTAGTCCAAATGCGTTTCGCCCAGGTACAACAGTTGGGCTCATCAGTTAGATGCTGTTGTACCCTTCTAAGACGCAAAATTTTGGTTGTACCTGGGCGAAACGCATTTGGACTAAAGGTCACTAAACTTTTATTTTGAATTTCAATTCAATAAAGTCCACTAAAAACAAAATCTACTTCGTTTCAATGGTTTTCTTTTGTCGACATTTTTTTGGAGTTTGGATTAAAATAAATAAGGAAATAATCAAACAGAAAAGTCATGCAGCATATACATACCTAAGTAGGTAGGTAGGTATATATATAGGCCCCAAGATTATTTTTTGATGTTTGGAATCAGGGAGACATAATTAATAACCATGCAAAATCGCCCAACTCTGAGTTGCAAATATTCATACAATCTGCAATAGAATGCTTATTCCAAAAACCCCCTTCTGTAGGACAATAATAATACTATGTACCAAATTTGAAGCGAATCGGTCTAGCCGTTTAGGCTGTAGGTGCCGATACAGACAGACAAACAGACAGGCAGAATTTTCGGACCCACTTTTTTCGACTTCTCTATCATCATAATTTTAAAATCAGTTATTCTAGTGAACCGCTTTCAAAATATTAACTTTCAAACTCAAAATTTTGAAAAAAAAATTTTTTTAAAATAATTTTAAAACTAGTTTTTTTCAAAATTTTACGTCATTAAGTATTATTTTTGTTCTCAGAATTCAATGCTCCCATTAATTTTAAATCCAACACTGAAAACCGTATGGCTCTATGACTTTTTGTTGCCAAGCTATTCAAAAATAACCGAACCTACTTCTTCTACATACGATAAGAAAACACACAATGTGTATTGATATCTATGTATATGTATGTACCACCGCAACGGCCAATGCTTCTCCGACCTTAGTACATATCTATTTATCGATATGACAAAGGACCTCTCCTCGCACACGATATTTAGAAAATCACTCGAATACCTATTTATGCGGACGACGACGAGTACCGGTCTATTTACGGACACTCATTCATTCATTCTCACACAGAACACCCATTCCCTCCGCACGTACCAAACGCACTGCAGATACATTGCGGTCACACACATTCCTATGCGCAACTGCGACTACATAACATATCCCGTCAATGCGCATAAGAAAAATATTTTACCATGCATGTCTATGTACCTAGTAGGTACATAGACATGCATAGAAAAATATTTTTCATATCACCCAACAGGTAGGTACTACCTACCTGTTGGGTGATGACAAATCTAATTATATCAATCACCCACCTTTTACAATAATGGATGCTGTACTTTTTGAAAAGAATATAAGGAGCGAGAATGAAAAAAAAAACAAATATTACAACAGGTACATGGTACATACGTTGAAGAGGACTACTACCGACCATCGAAATACCTTCCCATCGCTTACCTATCCTAACCACACGATTTGTGTACACAAAAATAAAGTTTAACACAACAACTAAAAACATTTATTCATAATATAAGCAAAGTGTTACTTTTTATTAACTTTTTGAAAGGGATATTTCCTTTTTTTCAGCCCAAATATCTGGGATGCATTTTTCACCTTACGAGGCATAACTTTTTAAATGTTTTTTTTTTCACTCAGATTGGAAAAACTATGTGCGTATATTGTTTATTTGTTTTTTTTTTTAAATATGAGCAGCACTGATCAAAATTTTAATGTGTCACAATCACAAGACTCTTTATAGTCATACAAAATAACACCAATATTTTTTTATAACCACAAATTAAAAATCATCTATCGATTTGTCACCAAAATTGTCCGAATCATTCAAAAATGCATGGAACAATGACCTTATAAGAACAGGTACAGCTGATTTTTGTGTTGGTATTCAAATTTCAAAGAAAAGGAAAAACCAAAATCAAACCAACAAAAAATCAAATAAGAAAAAATGAGAAATACTCTCTTACAAAGAGGTTGCAATAAAAGAGAATCTATGTTAACGCCATTAATTGTGGTGACAATTTCGTGAACTACATTTTCATAAGTGTGAAATTTTTGTTCAAAAAAGGTAAAAAAGATACTTTTTTAAAATAAGATAGTAAAGTGACTTCAAATGATATAATTTTTCTTTAAATTGATACAAAAAGAAAAAATTCCGAAAAAAAATAGAAAAATAATAACAAAACGATAAAAGTTTTCCCTACTTACAAAAACGAGTGAGTATGTTAACATATTAAATTGCTATTTTAAGCACATAAAAAAAAAAAAAAAAATTAAATGTTTCTATAGCTTGCTTCCAAATTAAACAAATATTATTATAATTTTTTTTTTTTACCTAAATTGAAATAAATAAGCGGTTTACAAAGCGTCCCATATGAAAAATATGCTATTTTTTGTTTTGGGTCTTCCTAGACCGGTAAATTAAAAAAAAGTAAATATTTATCGATGTTCATGATAACATCTAGTTTCAATGATATTAAAAAAAATTATCTTGGTCGATTTGGTTGAACATTTTACAAACTGCGCTTGTCTAAAGAAAAAAAAGACCCCTTGGTTGACCTCAATTTTATTATATATATATAAAAAAAAAAAAACTTTGGTTTCTATAACAAATAGAACTTATTTATTCTGATTAAGAAACTGAAGCAAAAGAAAATAAAAAGTTACTTAACAGAGGAAAATTAAGAGGACATAATAATTTGTGTCTAAATTTTACGAAAAATTTAAAGTTTTTATCTTTTGAAAGTATAAATATCATGATAAATAATTATTTGATGATAAGCATATCTGCTCACATTTGTTGACTAATTAATACATTTTATTTCATTAAAATATCTTTTCAAATGTAGGAGATATATTAAGTTTTATGCACGCACTACCCTACATTTACATGGGAGACCCACCCTTAAGCATTCTATTCCGTTGTTTTCTGGTGACGACTCTTATGATGCTAAAAAATGGATCGACACATTTGAACGAGCTTGCGATTCAGCCCAAGGTAACGCTATATTCAAGTTGAAGTCTGTTCGTAGATTAATGAAACCCGATTCTGCGGCTGAAATTTTTTTGCAAATTGATGAATCGACCACGTACGAGGGCTTTCGACGCAATTTCTTAGCCAACTTCAGTCATAACTATTCCGTTTCCGAAATAATTGATAAAATGCGAAAAACCCCATTCGTTAGTTCGAATACTTCGGTTATGGGCTACATTTTAAGAATGCAAGAGTTGGCATCACGTGCGGACATAAATGAAAAACAAACAATTGAGTTTATCATCGATGGATTCCGTGATCGTTCTGCTAATATTGCAGTGTTGTATCCAGCTCGAAATATTGACGAATTGAAACAACTGGCACACCGTTATTCTCAACTACGAGAACAAACTTCCTTATATTCTAGGCAATCTTATTCCGCTTGTACGTCAGCCTCATTTTGTTGTTGTTAGGAATATTGACACATCTATTGGAACGAATAAAAAGTTTTCACCCAGCTTTAAGGGACCTTACAGAATTCATAAAGTGCTTCCGAACGATCGATATGTGGTAAGAGATATAGAAAATTGCCAAATGACACAGATGCCATATGATGGTATTATTGAGGCTTCGCGTATGCGAAAGTGGGCTGATTGGCGCGATAATCGTGGTGATAAATTGGATCATGAGGAAAAGGAAAAGCAACATTCTTAATTAAAATATTATTATTTTAAGTTTATCAATAAAGTTTTTTTAGGAAAATATCTTATTATGTTATTAATATTTATGATCGAGACGATCATATGTCAGGATGGTCGAGTTGTAATATTATTAAGTACCTGTTTAGTTTTCAACTTGTTTATTTTTGATCAATTTATTATATTCAAAGAACAGAAAATTAAAAGTCAAAATGTGAAAATAATAATTTCATTCAAATTAAAACTGTAACGAGGGAAACAACTTAAAATATTATTAAAATATTATTTTTGAAATAAAATATTTGTGTTTATATTATCCATTACAATATGTAGGTATCTATTTGTTTTCACACTTTTTGAATTTAAGTCCTAATACCTTCAGTTAAAAAGCTTCTTATCAAATCTTAATCTATTATTTACCTTCCTACCTCTTCAGGAATTCAAAATACCAACAACATAGGTAAGGTACCTATAGGCACCAACATATTTCTACCTCTTCCACAAAACATAAGAAACCTAGGTATCGACCTTAAATATGTATCTATATCTATATAATTAATTAATTTGTGTTTCGACAAAATTCCACACTTTGTTTCCTGCTCCCTCCTTCATACATTAAATTTCTATTAGTATAGTACCCACCTACTGACCGCAATTCTTGAATACTTGTTGCAAAAATAATATTAGGTACCTATATCTATATAATATATTTCTATTGTGTAACATTGGGTTTCCTCAATAAAGAAATACTGACTTCCTGCTTCCTTTCATAAAATATCATCTAAATCTGAAATCTCACACTTCATTATAACTCCCTCCTCTTAAAGCGCTTTAAGTTATTGTTGTTGCTTATTATCAAGAAATTGCGTGCCACCTGGATACTTAACAACAACAAAAAAATAATTGTAGCTGCTCCTCCGTTCAACTTAAAAATATCTATATTTCTATTGTATAACAAAATGGGGTCCACAATTAACTAAACACAACAACAAAGATTCGTTGTGTTCCTCCTTTTCACAAAATATCCGTTGCACAAAAGTTTCTTCCACCCAATTAGCGTGAGGCATAGACGATTTCCTTGCAAAAGCTATTTTCATAAAGATGGCGACATCTGTTTTTAAAAATCAAATTCACGAACCATTTGTAAAAATAACGCAGCAAATACATCAACCATTACATTTTCGGAATAGTTTTTAGTTTCCGGTACAATTTCCTTGTGTTGAAATGTACTTCCGGGTTAAAGTGTGTTGTGTTGGACTGGCCTTAGGTTGAATGATGCCGGTTGAAGTGTATTGGGTAGAAGTGCGTTGGGTTGGACTGGGTTGACCCCTATATTTCTATATATTTCTATTGTAAAACAACATGGGGTGCACAATTAACTAAACACAACAACAAAGATTCGTGGTTCCTCCTTTTCACAAAATATCCGTTGCACAAAAGTTTCTTCCACCCAATAAGCGTGAGGCACACCGATTGTTGACGATTTCCTCGCAAAAGCAAACAGGTCGCGACATCTGTTTTTAAATCAAATTCACGAACCATTTTTTTTAAATAACGAAGCAAATACACCAACCATTAAATTTCGGAGTGTTTTTTAATTTCCTGTACGATTTGCTTGGAACGAAATTGACTTCCGGTATGTAGTGTCATGGATCGAATTGTCTTTGGCTCGAATCATCCGGACCGAAGTGTATTGGATCGATGTGTCGTGGAACGAAGTGTCCTGACACCGTTTTTTCCACCCAATTAGCGAAAGGCACACGGATCTTAGACGATTTTATTGCAAAAGCAAACAGGTCGCGACATCTGTTTTTAAAACTCAAATTCACGAACCACTTTTTAAAATAACGAAGCAAATACAGCAACCACTAAATTTCGGAGTGTTTTTTATCTTCCGGTACGATTTGCTTGGAACGAAATTGACTTCCGGAATGTAGTGTCTTGGATCGAAATGTGCTTGGGTGGAATCATGCGGTTCGAAGTGTATTGGATCGATGTGTCGTGGAACGAAGTGTCCTGACCCCTCTTCTGGTTGAATTGTCCATGGTGAATTGTATTGTGTTGGATTGTGTTGGGTTGGACTGCACCCAACCCGTTCTATGTTGTTGTGTCTTAGGTTGCAATGTCTTCTGGTTGAATTGTCCATGGTGAATTGTATTGTGTTGGATTGTGTTGGGTTGGACTGCACCCAACCCGTTTTTGTGTGAATTCTTGTTTTTTTTTTTGGTTCCCTGTTATTTGTGCTGATATTTTTGTCTGGTTGCTATATCCAGAAAGCCTTTAAGGGATTGGCACAAGACTCACACACACAATTAAAAAAATATGGTATACCTGCGACCTGTGAGCTCACAGTTACGTGAGGCGAGTCTGTCCATGTCCCTTCAGCCCGCACCATGCTTGTCCTTTACTCTGATTCGAAATTTTTTTATACAAATATGTATGAGTCTGTGTATGCATTTACGTTTTTGCTTTCTAAACTAAAAGAAAATACCGTAAAGAATAGGTATGGGTATTCCATAAAAATATACAATCTCGGTCAAGAAATGGATAAACAAAAATGCAGAAAGTGAAAACTAATTTCACTTTGCAATTAGGTACATTATGTATATTGATCGTAATTAATTTTATAAAAATTGTTCAAAATAGAGGAAAACTATTTTGAGAAAATTAATGAAAAAAAATATTGCTTTGAAATGAGGATTTTTGTATTAAATATTTGCAACTTTCGTTGAAATTGGTCCAAACCGAGTGTTTAGCTTGTACCATGCAAATGAAGAGACGGGTTCTATACAGGGTGATTCACGAGCGTTGTGCCAAAAAGCTAGAGCGTGAAGGTTGGGTTGAGACAAGAAAAAAATCGTATGGGAGGGGGGGTCTATTCCCCTCCGTTAAGCCAGGAGGGGCAATTTTCTAAAAACATGACTTAAATTTGAAAAAAAAATTATTAAAAAATAACGGTAGCTCTTACAATGCCATGCTATACCTTTTTGTAAAGCCAAAGACATGTTTTTTATTGTAATTTTAAATGAAGTTATTTTATTAAACCATTTTCAAAATATTAATTTTCAAACTCAAAATTATGAAAAAAAATTAAAATAAATAATTTTAAAACAAATTTTTTTCAAAATTTTACGTAATTAAGTATTATTTTTGTACTCCAAATTCAATGCTCCTTTTAATTTTAAATCCAACACTGAAAACCGTATGGCTCTATGACTTTTTGTTGCCAAGCTATTCAAAAGTAACCGAACCTACTTCTTCACAGAAACACGAAAAAAATGGCTAAATGATACCTTGTGCCATCCAGTATGGCTAGATTTTCTTGTTTTTGTGAAGAAGTAGGTTCGGTTATTTTTCAATATCTTGGCAACAAAAAGTCATAAAACCAAACGATTTTCAGTGTTAAATTTAAAATTCATTGAAGTATTGAATTCTGAGAACAAAAATAATACCTAATTACGTAAAATTTTGAAAAAAATTAGTTTTAAAATTATTTTTTTTAATTTTTTTTCCAAATTTTGAGTTTGAAAATTAATGTTTTGAAAACGGTTCAATAAAAAAACTTCATTTAAAATTATAATAAAAAAAAACAAGTTTTTGGCTTTACAAAAAGATATAGCATGGCATTGTAAGAGCTACCGTTATTTTTTAATAAATTTTTTTTTAAATTAAAGTCATGTTTTTAGAAAATTGCCCCTCCCGGCTAAACGGAGGGGAATAGACACCCCTCCTATACGATTTTTTTCTTGTCTCAACCCAACCTACACGCTCTAACTTATTGGCACAACGCTCGTGAATCACCCTGTATATAATCAGATATAGGTACCTACTATTGTATGTACCTTATCTGTCTATATGCTTAATTCACCCGAAAATATTGTAATGTTTTTAGTCTTGGGTTCGAAAATAAAACTTATTTTCTTTTACTTTTAATTTACCACTACTATCTCTATAAATGAAACTCACTTTTATCTAAGTTCAAACTCTTTATTTATTTCCTTATCTTAGCACCACTAATTATTCACCATTTATTCGCTACCACGGTTAAAATGAAACTGTCCATTTCCGAATAAAATGTCCTATTTATACTTGGGATCAAAGTTTCCCGAACAGTCTAAGTCTCGAACCTTTCGGAATTGTCAAGATGCTTTAAAAGCTTTCAGAGCTTTCAAATTCAACATTGTTATTCAGCAGAATCATTCAGCAGAATTGTTCAGAATTTTACTGTAGTATAGACAAAAACCATATAGTAATATTTCTGTAGTAGAAACAAAAACCATTCATAAGACTGTAGTTGAGACAAACACTATTCATGTAACATTGCCCCCTTCTTAAGATTGTTCGTCCCGAACAAGTCTATCACTTCCCTGGCCATTGTAGCGGCATAGTCGGTCCCTGTGAACAACTTTCATTTTGCCTCTAACACCTCTCTGAATGCGGTAAACAACATCATTGATTCTGGTGACAACTTTGTAAGGGCCTTCCCAATTTTGCTGGAGCTTCGGTGACAGTCCCTTTTTCCGATGGGGGTTGTATAACCACACAAGATCTTCCACTTGAAACCCTGTCGTCGTTGCATGTGCATCATAACGTGTTTTCATGCGATCACTGGCATCCTTTATCTTTGTTCTGGTCCTTTCATGAATGTACATGAGTCTCTTTTTGAGATGTTCCACATATTCTTCTTGGCTTTGTGGCTCATTTGGAGGGCATCCAAATTTCACTTCACTTGGTAGTCGCATTGTTGAACCAAACAAGATTTCATAAGGAGTATGTCCTGTAGTGCTATGAACTGCGCTCCGATAGCTCATTAAAAACAGTGGAATGCATCGGTCCCAGTCTCGTTGACAGTCTTCCACTACTTTGGAAAGGTGTTCTTTGAGCGTTCTGTTAAACCGTTCTACCATTCCATCTGATTGTGGATGCAGCGGTGTTGTCCTTGTCTTATGAATGCCAAGGAGTGAGCAAACCTGTTGGAAGATATTTGACTCGAAGTTCCTCCCTTGGTCAGAATGGAGTTCTTTAGGTACACCAAATCTACTTATCCAATTGAAGACAATCTGATCCACAACCGTTTTTGCTTCTTGGTTTGGAATGGCAAACGCTTCAGGCCACTTGCTGAAGTAATCCATGATCACGAGAATATATCGGTTTCCATCGTTGGTTTCAGGAAAAGGACCTGCAATATCCATTGCAATTCTTTCGAAGGGTGCTCCAACGTTGTACTGCTGCATCACACTTTGAATTTTTCTGCCTGGTCCTTTTGTAGCAGAACAAGTGTCACATTTCCTGCACCATCTTTCGACGTCTTCTTTTGCATGAAGCCAGTAGAAACGATCTCGGATCTTTTCCAGCGTTTTGTTGATTCCTAAATGGCCTCCAGAAGTGCCATCATGCATCTCACGGAGAACTTCATTGACTTTGGACCGAGACACAACTACCTGCATCACATAGGACTTGCCATCTGCGGACTCCCACTTCCGTTTGAGTACACCTTCTTGTACATGGAGAGAGTTCCATTGAGCCCAATAGGCTTTTAACACCGGGCTTCTATCGGAAATGTCAACCCATTGTGGTTTCTCCTCGTGCTCTTTCCATGCAAGGATGGGTTCAATGTCAGAATCTTCTCGTTGAGCATTCCTAATTTCCTCGTTACTCCAGCCGGCAATGGGCTCGACTCTCACTCGTTGAGTGACTAGGGACTCCTTTTCTTCCTGACGTGAACAATGCTTGCAGTTTGATTTACATGGTCGTCGGGATAATGCATCTGCGTTGGAGTGTAGTTTTCCTTTTCGATGTTGAATCTCGTAGTGGTATGTCTGCAACCTCTCAATCCACCTTGCTACTTGTCCTTCGGGATTTTTAAAGTTCAAAAGCCACCTTAGTGCTCCATGGTCTGTTCTAAGAAGGAATTTCTGCCCATAGATGTACTTATGAAAATGTTTCGTAGCTAGTACCAGAGCTAGAAGTTCCCTCCTGGTCACGCAATAATTCCTTTCTGCCTTCGAGAGCACTTTGCTGTAATAGGCTACTACCTTTTCTTGGCCATCATGAACTTGCGACAAAACAGCCCCAATTCCAACATTGCTTGCGTCTGCATCGATGATGAACTGTTTCCCAGGAGTAGCATATGCCAGAACGGGAGCGTTACAGAGGCGTGTTTTTAGTTCCTGGAAGCTTTTCTCGCAATCACCTGACCATTTGAACTGTTTTCCTTTCTCTGTAAGTTGGTGCAGGCTTTTCGCAACTCCAGCAAAGTCTTTCACGAATCGCCGGTAATATGTGGCTAACCCAAGGAAACTTCTCAGCTGATGTTTATCTTGTGGAGTTGGCCAGTTCTTCACAGCTTCCACTTTCTCTGGATCGGTTTGTATCCCTTGAGACGAGACAATATGCCCTAAATATTTCACTTCAGTCTTGAAAAAGGTGCATTTGTCTGGGTTCAACCTAAGATGAGCTTCTCGAAGCCTCCGGAAAACTTCTCTCAAGTTCCTGCAGTGTTCGTCAAATGTTTTCCCAAAAACGATGACATCATCCAAATAAACCAGGCATGTCTTCCAAGTAAGCCCTTGTAAAACGCATTCCATCAAACGCTCAAATGTTGCCGGAGCGTTGCACAGGCCAAAGGGCATAACTTTGAATTGCCACAGACCATTACCTGTCGAAAATGCGGTTTTCTCTCGATCTTCTGGGTGAATTTCCACCTGCCAGTACCCACTTTTCAGGTCCAAAGTTGAAAACCATTGAGCTCCTGCCATTGCATCCAGAGTGTCGCTGATCCTGGGCAGAGGGTAGCTGTCTTTCTTTGTGACATCGTTCAGCCTTCGGTAATCCACGCAGAACCGGGTGCTTCCATCCTTCTTTTTGACTAGGACCACTGGTGATGCCCAAGGGCTTTTGGAATTCTCGATCAAACCTTCTTTCTGCATCGTCGAGATCATATCCGTAACCTCCGCCTGTTTGGCTAGTGGAAGGCGCCTTGCAGGTTGACGGATTGGCCTTGCATCACCAGTATCGATGCGATGTTGCACCAATTGTGTTCTTCCGTATGGTTTATCCTTTGAAGCGAAAATATCAGCAAACTCATTAATAAGGCTTCCAGCAACCTGTTGTTGTTGTTGACTTAGCTTGCAGGATTTTAGAATTTTGGACCTTAAAAAGTTGACTTCTACAGGATTTCGTACTTCTTCATCGGTGATTCTTGTTATTGCTGCCACTGGACCACATTGTCCAATAACTTCTCCTGCTTTAAGGTTGACTTCATAAGGTTTGATGTTCACTATTCTTACAGGCACCATGTTGTTCTTAGGTGCGGCAAGCGTTTTTCCCACGATGTAGTTTTGGGAACGTTGTTCAGAGTCCGGTTCTACAAAAAGGTATCGATGGTTCCCTGAATCGCCTTTTATGTTTGTCCAAACAAAGACTTCTGAAGAGGGAGGCAGGCGTAGGTCTTCTTTGACGACAGTTCTCAGGGTTGACGAGTTTTCGTTACCATAGATCATCGGAATCTCGACATTTCTAAATTTCAGAACCTGGTTACCGATATCCAGAATTACTCCATGTGCTTTCATGAAGTCAATTCCGATGATGCACTCATCGCAAATATCTGCCACTAGGAATTTATGTGAAAACTCCAGTTCTGCCAATCCGATCACTAGTTGTACTTCCCCATATATTTTAGCTGACTCACCTGTTGCCGTCTTCAGACAGTAGCTATTGGTGTTGTGTAGCCATGTCATCTTCACCACGTCTCTTCTTACAATGGAGGCGGTGGCACCGGTATCGATAGTTGCCACATATTTCTTGTCGTTTATAGCTGCTTCCATTGTCAGACTTTTATTGTCTCGTTTAGTCTGCGAGACCTGGATCGTAGTTCTGGGGCCATCGATACCCGGAACCAGCTTCTGCTCCGTGAAGTTGGTTCTTACTCGTTTCCCAGTTGCAGCAGGGATTTTGTGAGTCTCCTCTTGGCTGTTCCTCCTGCTGCCGCAATGTTGGCAAACTCCTCTTCTTAACGGCATACGACACTGGCGCTGGAGATGTCCGGTCCTGTTGCAGTTCCAGCATCGGAGAGGTCCATCACGGTGGTTGCTCTGAAATGTCGTTCTCTGGCAAGCGCACTCCTCTACAGTTACTTCTCTTACCCGATGAATGCTTTGAGAAGCCTGTTCCGCTGCTTCCATGGTGAGGGCAAACGCCAATGCTTCAGGAAGCGTCCGTTTTCCGGCCGTTCGTACTGCTCGCTGGAGGTTGATGTCAGCTAATCCACGGACAAATGCTTCAGCAGCAAATTGGTTGATAATTTCCTCACCCGCCGTTGGATATGCCAGGTGAGCCAGGCGTTCGATGTCTGCTTGGAGCTGTTGAAGAGTCTCACCTCTTTTCTGAACCCTGGTGTTAAGTTGGACCCGGAAAACTTCTTGCATATGGCCATCTCCAAAGCGTTTTTCAATCGCCTGAGTAAGAGCTTTGAAGTTGCCATGTAACTCTGCTGGTATTGTTTGCAGTAGTTCTGCAGCAGGTCCTCTGAGAGCAAGTGTCAGTGCAACAAACTTTTCTTCGTCGTCCCAGCCGTTTGTTGTCGCAGCTGCTTCAAATTGTCTTTTGTAGATCGTCCAAGAAGTTTGTCCATCAAAGGTTGGCGGATGCATGTCCTTTCTTCGCATGCAGTCCCCAGAACTTTCTCTTACTTTAATTTTTCTAACCTTTTCCAATTCCTTTGCGAATTTCTCTTCAACTTTCTCGAATCTTTCGTCTACGGTTGCAATTTGTTTTTCGATACTGTTGAGACGCTCTTCAGCAGCACCAAAATTGCTTTCAAATGCAGCAAACTTGCCTTCGAGGAGGTTTTTCTGGTCTTCAAGGCGTTCTAGAAGTTTCGCTTGTTCATCTTTTTGTTCACTTCTCTGCTCTTCTAAAAGATTCTTTTGCTCGTTTCTTTGGTCTTCTAGAAGATTCTTTTGTTCGTTTCTTTGCTCTTCTAGAAGATTCTTCTGTTCTTGAAAACGTTCGAGAAGGAAAGACATCATATTAGACATGTCGGAGCTTGTACTTACTTGCTCTTGTTCGTCTTGTATTTCAACATCCAGAAGAAATGTTTCTGGATTTTCATTTTGCTGAGTCATATTTTCCTGCAGTCTAATAATGAGGTCATTTTTGGTTCAAGCAGTAGGAAGACCCCGATTCTTTAACACTGCTCTAAGTTCAATCAAGTTAAGGGCTTTTAGAAGTTTACCCATAGTCACTTTATCACTTTTCACTTTTATTTGTCCAAATGAATTATGCACTTAAGTTTTATTTCACTTCTGACACCACTGTAATGTTTTTAGTCTTGGGTTCGAAAATAAAACTTATTTTCTTTTACTTTTAATTTACCACTACTATCTCTATAAATGAAACTCACTTTTATCTAAGTTCAAACTCTTTATTTATTTCCTTATCTTAGCACCACTAATTATTCACCATTTATTCGCTACCACGGTTAAAATGAAACTGTCCATTTCCGAATAAAATGTCCTATTTATACTTGGGATCAAAGTTTCCCGAACAGTCTAAGTCTCGAACCTTTCGGAATTGTCAAGATGCTTTAAAAGCTTTCAGAGCTTTCAAATTCAACATTGTTATTCAGCAGAATCATTCAGCAGAATTGTTCAGAATTTTACTGTAGTATAGACAAAAACCATATAGTAATATTTCTGTAGTAGAAACAAAAACCATTCATAAGACTGTAGTTGAGACAAACACTATTCATGTAACAATATGAATCTAGGATACCTACTTATGTTATTATACATAATATGTTAAAAAAAATTAAATCCTTCCGAATTTGTATAAAGTTCAAGTTTCAATTTCTACCCTTAAGCTTATGCTCTTATAGTGACATAAGCACACATTGAATCGCAATCTACGCAAAATAAATAAACAACAAAAAATCATGACCTTAAACCAAATATGAACGAGTATCTAGGTACCTACAATTTGCAAAAGTAATAAAAAAAATACCAACCACTCGAAATCACATTCATTTTTTGTTTTGCTTTTTTCACAAGACAATGGGTTCCACAAAAAAATATAAAAGATCTACAAAAATATAAAATCTTGATTTGGTGTACCTGGTGCCACCTAGTGACGTAGTAACGTAATGTTTCGTGATTCCTCTATGTATATAAACTCAATGATAGTACCTACCTACTGACCGCAATTCTTGAATACTTGTTGCAAAAATAATATTAGGTATACCTATATCTATATAATATATTTCTATTCTGTAACATTGGGTATCCTCAATAAAGAAATACTGACTTCCTGCTTCCTCTCATAAAATATCATCTAAATCTGAAATCTCACACTTCATTATAACTCCCTCCTCTTAAAGCGCTTTAAGTTATTGTTGTTGCTAAATATCAAGAAATCGCGTGCCACCTGGATACTTAACAACAACAAAAAATAACTGTAGCTGCTCCTCCGTTCAACTTAAAAATATCTATATTTCTATTGTATAACAAAATGGGGTCCACAATAAACTAAACACAACAACAATGATTCGTTGTGTTCCTCCTTTTCACAAAATATCCGTTGCACAAAAGTTTCTTCCACCCAATTAGCGTGAGGCATAGACGATTTTCTTGCAAAAGCTATTTTCATAGAAAGTCGCGACATCTGTTTTTAAAAATCAAATTCACGAACCATTTTTGAAAATAACGAAGCAAATACATCAACCATTAATTTTTCGGAATGGTTTTTAGTTTCCGGTACAATTTCCTTGTGTTGAAATGTACTTCCGGGTTAAAGTGTGTTGTGTTGGACTGGCTTTAGGTTGAATGATGCCGGTTGAAGTGTATTGGGTAGAAGTGCGTTGGGTTGGACTGGGTTGACCCCCTGCATATATGGATATTAAAAAAAATTAAATAGTTTCGAAAATTCTTTTATTTTTTAAATTAGTTTAAGAGTTTTCTCGGAAAAACTAAGTATGCAATAAAATTTCAAAGCTATACATTAATCTAGGAAAAAAAAAATTGAAAATCGAAAGGTTATTTTTGAAAAACTTTTTCAAAAAATATTTTGAAATTTATTTGAGTATGCAAATATATGGTAATCTGTAGCTTACATTTGAAAAATAATTTTAAAAAAATCAATGCGCCCGTTTCCAACATATTTCGAAAAACAAAAAATTTTTTGAAAAAATTATAAAAAATCAAAAAAAAAAGTTTTTGAAAATTTTGAAATGCCATATTAATAAAATGATGAATGACTTCCTGTGGCCAAAATTTTATTGAAATCGAATGTATAGTTTACGAGAAAATTTGATCTGAAAATACTGGTTCTATGAGAGGTACCGTTATTAGACAAATTTTGAAAAAAAATTTCGAAGCAAAAGACAGATTGTCTTGCAAAAATAGCATTCTGAAAGTTTTATCAAAATCGTTAGAGCCGTTTTTGAGAAAATCAATTTTTGTCTTCAAGATTGTATGGCAGGTGCCGTTATTTTTGGACCTAGAGCAAAAATAAAAAATCTGTTCCGAGGCACGGCCAAATAAATCCTAAATACCAAATTTGAAGCAAATGGGCCACCCGTTCAGCCTCCAGAGGCGAGAAAAGACATACAGACAGACAGACAGACAGACAGACAGACGGACGGAATTTCCAGACCCACTTTTTTCGACTTCTCCATCATCGTAATGTCATGTGTGATTGTTATCTCAATTTTTTTTTCTGCACGAGTCCATAACTTGCCTTATAGTACCTATAATCGCAAGTAAAAATGGAGTATTTGAAGACCCATTTGGAGGGGGAACCTCTACATCTGATTCAGCATTTTTCATTTTCCAGTGAGAACTACAACAGTTCCTGGGAAAAACTGAAGTCCAGGTACAACAACGAAAGAAAAATAGTATCAATACATATTGACAAAATGTTGAATGGGGGACAACAAGGAAATTCTCAGTCTGCCAATGCAATCAAAAATATGCTAGACGCGATTAAAGAAGAAGAAGCTGCTTTAAACAACATGGGCTTCGATACCTCATCATGGAGTCCAATAATAGTACACCTCACTACAAAAACTCTTGACACAGAATCGAGAAATTTATTCATTTTATTTATTTTAGCAAACTGACACTTGTCCCAAAACGCCAGAGTAGCTAAGTCAAGAATTCGCAGTCGAATTTGATGTAAATTGACCAAAAATTAACGTAATAACTTTTTTCACCTCCGCGCCTGACGTACTTGTCATCACCAGACAATAGTAGGTACAATTGTCCGTACGTGATAACAACGCATGAAATTGCGAAGATTCCGACGTAATGGCACACACCATCATATTTTCATGAATCATCATAACCTAAAAGTCAAAGTAATTCACTCACTTACCCATTCTGTCATACTTACCGTACAAGAAAATCCAGAACAACTAAAATGGCATAATTAGTACTGACCATTAAAACCGACAAACAAACAGAACTATCTCTGGAACGTAAGAAATCATATTGGAAATTAGAGCGTTGGCTGGCTGGAAAGTGGAAACATTATCCAGGAAGCCGCCAACGAACTTCATTTTGAAGAAGGCAGCCAACGACATAACAACGCAGCAGCAGAACCTGAAATACAAAAGTTTCATGTTGCGGTCATATTACTATCTCCAATACGGAGATTAATTTCCTGATTGCGTATGCAATCATAGGAAATTAAATAACAAGGTGGAGAGAGAGTATTATTATATTAAGGTAAGTAATTTGCGGTGTTTAATTTTGTCGAAGCGAAAGGGATTTATCTTTTTGCCCCGACCTGTGAAAGATGGCCGCGTCACATGGAAATTTTTTTTTTTTTAATCCATGGCCTCTATTTCGGCTTAGGACTATCCATCCCAAGGAGTAAGTGGACAACCTAAACAGGATCATTGGGCAGGACGAACGAGGCGCTGCAGGAGATCCTCGAACGGAAGATTTTACTCCCGATTACGGACTTTCTCCTGGCAACCACGTGCAGGCGCAGGATATTGCAATAAAATCTATGTGCCTCAAAAGGAAAAATATATTCTTTTAACGCTATACGCGCTTCAACCGCATATGAAGTTTCATTCTTCAAGAGGCTTATAAGCCATATGTGTAATTCTTGTTACCAGTGGACGAACACACGCGCTTGCAAGGGTGGGCTATTCGTTCATAATTCGGTGGCCATATCCTACGTGCCATTGTAAGGACGCATCGTTCGTCGGCCCGTGAAAATTGAGGAAAATTTTACTTCTCTTTATCAATTTTCTCGACATACAACACACTTATGATCCACACTTGGAACACGTTTCATACGCCCGAATCTTCGCTGATAACGTTCCTTTGACGGAGGCCGTCACCAAAACATCCATCTGTACCGATCTATCGGCGCACCACAGAGACCACTCATTGGACCTCCTAGTGACTCACCGGCAGGAAGCACCTTTTATTTTTCAGAGACGTCATCAGAACCCAGCCACGACAGGCTGAAGATACACGTCGTGGGATTGGTTACACGTCGTGAGATTTTACACACACGTTGCAGGATTTAAGACACACGTCATGGGATTTTACAAATCATATCACTCACCGCGGGAACATATATGGACGTCTGGCGAGTGCAAGTTCACCGATGCCGGTCCTTTAATTTACAACTGCACCGTAATTAACTTTAAAGGCATCGCGGGATCGAAACGCACTTTTTCATCACTTATTTCACTTGTTCCCAGCAGTTCCTGCTTTATTCATTTATCAATAAGATTTATAAGTATGCAACCAATATACCCAGGTAAAGATCTTTTCAATTTATTTACTGTGTAATATCCTTTGGGAGCTTAGAAGCTCAAGCACTCTACCATCACACATATATTGTGTGGGGTGTGCATAAGCACCATCAAGATCACGTCCAACGCAAGCGTTGGCAACTAAGACCACGGACGGTGGTATCGTATTTTGATTTTGGTGGAAGATAACATTGCAACTAGATGCTATAGTTGACCTAAGATGCAAGTGCATGAATTATAAATTATCTTTATCTATATTATAATTGTATTTGGAATCAAAAGTGCATATCTTATTTCTAATTTCCGACTTTATTTCAATCGTGAGTACATAAATTTACCCGGTGATATCAGCCTATAGTTCGCGAAGAATTTACATTTGAAATTTATTCATAAACAACTACCGCTTATAGTGTTAAGATCGGTCTCTTTTAAAAAGAAATAACTTTCAGAGCCCGTGCTCCTAGTTTTGTGTTTTGATTCCTAAAGCATATGCTGCATCAATCTACAATTTCATTCGCATTTGTAGATGTATCTTTAAAAACTATGTATTTTGTTTTGTGTTACTTTTTTTCACTCGGTCGTTAAGACTAGTTATTTTTTTTATCACTGTTCGTGTCGGTAGCGACCAACCGCGTTAGCGTTCCAATCGCCGCGTTAAATTGTCTTTTATATTATCCTCACTTAGCTCTCAGCTACACAGTCGCACTTGATTTTCACTCGCGTTTTTCGCAATTTACCTCTTGCTTTCGGTATACAGCTGTCGTGCCAGTCGATTACAGACATCATAGCTTTAGCTACTTTTCGTCTTCTACACTTTTTTTATTCAACTGATCGTTTCTTCCATACGTAGGAATGAACCAAAATAAATCATAAAGAGAACTATACAAGCCACCTCAAAGATATCCAGATATACCAGATACCGAGATTATCGTCAACAGTCGCATTAGAGCAATAATCAGCAACATAGTGGTAGCAATTTAGTAGTTGAGTATATTTATAATCATTCTTTTACAGCCAAATTCAGGAGTGCACTTCCGAAGCTTCGCTAAGTGGACATTAAATCCCCACTGCCATATTGGCAGTGCTGTATTGATATAAACTATATTTATTACTTTTGCTTTTTACACTCTATTGCTATTAACATCTGTTTAATCGAGTATATGTGGGAAGGCGAACTGCAATCCCATGTATATGGTACTATTATATACACATTGATTTCCTCTTTTTTTATTGATTTTGAGGGTTGGTTATATTCACGCTCGACCACGGCATTAATAGTGGAATTGGGTTATCTTCGATTAAATTTTAACTATCACATTTGTGAAGATTATAGTTGTCGAATCTCGTTGAGTTAGATACTATCTATCTAACAGTCGACAGTAATTTTTTTACCGCCGCGTCGAATATCGTTTTCGTTTTCGTTCATAGCGTCTATGCTATCGGTCCACGTCTGCCTCTTTCACTCTCTTTAAAACTTGTTGTATGTGTACTACAATTGTATGTTAGGTATCATGTAGAATTTGATTTATAATTTTCAAGTCCCAGTCTAACATAAGAGGACTTATGGAAACTATTAACTAGAATTGAAATTCCATTAAAGATTCAAATAGTTCAAAGAATTTGACATTATTGAAATTCACCTTTAAGAAGTAAACATAGAATCTAGACGATAATAAGAAGTTTTACTATCTAGAGTTTACATGTATGGCAACAGAAGGCATTTGTCAAGTTAAGCATTTTTATTTACATTTTTTTTTTTTGATAAGGTAATATTAAGTAACTATTAAGACAAAAAGTTAAAAAAAAGAAGAAGCCTTTTATAACGTTTTTACAAAATAAATTCTAGTTGTTCTTATTCACTTGAAGGAACTTTTCAGATTTCCTTGAGAAGATATAGACCATGTCGACCATGGAGTAAGTTATTTTCTAGGGAGGGTGGTACCCCTCTCTCTTCTTTGGAAGGATATGAAGTGTGTGCGCAGTTTTTTTTTTAAGTTTTAGGTTGAAGTTTAGGAGAACAGTATCTTGCTAATGATACTATGTCTTTGATAGGATCAATATATAAGCAGGAAGCAGGCAATAGTCGTTGCTTGCTTTTCAATTAAAGGGGTTGCCCAGCAAACATAACGAGTCAAGGGGACTCACCGGTCCATTGGACAACCATGGTCAGTTTCAAGAGAGATGATTTTTGGAACTGAGATGGGTGGGTTGAGAGACCAGGGGGGATCAATCGACATCTCGATCCTCCCTCCCCTCTAAGTTAGACACCTCGTCATCTACATGCAGCACATCATCGTGGCAGCTGCATGCTCAGATGTTAACAACACGCCACAGCAACCTCGAATACCTAGGGTTCGCTTTTTTTTATATACTTACGTGTCGTGTTCTTATGGGTAGGTACAGTAGTGCCAGACAGCATTCTTCTCTTTTCTATCTACGTCCACTCGTTAATTTAAAAGAGGTGCGTTATTGAATCATCCTCTTCTTTTCACTCAATTCACGCTGATCTTTTTTTCGGAGACTATGAGGGCCATCAAGCATTAAAAAAATTACTATTCGGAGGGTACTTGAGTGAAGAGATTCGTTGGCTGTTGACAATTACAAATTTTCTTGACTTCTTTAAATTATATTTCCTATAGATATAAATTTTACGTTACAGATGGCGCCCAACGTGGGGCCCGAATTAGTTGATGAAGAAGAGATTATAATTGATTAAAGTTAGGTCGATTCAGAGTGACGTAGAAAGGAGTTAGGAATTTTTCGAAAATATTTGTGAATTTTTTTTTTCTGGAAGTATCGTTTGTATGATGATCAGGTTTCTTAGACAGGGAATGCCATCGAGATAAGTGGTGCATACACTATTTTGTCCAGTGATTTGGTGAAGTCTTTCCTGAGTCAGCTGTTGCATTAGGTCTACCCATTCGTCTCTACCTCTTGTCACTTAGGTTTGTCTTCGATCTCTGTCCGGATTAAGCAGTAGTTATGCTTGATCGTCAGTAGCAGAGGTGTTGATAATTTCCAGTTCGTAAAGTCTGAGAACCCGTTCGCACGAGAGCAGTTTCAGCAGGTCTTCTGACCGGTGGTTGGAGCCTTTAGCCCGACGCACGTCAGCTGCAGAAGCTGGTCATTCACTCAAATGCGACCCAAGTTGTTTCAACTGCAAGTCGATTTACTTCTTTTATTCATTGTACCACCCATACAGTTGTTTTAGAAAGTTTCAGCCAGTTCTGATATTCTTTAGGCAGAAATAGGATGTAAACGGACATGGAGCGCTAACGGGTAGTTGGAGTTTTTGTACCCGATGTACGTCTGCAGTAGTGCAATGTTCCTATCGCATACCTGATCAACTTTTCGATTGGAAGTATTGTCTTTTCTTTTACAACCAAAACGCCGTAAAGTATTTGAGTCTACACACGCTAAAACTTTTTCTTGTTAATTATTTTCCTTTTAAGTCAGTTAGGTATATATAACCGCGACAACACACACACCATGTTCCAAGGAAAGGAGGGTTACCACCTCCCGAATCCTGTATGAGACACCATTTATATACATTTAAGTTTTTTTTGAGATTTAGTACAGTTTAGTATTTAGTTTTTTTTAGATAGTTGGAAGAAACTCTTTGGTTTCCAAGGTATCTAGTTTTTTTTTTTTTTTTTGAGTATTCCGTCGACCAAGTTGGGACGTAAATGCTTGATTGTCGTGTAAGTTCGGATAGTGCCCATTATTCAGTTTTTTTTTTTTTTTTTTTTTGATAGAGCCCGCCTTTAGAATTTATAATTACAGCTTATAGATATTGGGATAGAGCCCGCAATTATTGAATATATTAAATTATTGAAATTTAGTTTTTGGATTCCAATTAAGATTCCAAGATTTAAGTATCAACACTTATTTTCGAATTTCATTGATAGAAATTAAGCATATATTTTAAGAACATACTTATTAGGATATGTCATGCACAGGCCTCACAATACGGTCATGAAAGGAAAAACTCGATTGTGATGAAAACCGCAGAAAATGCCTCGGCTGAAAGAAATAAAAATTTTGACGACCCCCCCCCCCCCCCCCCCCCCCCGTTTGTATGATGATCAGGTTTCTTAGACAGGGAATGCCATCGAGATAAGTGGTGCATACACTATTTTGTCCAGTGATTTGGTGAAGTCTTTCCTGAGTCAGCTGTTGCATTAGGTCTACCCATTCGTCTCTACCTCTTGTCACTTAGGTTTGTCTTCGATCTCTGTCCGGATTAAGCAGTAGTTATGCTTGATCGTCAGTAGCAGAGGTGTTGATAATTTCCAGTTCGTGAAGTCTGAGAACCCGTTCGCACGAGAGCAGTTTCAGCAGGTCTTCTGACCGGTGGTTGGAGCCTTTAGCCCGACGCACGTCAGCTGCAGAAGCTGGTCATTCACTCAAATGCGACCCAAGTTGTTTCAACTGCAAGTCGATTTACTTCTTTTATTCATTGTACCACCCATACAGTTGTTTTAGAAAGTTTCAGCCAGTTCTGATATTCTTTAGGCAGAAATAGGATGTAAACGGACATGGAGCGCTAACGGGTAGTTGGAGTTTTTGTACCCGATGTACGTCTGCAGTAGTGCAATGTTCCTATCGCATACCTGATCAACTTTTCGATTGGAAGTATTGTCTTTTCTTTTACAACCAAAACGCCGTAAAGTATTTGAGTCTACACACGCTAAAACTTTTTCTTGTTAATTATTTTCCTTTTAAGTCAGTTAGGTATATATAACCGCGACAACACACACACCATGTTCCAAGGAAAGGAGGGTTACCACCTCCCGAATCCTGTATGAGACACCATTTATATACATTTAAGTTTTTTTTGAGATTTAGTACAGTTTAGTATTTAGTTTTTTTTAGATAGTTGGAAGAAACTCTTTGGTTTCCAAGGTATCTAGTTTTTTTTTTTTTTTTTTGAGTATTCCGTCGACCAAGTTGGGACGTAAATGCTTGATTGTCGTGTAAGTTCGGATAGTGCCCATTATTCAGTTTTTTTTTTTTTTTTTTTTTGATAGAGCCCGCCTTTAGAATTTATAATTACAGCTTATAGATATTGGGATAGAGCCCGCAATTATTGAATATATTAAATTATTGAAATTTAGTTTTTGGATTCCAATTAAGATTCCAAGATTTAAGTATCAACACTTATTTTCGAATTTCATTGATAGAAATTAAGCATATATTTTAAGAACATACTTATTAGGATATGTCATGCACAGGCCTCACAATACGGTCATGAAAGGAAAAACTCGATTGTGATGAAAACCGCAGAAAATGCCTCGGCTGAAAGAAATAAAAATTTTGACTTTGGTATGACGATCGGAAAACACAGCCTGCACGATACCACCTCTGACAACGGACTCAGGCTCATCGATTTTGCAACGGGAAAAAACATGGTGCTGAGCAGCACGCGATTCCCACGTCCCGACATCCGCAAGGGCACATGGCGATCCCCAGATGGTCGAACCTGCAACCAAATCGACCATGTTGTGATTGATGGAAGACACTCCTCCAGCATTATGAATGTCCGTACATTCCGAGGAGCAAACATCGATTCGGACCACTACCTAGTCGGTGCAAAACTTAGGGTACGGATCTCCATGGAAGTTCTTAGGCGAACACCGACTACACCTAGGAAATTCAATGTTGGACGTCTTCAATCGGAAGAGACCGCCGCTGCCTATGCCGACCGCGTATCCCTTGAGCTTGCGAGAAATCCTTCGACTGATGACATGAACCCGGAAGACCAATGGCAGCTATGTCAACAAGCCATAAGAAGTGCTGCGTCAGAGGTATTGGGCTTCTCACATCCACCCCCCAGAAACCCCTGGTTCGACTCCGAATGTGCTCAGGCAAACAAAGCCAAAACGGAGGCATACAAGTCGTGGCTCCAGAGAGATACTAGAGCATCCAGAAATCTCTATGTTGAGCGAAGGAAAGTTGAGAAACGTCTACTCAGGAGAAAGAAAAAAGAACACCAGCAACGCGAAGTCGAGGAGATGCAGAGATGTTTTTGCAGAAAAGAGGTACGAAACTTCTATAAAGGGGGGAAACAGTCTACATCCGGTTTCACAAGCCGCCCTGGGCCCTGCAAAGATAAGGATGGAAATATCATAGTAGAAACGCAGGCGATGTTAGCCATCTGGAGAGACTACTTTAACCGGTTGCTAAATGTCGATGACAGCCCAAAATCAAATTGTTCCAGTTAATCTAGATGAAGACCACGAACTACACCCGCACGACCAAAATGAAATCAAAGTAGCCATCACCAGACTAAAGATGAATAAGGCAGCTGCAACTGCGGCAACTCATCTGCAAAATATGGTCGGAGGAAAGTATGCCCGATGAGTGGAATCTCAGTACCATCTGCCCGATTCACAAAAAAGGAGACCGCCTCCTCTGCGCCAACTATAGAGGCATAAGCCTTTTAAACATCGCCTATAAGATCCTGTCCAGCGTTTTATGTGAACGTCTCAAGCTGTTTGCTGACGACCTGATAGGTCCTTACCAATGCGGCTTCAGACCTGGAAAATCTACCGCCGACTAAATATTCACATTACGCCAGATCCTGGAGAAAACCCAAGAGTATAACATCGACACCCACCACCTGTTCGTCGATTTTAAAGCCGCCTACGACAGTGTTAATAGAGTTGAACTGTATCGTGCCATGTCTAACTTTAGAATCCCTGCTAAACTGATACGCCTGTCCAAGTTGGTAGAGACTCTACTGAAACCTTCGAAACCACCAGAGGGCTAAGACAAGGTGACGCACTGTCCTGCAGCTGTTTTAATATTGTGCTTGAAAATGTAATAAGGAGCACCCATGCCAGTACATCAGGCACCATTTTCAATAAATCGACACAATTACTTGGGTTTGCTGACGACATAGACGTGATAGGAAGAACAAAGCGAGCAGTAACCGGTACTTTCACTACTATGGAGTCAGCAGCAAGCAGAATGGGGCAGAAAATAAACGAGGACAAGACGAAGTATATGCTTTCATCAACAAAAGTCCAATCCCACCACCGACTTGGTCAGAACGTAACCATTGATAGGTATAACTTCGAGGTAGTCAGTGAATTTGTCTACCTGGGCACTGCTGTAAACACAGGCAACAACATCAGCGCTGAAATCAAACGCAGACTAACTCTTTCTAATCGCTGTTTCTTTGGGCTGAGTAAGCAATTGAGGAGTAAAGCCCTATCGAGAAGAACAAAGGTGACACTGTATAAAACACTCATCATCCCGGTCCTGCTATATGGTGCGGAAGCATGGACCCTCTCCCAATCGGATGAAAATTCACTTGGAGTCTTCGAGAAAAAAGTTCTGCATACGATATATGGTCCTGTCTGCGTAAATCGCGGAAACAACGTTTGGAGAAGAAGATATAACAATGAACTGTACGAGCTGTACAGCGACATAAGCCTAGCCAGAAAAATTCGAATCCAAAGACTAAGATGGCTGGCCATGTAGAGCGAATGGACGTCGACGCTCCAGCTCGTAAAGTCTTCAACGCCAAACCCGAGGGAGTCAGAAGCCAAGGTAGACCTCATTTTGATGGAGTGACTAGGTATAGGGAGACATCCGTCAACTTGGAGTACGAAATTGAAGACAGCAGGCTAGAGATCGAGCCGGCTGGAGGGGTATTCTCAGCAAGGCCTTGGAGTACCACGCTCCAGTGGCGCCAACTTAAGTAAGTAAGTAACTTATTAAGATTTCTGAAAATACGTTGAAGTGACGTTTTTAGTAGACGATGTACCGATCTATTCGCGTTACTATTATTAGATATTTAAGATTTGATTGAATTACTCTTCAGCAAATAACCATTGAAGGTATTGCTCATGGTTTATTTGAAATTTTCAATTTTTACTTCGGACTTACCTTTTTTCTTATTATTGTTATATTACTTGAGTAGTATCCGTTCGAGGATTTCTCACGGACTACTTGAATTTCTTTTATCCACCGGGTTTACGAATTTACATTGAATTGTATTAACACATATCCGTTGAAGGATCTGCTCACGGTATATTTGAAAATTTTTGTTTCATACTCTGATTTACCCTTTTATTGCTATATTACTTGAGTAGTATCCGTTCGAGGAATTTCTCACGGGCTACAATACCTTATCTTTTGAACTCTTGAGTTACCCGTCTGTTGTTATCCGTCCGTTTACTCTCGCAGTTGAATGAGCGGTTCAGGTCGTAAGCGAGCCGTTAAGAGTACTTTTATTTCGAAGTACAAAGACTTCATAGTCATGGCTCCAGGGGCACCAAAACCCAAACCTGGTCGTAGCCAGGATGAACCTGTTGACCATCAGTCCGACGATGGAGTCAATCAGGCAGAGAATAACACTATCGAGAGAAGTATTGAAGTGGACGATGGTGAGTTGGAGGCAGCCGAAGAGCAGCTTAGCCAAGACGCGGTTGATCGTTCAGCGTACATTCAGCAGGTAGTTTCTGCTACCATAGATCTGCATAGAGTCAACGATAGACAATTTATGGCAGAGGAATTAGCTAAGAGTCAAGCACGTTTGCTTGAGCAAGTTGCACAGCTACTCCAAAACCGTACTGTCAAAGCTACTCAACCTGCTGCTCCTTCGAAGCCACCTGCACTACCGACTGCTACTTCAACACAGAAAATCGCACGGCAAGTAATTTTAGCCAACCCAGACACTGCACGTGTCGTAAATCTCAATGTCCACCCTGAGCCAACCACGTCCAGAAATTATCAGTCTGCTTTTGTGCCTATTGATGAAGACTTAGTGAATCGCACCACACCCAACTACGAGCCAGCTAGAGTGCTTCCCTTGCCGGAAGTTAATCCAGCCCAAATGCCTCAAGGCTCAAATTTAGACGAGTTTATGACGCGCTTAAACGAGTTTAACCTTAATGATACTTCTACTTCCTCGCCACATAGAACACCACCATCAAACGTTACGTCTGTGAACCGAAACCCTCAGTTCCACAAATGGGGTTTGAAATTCGATGGCAGGAACATGTCAGTTGACGATTTCCTGTTCCGCCTCGAATGCATACGTTACAGTTATGGTGTCCCGTGTAAGGAAATCAAGATGAATTTCTATCATTTCGTGTCAGGTTCCGTAGAGTCATGGTACTTGGTGTACTTGAAAAGCAACAAACACACTACGTGGGACGCTTTAAAGACTGCTTTGGTAGAGCAATACCGCAGTTTAGAGACTGACACAGAGCTTTTCAGAAAGCTTTCAGATCGTAAGATGCTGAGTGGTGAATCTTTCAACGATTTCTACGATGCTATTCTACACCTGAACTCCAGGATGCGCGCCCCTAGACCTGAAAAAGAGCTCATCGAGATAATTAAAACTAATGTCCGTAGGCGTATGAGTGAACTCCTGATCACTTATAGTCCGTCTAGCTTAAGGCAGCTAGCTTATTATTGTCGAGCTATTGAAAAAGCTCAATCTCAATACGAGAACACACGTCCAGGTTTCCTGTCAGGTGCACAACGTCCACCTGCAAGGCGATATGTCAATGAAATCGAAGAAGAGCCTTGTCAGGATTTAACGGTGGCATTGCCCACTACCACCATCGAAGCAATCCAGAGGGATCGCAAGTTGCAGAAATGCTGGAATTGCCAAGTATTTGGCCACAATTTTCGCGATTGTGCGAAACCAATAGATGAGATATTTTGCTTCCGTTGCGGAATGGCTGAGGCGTATAGCCCTACTTGTCCTAAGTATGCAGCGGGAAACGAGAGGAGGAATAACCTAACAACCGGGGGGTTCGCTCCGATTAGACGTACCCGGAAGTCAAGTGTCTAAGCCGACAAAGCCTCTTAAACTTCCAAAGATAACAATTTTAAAACCGAATAAGAAACTTAATGAATTACCGAACGATAACATGAATGATCGTAGAACAATCCCAACTTTGAATGAAAAACCCAAACCGAATACAAATTTGAATTTTAAGAATGAATTAACTGAACCATTATACCGTAAATCTTTCCATGAGAGATTACGCAATTACAATGAATTGCGTAAAAGAATTGTCACTTTCCCAGAGTTGCCCAAACGGATACGACGGATAAGGGAGCGCTTCCATCGGAAGCGGACTACTTACCGTAACATTGCGTCAGCAGCCTTAGGCCGAGAATCGAATGACCCACGTCCTTATGTGACCGTCGGTTTATTCGGTGATAACTTTTTAGGTCTTCTCGATTCAGGGGCCAGTATTAGTTGCCTAGGCACTAACATACTTCCCTATTTAAAAGACAAAAATGTTATGGAAAGGAAGGTAGAGACTACCGTGTCCACTGCCGATGGACACAAGCAATCCATAGTGGGAGTGGTAACAACGACGATCCAGTATAAAAACGTGACTTAAGATATAGATCTATATATCGTGCCATTGTTAAGCCACCGTCTATATTTAGAAGTTGACTTTTGGTAAAAGTTCCAGATCGCACCTAATGTTATTGCGGGTGTTTCAGGAATTGCGACCAGTGGGCCAGATGAGAGACCCACCACCCAAATAAAGTTGAATGATGAAGAGTCTAAACGACTAGATGCTGTTGTTCGTAGGTTTCCTTCTTTCGCCATCAATGGTCTCGGGAAAACGAACCTAGTGCAGCATTACATAGATACGGGAGATGCCGTACCAATAAAGCAGAGGTACTATCCTGTATCTCCGGCGATACAAACTCTCATGTATGCGGAGTTGGACCGCATGCTTTCGTTAGGAGTCATCGAGGAAAGTTCCAGCGCATGGAGTTCCCCAGTGGTGCTTATTCGCAAACCTGGTAAGAACCGATTGTGTCTGGACTTTCGGAAGGTGAACTCAGTGACAAAGAAAGATGCTCGTCCTATTGCGCATATTGAGGGGCTGCTGGCACGTCTGACAGAGACACGTTACATTTCTAGCGTGGATCTGAAGGATGCGTTTTGGCAGATACCACTGGAGCAAAGTTCGAGGGAGAAGACCGCTTTTACGGTACCTGGCCGACCACTGTAATAATTTAAGGTCATGCCCTTCGGTCTATGTAATGCAGCACAAAGTCTGAGCTACTAAATGAGTCGTGTAATCCCATCGGGATTACGAGATCAAGTTTTTGTATACTTGGACGATCTATTGGTGGTGTCGAAGGATTTCGACGAACACCTGGAGACTCTGGAGATAGTCGGAAAGTGTTTGACGAATGCAGGACTGACGATAAACATCGAGAAAGCGAAGTTTTGTTTTGGTGAGCTTCACTATCTCGGTTGTAAGGTCGGTCAGGGTTGCTTGAAAGCTGATCCAGACAAGATTACAGCAAACACTAACTTCCCTTTACCAACCACAACTCGCCAAGTTCGCCGATTTCTCGGTATGGCAGGTTGGTATCGGCGATTTGTTAAGGATTTCAGCACCCTAGCCGCACCCTTGACCGAGACACTGAAAAAAGGGAAAAGTCTTCAAGCTAGGTCCAGAAGCTATTGAAGCATTCCTGCAAATCAAACAAGCTTTGACTTCAGCGCCTGTATTGGTCAATCCAGACTTCTCCAAGGAATTCATCATTCTCTGCGACGCATCCGCGACTGGCATCGGATGTGTACTCTGTCAGCGGGACGAATCTGGGGTGGAGCAGCCTATATACTACTTCTCCCGGAAACTGAATGCTGCCCAGAGAAACTATTCGGTGACAGAGCGCGAGTGCTTAGCAGCTTTTGAAGGCATCCAAAAGTTCAGATCGTACGTTGAGGGATACCATTTTCGTGTCATTACAGACCATTCCAGCCTGAAATGGCTGATGACTATGAAGGATCCAACCGGAAGATTAGCGAGGTGGAGTATGCGTCTCCAAGGTTTCGATTTTGTGATAGAGCATAGATAGGGAACATTAAATGTCGTGCCAGACGCTCTGTCCAGAGCATATGAAGACGATGAGTTGACAGTGTCAGCTTTCCTTTCATGTCTACCGCAGATCGATGCCTCGGAGATACTCCACATCGATCTTGAGGATCCGTCCTTTAAGTCCGAAGGTTACCTTGATATCATCAGTCATATCCGGAAGGAACAGGAACGGTTACCTGACCTCAAAGTGTCGGAAGGGTATGTGTACAAGCGCACTAAACATGCGGTTGGTAATCCCTTGGCGGATGATCTAACTTGGAAGTTGTGGGTCCCATCAGAGATGACGGAGTCTCTACTCTCATTGGCTCACAATCCGCCGCGTGCTTCGCATGGTGGGGTGGTGAAGACTATTTATCGGTTGAGAGATAGGTTATACTGGCCTGGTATGTTCACTCAGGTCAAACTATACGTAGACCGGTGTGAAACGTGTAAGACCAGTAAAGCAGCCAATATGACATTGCGAGCAGAGATGGGAAACAGTTTTGAAGTTGAAAGGCCATTTCAACATTTATATGTTGACTTCCTCGGGCCGTACCCTAGATTGAGATCTGGTAATGTTTATATTCAATTCAATTTTCAATTTTCAAATGATTTTATTTCATATAATATACAAACATTTTGGTATCTACTCATTACATGACATGGCATACACGCCGTCTGCCAGTTAGCAAATAATACTTTGTACAATTATACAATTTATAATAATTGAAGTGTTTCAAATTGATTTTAAAAAAGTTCCTTTATAATTCGATTTCTGTAACCAAGTGCTATCTTAATATACTGATACAGAACCTCCCAATCAGACTCCCCGTTAAGAATTTTAATTATTTCTGCTTCACTAAGGTAACTCTTCCCAATGGTACTTCTTCTGGTTTCCACAAGAATCGGGCATCTACCCAGGAAATGAAATACGTCCTCCTTCTCTCTAAGGTTACATAACTCACACATTTCTTGTAAATCGCTTCTATGTGGTAAGTAGTTTGGGGGGAGTAACTCTCCTCGTGCTTTTAAAATGAGTGACATGAGGTCGGTTAAGTACTCCACCCTGAAGTAGTTGCTAGTCGACAAGTTGTAGTTCAGTTGCGCATATATGCTCCTATGAGACGAGCTTGTGGCTTTCCCAACATACTCTTCTCGTTTTCTTCCGTCTACCAAACTAATCAGGCGATAGAGTTCGCTTTTCCACGTGTCCATCCTACCATCTTGAAGTGAAAGTGAAAGCCCACAGTACTCGGCTAAATTTCTCCAAGACTCAAACCATGATGTTTTTTTTCGGATAACCAGCATTGTTATTTTTTTGGTAAACGACTGTCTTCCATTTCGGTTGTTCTGAGTACGTAGTCAATCTGCATTTTGAGTGTCGATATGAATAAAGGAGAAAGGCCTGTCTCCAGCATAAGGATGTGGTTAGCCGTACTGTTTGGTAACCTCAAAGTTCGTTTAAGGAAGAATCTGAAAAGTTGTTCTACTTCACGAAGTAGTTTTTGTTTTTAGTGGACTTTATTGAATTGAAATTCAAAATAAAAGTTTAGTGACCTTTAGTCCAAATGCGTTTCGCCCAGGTACAACAGTTGGGCTCATCAGTAAGATGCTGTTGTACCCTTCTAAGACGCAAAATTTTGGTCGATGGTTACCGACATTTGATAAAATTACAGCATGAATACACTGTGAATTCTATTTTTAGGGGAATTCGTTTGAATTTATGCACCTAAAACTATACATATATTAATATATATATAAACACCCGTGGTCTAGCCGAAGTTAACGAAGTAGTTTTTGTTTTTAGTGGACTTTATTGAATTGAAATTCAAAATAAAAGTTTAGTGACCTTTAGTCCAAATGCGTTTCGCCCAGGTACAACAGTTGGGCTCATCAGTTAGATGCTGTTGTACCCTTCTAAGACGCAAAATTTTGGTCGATGGTTACCGACATTTGATAAAATTACAGCATGAATACACTGTGAATTCTATTTTTAGGGAAATTCGTTTGAATTCATGCACCTAAAACTATACATATATAAATATATATGTATATACACCCGTGGTCTAGCCGAAGTTAACGAAGTAGTTTTTGTTTTTAGTGGACTTTATTGAATTGAAATTCAAAATAAAAAATTAGTGACCTTTAGTCCAAATGCGTTTCGCCCAGGTACAACAGTTGGGCTCATCAGTTAGATGCTGTTGTACCCTTCTAAGACGCAAAATTTTGGGCGATGGTTACCGACATTTGATAAAATTACAGCATGTATACACTGTGAATTCTATTTTTAGGGGAATTCGTTTGAATTCATGCACTTAAAACTAAACATATATAAATATATATATACACCCGTGGTCTAGCCGAATAAGGTGGCTTCGTATTCCACATCTTTACATTGCATCACACCTTTCCAAGTTGCATTTAGTGCACTTTTGGATTTTGCTAGTTTGTCTACCATATAGTTCTTGAGGTTCAAACTCCTAGAGATCCTGACACCGAGATAGGTATATTCTTTAACAACCTCAATACTTTGCTCTCCAAATTTCCACATTTCATTGCGACAGTTGCGACCTCCACCATTGCGAAAGATCATTATTTTGGATTTTGCGAGATTTACCTGTAGTCTCCATTCATTGCAGTACTTAAACAATATATTGATCATCATTTGGAGACTTCCAGGTGACTCGGCTAGGACGACGATGTCATCCGCGAACATTAATACTTTGATTAGAAGATCGTCTGAAACCCGTACTCCCCTTTGCAAAACCTCTTCTATGTCATCGATAAACAAGGCAAACAGAAGAGGGCTTAAGCTGCAGCCTTGTCTTAGTCCTATTTCTATTCGAAATTGCTCCGACATCTTGTTTCTATATACAACCGCAGAAGTTGTTGAATCATACATAAGTTCTAAAATGTTTCCAAACTCCTTTGTTGTACATCTTCAAAACAAGTGTTTTTCTGTCTATGGTATCAAAAGCCGACTTAAAATCAATAAAGAAAGCATAAAGCTTTTTCTTGTTACTAACAAATATTTCGGCTATGTTGGCGAGTGAGTAAATTTGGTCAATTGTTGAATAATTTTCCCGAAAGCCAGCTTGTGACTCACTCAACAAGTTGTTACACTGAACCCATTTATAAAGCCGTTTTGAAAGAAGTTTAGCCAGAATTTTCATTGAAGAATTCAGTAAGGATATGCCCCTATAGTTAGCCGGGACCCCGTTGTCATCCTTTTTGAAAATAGGGCAGGTAATAGCCTCTCTGAAGCAATCTGGTATACTGGTGCTATCATATGCTTGGTTTAGAGCTTTGGTTAAACTTTCTAGGAACAGGAAAGTGCTGAACTTGTAGAATTCTTGGGGTATTCCATTAGATCCCGGGGACTTATTATTTTGTAGCTCATTTAGGACTGTTTGTACCTCTAAGCAAGAAAATGGGGCATCCAGCTCGTCGTTCTCGAAATATGGTATCGCAAATTGAAACGAAGAAGAGAAATTTTCTTGCGTTAGCATCCTGAAGTGTTCTACCAAGTCATCCATTTCAAGTGTTCCAGCAACTTGTTTGTTCGGTTTGCTGTTCATTTTCCGAACAGTCTTCAAGAACTCACCCGTATTTCAACAGCTCGCAAGGTCTCGAGCAATGTTATTTGCGTATATTTGTCTTTTGTTCTTTAAAATTTCCTTGTAATATTTGTTGATAGTAAGGTATTGTTTTTTAAAGTAAGTATTTCCTGGAAATCTCCTAAATAATCTTAAATAAGCGAATGATTTTCTACGGGCATCCAAGCAATCTTTATCAAACCATTTTTTCTGATAGAGGATTGTGGTATAGGTATTTGGCCTACATTGCATTGGTATGGAGTTCTTAACCATTTCTTCAAGTTCCGATAAACTGGGTTCATGTTCCAGGAAATTCCTTTCTTGTTGAAGTAGTGTGTTGTTTAAAGTTTCTGCATACTTTTCAGCAAAAGCATTTTTCCACTTGTGTCTGACCCGTAAAGGTGACTCTTCTGATTGCCTTTGATTATTATTGTTGATGTTAACTGTCATTTGTATCGGCAAATGATCGGTATGTTTTTCAGTTAAAATTTTGAATTCGTCCATCGCGTTATTCCATTCACCTGACACCATCGCATAATCTATTACTGAATTGCCTTGTGGTCCTATAAATGTGAAGTCCCCTGATGCATCTCTGTCCGTAGTTCCATTGCATATACTAAGTCCAAAGGAGTTACATAGATCCACAACTCTTTTTCCTTCCCTATTGACCACGACATCTCTCGAACCACGATTCCTTTCCATTAGCTTATTTTCACTTTCTAAGTTTCCTGTTCGTGCATTGAAATCTCCAATAAGCAAAATATTAGATAAGTTACTAACAAACAGAGTATCTTCAAGTTTATTGAAATCGTTTTCCCAGTTGTTGCAGTTCAAGTATACAGGGATTAAGTTGAGTACACGTCGATCCATCTTGATTTCCATTGAAGTCAGGTCTCCTGTTTGCTTATAAGAACAATTAATGCCTTTTAGGTTATGTTTGTAGCCCATAAGAACTCCTCCACTTGCTCGACCCTTTCTATTTATTCTACCTGCTGGTACCCACATTAAGTTGTATTCTGCGAAACTTGCTTCGAATTTTCTTTAAATTTTTTTAGTTACGTGTGTTTCAATTAGTATAAAAATTTCATTTTGATTAATAAAATTTATAAAATCTATTATTTCAAACTTATTTCCTAAACCTCCAATATTATAGCTTACTTCTTCTTACTTCTAATTTTTATGAATTCATAATTCTGGCAGACGGCTTTGGCCTACTTATAATTTTTAAAATTGAAATGTGTCAAAGTGTCAGCACTTGCATCCAAAGCACCATGATCTACTCTATTCCTATTCCTATATCTATTAATGTATATCGCAATAGTGTTGGATCAATTAACTAAATTTGTCTTCATCAAACCACTGCGCAAGGCAACAGCCGCGAGCGTGGTCAGGTTTCTGAAGGACGACGTATTCTTGGTATATGGAGTGCCAGAGAGTCTGCTCTCTGACAACGGTACTCAATTTGTTGGTAAGGAGTTTCAGAAGTTCCTAGATGTTTTCGGGGTCAAACACTACCGAACGGCCGTGTATGCTCCCCAGTCGAACGCAAGTGAACGCGTGAACCGTTCAATTCTTGCGGCCATTAGGTCGTATGTCAATCCTCGACAGACGGATTGAGATGCCCATCTGTCTTGAATCAGCAGTGCACTGCGCACGGCAGTGCATTCAACTCTTTCAATGTCCCCGTACGAAGCCTTATTCGGGCAGCGTATGATAGAGCATGGGGCAGACTACCGTCTTCTGAGAGAGTTGGGTGGACTGAACTGTTCGGAGATAGATTGGCTTTCCAAGGTCGCCAAAATGAACATCATACATTCGTATCTAAAACAAGCGTTAATCAAAACTCACGAAGCCTACGAGAAGAATTACAATCTTCGTAGTAGGAAAGTGATGTTCAAGGTGGGGGACGAGATCTATAAACGAAATCAAATCTTGAGCGCCGCAACGAAACATCTGAGTGCAACGTTGTGTCCGAAATTCATCACAGTTCGAGTAAACAAAATAATCGGTAACAACCTATATGAAGTTGAAGATAGGCGAGGCCATAAGACAACCTGCCACACGAAAGACCTTAAGAGGTAAAGAACGTACACCTCAATCAACATTCGGAATTATGCTTTGGAAAAGCCTTGTAGTACTTTAAGATACACAACCCTGGTTTTCGAAGTCAATCTGATGCCCGGCTCTCAGCTGTGCATGAGACTCTTGGTTTTTTTTATCCTTATTATATTTTTCAGATACTCAATAGAATATCTACTCTATGACATGACGTCATACATAACCATAAATTTTTTTTTGTCTTCGACCAACTAGACGTTAAAGAGTCGCAGTGTCATAATGATACGGAGAGAAAGAAGATCCTAGACACAACGAATTATTTGTGAGAAGTTCTCCTTTTCTTGGATATAAGACTAAGTGGACTTAGTCGAAATTCCAAGCTTTGTAGGGAAAACTTTCTTACCCATTAAATTGCAAGTAGTATTTGCAACTGGTGCCATCTACTCGAGAAACCGCACGGTAACTGACTTGGTGCTGAAAGAAACCAATATGGTCCGCCATTAAAAAAGAGTCCACGTCTAGAATCCACCCCAATAAACAAAATCCACTTCCGGAATGGTGCCCACATGACCTCCATTTTTGAAATGGAGATTTCCAAGTCATGCGCATTTCATCATATCGATGGAAGTACATTCGAGCGAAAGGCGACAAGAATTTGTTACTGTGGATAATTTGCCCAATCCACACCCAAAACTACAATTAAAGAGTTCACACTAGTAGTTGCAGGATGAGGTGGACACACTAGCCAAATAGCGTATGTTCACATAATTGAGATCTGACAGACTCTCTGATAGTAGTTCTGAAGTCTTTAGTATGGATGTCACTGATTTCCAGAGTTCAAAATAAATGACGGGTCCAGGGGAAAAACGGCATAAGTCCACTAAAAATGATTCCGAGAAAAATTAAAATATAAATTAACTTATTTATACAGGCTAAATTGAATGGTAACTGAAAAAAAAAGTTTGTTTACATATAATGTTCTAAGGCCTAGAACATAATTTATTTTTTCTTTCATAAACAAATAGATTAAATACAATTATTTTATTGAATATAGTATGTGACTTGTGCCATTTTTCAATGTAATCAAGCGTCCATCGGTGGATCGTCAAGAAATTCAACCTCACTTTCTTCGTTTTTATCGACGAACGTTAATTTTTTGTAAAAATTCTTAGACTCTTCTGTCTCAAGGAATTTAGTAAGGTGTTGCAAATCTTTCCACCTTGATTTTTTAATGGGAAATCGACAGTTGTAGAGTCTCTTCAATGGCGCCTGTTGTTCCCGTTTCTTTTTTCCCGTTGGACCTTTTTTTTCGATCGAAGAGCTGTTGTACATTCCCTTGTAACTCGATTTATGGAAAACCTTGCTGGAATCCTCTTGACAAATCTTGAGCATTCTTACTGGCCGAGTTGGAAATGGACACTTTGGAGCATAAAGGGGTGCTAAGAACTCACTCCAATTTAGGAAATCGAAATTTTCTCCGCAGTCGATTATTTCAAATGGAGTAGGATTGGTGCGGCTTCTCCTCAATTCGTTCCTCCAGTCTTTTGGTGACTCCGTATAAGTTTTTTGATTAACGAGGCTCATATTTCGATCGCATTCTAGATATGAGTGGCCTCTTATTGGGAATATGACTTTCACTGAATTAAAACGATTTTTCTTAGTGACCAAAAAATGAAGAAATCTGATCACCGTAAAGTTTTTATTTTGACCTGCACAAGAGTCACAGAAAATTGCCAGTTCCTTGATTTCCATTGGCAAAATCTTGTAAAAAAATGATAAAGCATCGAACTGACATCATCTGCTCCCTTTTTAGCTACAGATTCATCGTAGGTGTAGAATATAGATCTTGAATTAGACAGCACATGTATGTTAAAGCTGATAAAGTTCAACTGCCGTTTATAATATACATCATTGGTTGTTATGTTAGGACATGGTAAATTTTTTTGAAAATCCATTTGAATCGCTTCCATTGATGCGGATTGAGAACTTAGTTTACGATACTTTTTCTTCATCGTGTAAAAACGCTCACTTTTTTTTAGGTGTTGTTCCTTTTCACTGGTTTTTATTGCAAGGTCTTGACTTGCGATCCTCCTTACTTCATCATCAGAGCATTTAATCGATTCGTTCAACAAAGATATATCTGCTTTAAAAGTATCGCAAGTACTGCATGTATCCTTACGCGGGTACCCAAACGATATATTGAAATTATTTTCAAAAATTTGGCGGAAGGATTCGTAGGAAATTGGAGGATAAGGGTTTTTTTCAGTATACATCTTTTGTAGCTTACTTATATTAAGGTCTTCAGGTAAATACACTTTCTTCGAATCTTTAAGGGAGTAGTGAGATTTGCGGCCTTTAAGATTCTTGATAAAGGCTATTACTTTCTGCTTCTTCTCATCAGAATGTCTATGAGGTCGTGTGGTATGTTTTCCGCGCATGTCGATGGGTGATTTCCCAGTTGAAGCTAAGGATTCCTTCACAAATCGCACTCGACGTTCGGTGATACCGTGTAAGGCTACAAAAGCTTTTAAGCAAACGGGAACGTCTATAGTTTTGTCTTCGGCTTTCACGTGGACACGATAAGCAAAACTAGCTGACTTGGGTTTTGACACTGCTATTCCTTCTCGCGGGCGTTTTCGCATTACAGGCAGAACGGTGATAAGGCCACTTAGGTACGAATTTTGGATATCTGTGCTACCAAGATCGTTAAAATCTCGAATGATTCTACGGCGTTCAGTCTCAGGAATAGTTAAGAAACATTGAAAACGCTTACATTTACAATCAGATCCAAGTTCATGGGTGGTAGCACGCAAGGCATTCATAACATCTCTTGATGAACCTAATTTCTTCCGTTTCTTGGAATCCATTTTTGTTGGTCCTTCTTCTTCTTCACTTTGCATAGATAAGTCATTATCCATCGTACTATAGAACTAGAATTTTTATTTAGTAAAATTAAAATTATTAAATATTTTGTATATACCTACTTTGAAATATGAAAATTTAACTGAAATTAAGAAGTAATGATAAAAATATCTGCAAACTTCTAGTAGATTCCGGTAGGCTATGGCAGGTGAACAAAAGTGCGTCGATTTCACTTACTGTAGTCTTGTGTAACTGACAACAAAAGTTTTTTTTTTAAATATATACTAGGCTTATATACCTACCAAATATAAGAGAAAAGAAGTAAGTTAAGAGTCGCTCTCAACTGATCACTAAAACATATGACAAAAAGTCTATGTGGTGAGTGCTAGTAGTGACCGTTAATTTTTAAAAGAGTACCTGTTTATTAAACCGCACTATTTTTCGATTGTTGCTATGGCAGTTTGCAGGTCACACCTATCAAGGTAAGCAAAAACAAATAATGCCAAAAGCAACAACATAAACCATTTAGTATATGAGTACTCTTTGTTATAGCATCACTGCACTCTGCAAAATAATAATTTAAATCAGAGATGTTATTGATAAATGACACAAGTCCATAATAGTATGGACTTGTGCCACTCTTTCATACAGTGTTTTGGACTTCAGTCATTCTTCCGCAGCACGGCATTTCGTTCCAAAAGTTTTTTGGTTGATTATTATTTTTTTTTTTTAAGTAAATAGAACGATATATATTACCCACAAAAAGCTACAAGATGTCATCATTAGTTTGATTTCGAAAAAAAATGGACTTATGCCATTTTTCCCCTGGACCCTTCAAATGTGAGTGATAAAGCTGTCACCACTGACGTCATAGGTGACGGGAGATATTTTTATTCTCTCTGCCTCTCAGCAAAAACTCGCGAAGTCAGGAGTACTCCTATTGGGAACAATCATTTTGTCTGACAGATAAGATAAATCAAAGCATGAAATTGTCAGGCATGGACAGACCTAATATAACGGGTGTGTCAATGTCTCCGGTTCAACATATCGTAGCAAACTGACACTTGTCCCAAAACGCCAGAGCAGCTAAGTCAAGAATTCCCAGTCGAATTTAATGTAAATTGACCAAAAATTAACGTAATAACTTTTTTCACCTCCGCGCCTGACGTACTTGTCATCACCAGACAATAGTAGGTACAATTGTCCGTACGTGATAACAACGCATGAAATTGCGAAGATTCCGACGTAATGGCACACACCATCATATTTTCATGAATCATCATAACCTAAAAGTCAAAGTAATTCACTCACTTACCCATTCTGTCATACTTACCGTACAAGAAAATCCAGAACAACTAAAATGGCACAATGAGTACTGACCATTAACACCGACAACTACATTTCATCGGTATTACCACAAACAAACAGAACTATGTCTGGAACGTAAGAAATCATATTGGAAATTAGGGCGTTGGCTGGCTGGAAAGTGGAAACATTATCCAGGAAGCCGACAACGAACTTCATTTTGAAGAAGGCAACCAACGACGTAACAACGCAGCAGCAGAACCTGAAATACAAAAGTTTCATTTTGCGGTCATATTACTATCTCCAATACGGACATTAATTTCCTGATTGCGTATGCAATCATAGGAAATTAATTAACAAGGTGAAGAGTATGATTATATTAAGGTAAGTAATTTGCGGTGTTTAATTTTGTCGAAGCGGAAGGGATTTATCTTTTTGCCCCGACCTGTGAAAGATGGCCGCGTCACATGGACAATTTTCTTATAATCCATGTCCTCTATTTCGGTTTAGGACCATCCATCCCAAGGAGTAAGTGGACAACCTAAACAAGATCATTGGGCAGGACGAACGAGGCGCTGCAGGAGATCCTCGAACGGAAGATTTTACTCCCGATTACGGACTTTCTCCTGGCAACCACGTGCAGGCGCAGGATATTGCAATAAAATCTATGTGCCTCAAAAGGAAAAATATATTCTTTTAACGCTATACGCGCTTCAACCGCATATGAAGTTTCATTCTTCAAGAGGCGCATAAGCCATATGTATAATTCTTGTTACCAGTGGACGAACACACGCGCTTACAAGGGTGGGCTATTCGTTCATAATTCGGTGGCCATATCCTACGTGCCATTGTAAGGACGCATCGTTCGTCGGCCCGTAAAAAATTGAGGAACATTTTACTTCTCTTTATCAATTTTCTCGACATACAGCACACTTATGATCCACACTTGGAACACGTTTCATACGCCCGAATCTTCGCTGATAATGTTCCTTTGACGGAAGCCGTCACCAAAACACCCATCTGTACCGCCCTATCGGCGCACCACAGAGACAACTCATTGGAGCTCCTAGTGACTCACCGACAGGAAGCACCTTTTATTTTTCAAAGACGTCATCAGAACCCAGCCACAACAGGCTGAAGATACACGTCGTGCGATTGGTTACACGTCGTGAGATTTTACACACACGTTGCAGGATTTAAGACACACGTCGTGGGATTTTACAAATCATATCACTCACCGCGGGAACATATATGGACGTCTGGCGAGTGCAAGTTCACCGATGCCAGTCCTTTAAATTACAACTGCATCATAATTAACTTTAAAGGCATCGCGGGATCGAAACGCACTTTTTCATCACTTATTTCACCTGTTCCCAGCAGTTCCTGCTTTATTCATTTATCAATAAGATTTATAAGTATGCAACCAATATGCCCAGGTCAAGATCTTTTCAATTTATTTACTGTGTAATATCCTTTGGGAGCTTAGAAGCTCAAGCACTCTACCATCACACATATATTGTGTGGGGTGTGCATAAGCACCATAAAGACCACGTCAAACGCAAGCGTTGGCAACTAAGACCACGGACGGTGGTATCATATTTTGATTTTGGTGGAAGATTACATTACATGCTATAGTTGTAGGGAAAACTTTCTCGCCAGTCATTGGCAAGGAGTAAATGACATTACTGCCATCTACTAGCGAGAGTTCAGAATTACTGGCGACATGCTGAACGCATTCATTAAGTTCCATTGACGGGGAGTTCCACAAAAAGGAATCCATTTTGCAAATTCAGATTCCACCTCCAAGTCGGAATCCACAATTTCTCCAGGCAAAATCAGTTTCCAGAATGTTCACATTCCAATAAGTAATGGAAGAGTGCCTCCCTTCACAAAAAAATAAACCGAACACACACTTGCTCGATTTGTTCTCGGCTCACACCAAAGCCGTGGTCATATTGTTCACACTAGTCGAGACATGAGATTGGATTTGCGGGTGACGTAAAGAATGCCAAAGTTGAAAAAAGTGATGACAGGTATTCGTTAGGCAACAAAGCAGATTTGATAGTTGATGCGGCCGACTTGATTTTCTCCACCTGACAGCCTAGTCCTACACATTATATTCTCAGTTTACCGCTTACATTCGATAGTATCAGGTCCAATATACTCGAGAAGCAGTGTAATCCAAGAAAAGAAAATTTTCCGATAGGCCAAATATGTGAAATTCAATGAAGAAACGCAATCAAAAGCGTGTGATATAAATCTTTTGCCTTATGGAAAAAGTAAGAATATATCCATCTCTATTCTCTCAAGGGAATTCCATTTACGAATACGAGATGACAGTATGACATAAAAAGAAAGAAAATCTTCGTGAGCGCTCATGTCATGAATTGAATTTCTAAATTCCCACTTGACATACGGCAACACAGAATGTGACAGTGAAATAGTGTTACACTATTATTCTGGTAATAAAAACATTCTGAGTTGTAGCGAATGACAGCATTAGTGTCTTTACCATATCTCTAACCTTCTTCTTATTCCTATTCTGATAGATATGCCTTTGACATATTCTATTCCTGAATTATTATGACAAGTAAAATCTTCCTGTCATAAACCTGTATAATGCCTAACTTTGACAACCAGTGCAGTCAGACCTTTATCTCGGCTATTGCCACCCAATTTATTCAATCTGTCATACTCCTGCTGATAATCCACCATGCATAGTTGAAAAGTGTACAGTGAGCATTGCCCCTTAAGGCTTATTTGACACGCCATCTGCCGTGTCAACAAACAATTAGATCAAACACTGGAACGCAGACATGAGACTGGAAGTTAGGGCGTTGGCCAATTGGAAAGATAGAAATATGATCTAGAAAAATCAAATGTGGAAGTAATTTTGAAGGCAATCGTCGTCCGGTGAGCAACTTTACTACAGAACAGTTTTTGTTAAGAAAATTGAATCTCGGCCATTTTATAATTTCACTGATGAGAATTTGGCCCATCAGACTATTAAAAGGATTATCAACCCAATCCTGGTATTTTATTATCCAGAGAGGTAAGAAAATTAGTAATAATCTTGCATGAAAGCTAAAGAAATTAGTTTTCTGCCCAAGAACGTGGAGACATGAATTTTCCTTTTTTTACGAGGTTTAACGAATTTTGTACACGTAGGTACGGTAATTCCATGTATGCAACGAGGATGGACACCAAATAAGGAGCACCTATAGAGGAAATTGTATTGAAAGCAGAGCAACAAGTCTCTGGACGGAGTTCCGTGTCCATGCATATGAGAAATCCATTTTCGAAGCGAAATCCTGTAACGCATTCCTACGCCCGTACACGTGGGCACTATAACCCAACACACATCTTTATATACATATTTATCCAAATATAATCATAGACGCATGTCACGTTTCGATGCACGCATCTTTTTGGTTCTTTGGTAACCTCATTTTTCTCTGGCTTACACACATTGTTGTGGTGAGCACATAGACACACCGGTAGTGGCTCCTGCTCACACATGCGTGACGCCTAGGAGCACCTATAGAGGAAATATAATTGAAAGTGGGACGAACGCGTGCGACCGTCGTAGCGTTGATCCGTTTCGGCTCGCCGACGGCCACGCCATCCGTTTAAGGACATATCACCTTTAATCTGGCGCAACTATAGTGGACAATTGTCTCAACATACAACTTGTGCAGCACAGACGCACAACCATCACGTAAACGTGAGGAATCCTCTACGAGATTCAACTGGACGCCAGGCGCGTGTTGAATCACCGATGCCGGTCCACCAGCTATACACTAGAACCACGTGGGACACCAGAACGCCGAGGGAACACCGCAACTCATCTATACAAATTATCAACTTTACAAAGCAGCAGTTCCAGAAATGTTTTATTGTGTTTTATGAAAGAGAAATAAGATCTTTTATGGTGGTATAAGACCAAAATTCAAACCAGGTAACAATTTTTCGAATTTATTTATTGTAGGTATAAGTGAATATTGCGAGTACGAAGAGGCCGAATACCGCCCTTTGGACGATATTGATGAGGCCAAAATCGCCTCCAAGATAAGCGACGAACGCTAAACTTTAACGTCGACAACCACGGACGGTGGTACCAACATATATGTTTGTGAATTATACGATGGTTGTTGGGAACTTCACGCCTCCCGCCTCCATCTAGACACGTCAATATAGTATTTTAGATACAAAGATATATATTTTTATTATCTATAGAATTATGCTGATATTCCTGAATAGTGTTGTGTTAATACCAGTGCTCATGAATTTATCAAGCTATTGCTACTATTAGCAAAAAAAATTTGCTATTTCATATACGTTTACTATTTCCTTAACAATTGGTGAGATGAGTTAAGATTCACGGAATTCACTTTACTTTTTTTATCTCGATTCAATCCAACCTGAGTACAGGAAATCCGTGGTATTTATCCGTGTAGTAAGCTCAGTTACATTAAGCTCGGTTGCATTTGTCTTTAACAAAAAAAAATCGTTATACTGTCTCGGAATTTTTTTTTTTTATTAGCATCTCGGGAATCTTTTTTTTCTTTTTTTGTCGGAATCAGATCTGGTGGTATGAAACCACCTATTTCTATACCAAATCGTCGCGCTCTTGTCGGTCATTGAGTAATAAATTTTCTACATCGAGAATTTCGATTTCAAAATCTGCACAATTTGTTTATTTTTGTGTCATTGATCCGTAGCAAGGAATCAATTTTTTTGTACACTCACTTGTCCATTGGGACACAGACACTTCGCGTCGGTAGCGACCAAATTGAATCCGCGTTTAACGCCGCGTTTAATTTTTCATTCCTTTTTGAGATCTTGATTACTATAATAACTTCTACTAATTCGTTTTCGTCCGTTATACGTTTTCGTAAACTATATGTATCTTCGTGTGTTGAACTATAACAATAGTACGTTATGAATTAATTATCGTTACCAATACATATTCGCGTTCCTTCGCGCCACGTTCTATCGATTATACACGTCATATTCTAGACGAAACTTAACCAACAAGAAGGACTGTATCAGTCATCCTTTTCAGTTTATCCATATCACCTTTGGTATACCTGGTGAACTGAAACCAATGAAGCATACCTACCATCAATTGTCAGCATCCTCAGTGGTCACAACCATATATTTTGTTTTATATATATTTAACACTTTTTACAGGAAGGATATCCGGAGTTCACTTCAGATTTCCCATGTAAAGATTACATTGGAAAAGACCATATAATCACAGTGGCAGTGTACCACTTACTTAATAATATATATATATTTGATCATATTTGAAATTTAACTATATTTTGATACATATACTTACTATCGAATGTATGTTTAGGCACGAATTGTGTTTAGACATACAGGGTATTATATTTGTGGTCACAAGAAAAAACCGCTGAAGTGTGTTTTCATAATTTAAAGCAGTTTAAAGTTTTTGACAAATGTATGAAATTACAAAAGGCTCTACTGGCCGATTGGAAACTCCGTCCGCCTTGAAACAAACACTTAAATAAAGATATTTTTAATATCTTTAATTTTAAACTAAAATGGTTTAGGAGAAATAACTGTAAAAGAATATACCAACAAAACAAACATTTTAGTCGTTAGGTCTTTTAAGGATTTTCTTTTGCAATATCTAATATCGAGTTTAGTTGTTTTTCCATTTTTAAGAATACATTTTTTATAGCATAAAGTTCACTTTTGCTATTTTTCCTTGCGTATTATGTTGAATAATCTCGTGCATATGTCAACTTTAGTTCTTTTTCCGAAATAATTTAAAAAAGAAATATTGACTTAAGATAATGTATTTATTTTATTTATCTAGGTAACATATTATTTTTGTACGTTAAAAAACACAAAACAAAACAACGAACTTTATTTCATGCAATTAAAACAATAAATGGATGCAATAAAATAAAAAATCTAAATATACACAATAGATTTTAATCTTCATCGTCACTTCTTAAATCGGGATGCACGTTGAGTTCGGTGGAACTAGTTTTCAGGTTTTTATAGAAATGATGAAAATCGGGATTTATATACTGTAGCAAGTCCATAAGATCCTTTTTTTTATCTGCTGATATGATTGGTAAGTCTTCAATAACTTTTAAATGGCTCAGTGTAAGTGTCGATGCTCCTCGTTTAACTAACGGCAATAAGTTAAATGGTTGCTCAGGATCTAAGTTTGTTTTGTATAAAATTTGGTGGCAGTTATTTGTATAGCGAATCCACCTGACTTTGTTCCAAATAAATTTTTCGCCTTCTGAATTACATCTTTTCCAATTTAAATTATTTTTCGAAACTTCGCTGAAGTTAAAAAAATCATTTTCTTTCATTTCAACAACTTTAATTTTCGAATTGATACTTCCGATGAACTGATACCAGTCCCTCGGAACACTTATTTCAACATTGGATTTTTTCTTTTTTCGTTCAATCAGGGCATGGTCAGAATCACACTCCATGTGGGTGTGGCCAGGTTCCATAAATGTATGGTCTATATATTCCAATACCGTATTTTCTTTTAAGAAAAGAAGGAACATAGCAGAAACAAACGAATTTTTAATTTGGCCAGAACATGAGCCACTGTAGAACGTTATTTAAGTGACAGAAGAAGGCAAGGATTGTAAATGTTTAAAAATGCATGAAGCAATCTCATTACCGCCCCGCCGCGCTATTGCTTCGTGCCACATAAAACAACCGGCATCATTTGTTTTTAAATCATGAATCGTGAGGTTGAACGTCCAAAGCTGCCTTTTATAAAAACTAACTGAGTTTCTCAAGAATGGTGTTGGTAGGCACTGTTGTAAGTCAAACGCAAATACTCCCATGTCGTGATTTCGTCTAGCTTTTTCCTTATCGGCGTCCTTTTGTATAAAACCAAAGTCTCCTTTATCCACATGGATTTGTTTCTGCTCTACCAAAACTTGTTTTTCTTTTTCATCCTTGGCGATTTTTATCTTGGATAAAAATCCATCGCAAGTGGCACACGTGTCTAGTTTGGGAGCTTTGAATTTTAAGTTGAGTGTTTTAAATATTTCTGAATATTTAGTCAAGCTAACTGGATTAGAAACTTCGTTACTATACATCCGATGCATGATCGAAAGATTAAGGCTGCCATGAATATATTTTTTGGATGTGTCGCGACGGCTGTAGTGGCTTTCATACGACGGAAATTCATTTATGTGGTTGCGTACCTCTTCTTCTTTCTCCGGAGTTAGTTTGTTCACAGGAATATTCTTACCCCGACAATTCTTAAATGGTTCGCTTGGGCTTGATAATTTTTTGGCTATAACATTTTTAATGAAACTTTCCGTTTCAGAAAAACATAATGTAAAATGTGTTCGGCAAACTTGTGTACGCTTGCCATCATATTCCAAAAAATACTTAACTGAGGTTTCACGGCGTCGCTTCCTTTCCGTTGTGTTAGCCAGAGTATCACATCTTTTACTTCCAATAATTAAAAGATTTCCTATGTACAAAATTCTCTGGTCATAGGTTCCCAAAGCCCAGTACTGATCAAATAGTCGTTGTATCTGCTCAAATGATATTTTGTCTTGGCAGTTGCTGCGACACTTTCCAAAGGGTTTTGGAAATCTTGCAGGCTTAACTTTTTCAGAAAGTGTTTTATACGACTTTCCAGTGTTCCTTAATATTTGCCGAAAAAGTTTTTTATTTTTGCATTTTGTCTTTGGATCCTCGTTGCTTAACGGATTGTCCAACGTTTCTGTCACTTCACTTTCTGAATGCGAATCAGAAGATGTAACAGTATGGTTTGTTTGAAAGTCAGGGTCTTTTAAGGAATCATCAGAATCTTCCCATTCTGGCAAATTATCAAAAGTTTTATTTGCTGATTCGTTTGAATTGTTTTCTAAAATAACAAAATTCATTGTTTGTGAAAAAAATTATACCTATTCTTACTTTTCAATAAATCGAAATCGAAATAAAACCCGCTCATCAAAGAGCTAGTTTCATTGGGTATCTCGGGAAAGTAATCATATTTTTCTAACACCGTTTCTTCTGTCGTATTTGAATACTCATAAATAGCATTTTTTTGTGGCCACTGGTATAGTGAATCTCTTGTTAAATAGGTTTCCGGTGATTCAGGATTTAAAAATGAATTTGAGTCGATTTTGCCTGTGAAATTGAAAAAAATTTTCGTCTCTTAAGAAAAAATATCAAAAAATATGTTGGTCGTTTTACCAATATCTCTATTTTGCTCCGGTGTTAAACTTCTTTGCATTACAAAAACTCTTCTTGACTGAGCTTCTTTTTCTGTAAAGTTAAAATATTTATTTAAATTATAGCAAACCCGAGACATTTAAGAAAATGAAAAAACAACATTTAAAATCATAAAAGCCAACCCTTCCCAACGGAAAGGGTCGATTCTCGCAAACGACCAACAAACTATCTTGCAGCGACGCGACGATGCGACGACCCGGAGCCCTCAGAGTTTTGAGTCTGCGTAAAAATTCTTTCGAGTGAATATTTTTGTTTGTTTTTCCCAATTTAATTTTCAAAGGACGAAGCAAATGCTTCTGAGGCTTCGGAGACCCGAGAAATCAATCTTTCAAGGCAAATGCCTCGTTGTCAGAGTCAGTACAGGTAGATAAGTAATATCTTCTTGTGTACATTTTTTTAGAGTTCGTATCTAGATACCGACGCAAGTCAAATTCAACTGCTACTGAATTAAATCAAGCTACATTTATGTATGCCAATGCCATATCTTATTAAAGCAAGCCTCCTCAGAAGCGTTCTCGGAATTAGTAAATATTATAAAAACACTTACCTTCATCTTTCGCCTTTTCTTTAAGCATTCGCGCCAATGCCAAAAGCCTTTGCGATCGCGACATCATATTTTTTGTTTAGTTTTTTTCACAATTTATAACAAAACAAGACTAAAGTTTAAGAAACTTTAAAATATCGATCAAAAATATTTTTCAGAGGTATCTACGCGAGTATCTTGATTCTTGAGCAACTAACAATTCACAGATTATGGCCCAAAATCACTATAAAATAAACCTATCGCAACACTTAACTCAAGTTTAGACAACACTAAGGTGCTATATAAATGTGGAAGAAGAACTAAAATTAACTTAAGAAACCCTTTTTGTTTACTTTTGTAACGGAAGAACAAAAGCTCGAGATATGACTTTCACCAACTGAACGATCAACAGGGAAAAAAAACTAAAATCAAATTTAGACCTTCGTACATAGAATATTTCTTTTGCAATAAGAGCTAAACTACACATAGAGAAGTCTTTTTACTCAATCGTTCTTTTGGAATAATCACTAAATTAAAGTTTAGTCGTTTTTCCCTTTTATAAAAATAGACAAAACACAAAACATTAACGCGTAAAAATAGCTAAACTCAACATTAGCTATTTTTCCTTGTCAATAAAACAAAATAAATCTATAAATTGAACGGGGAAAAACAACTTAAGTCTACTTTAGTCCTTATGACTTATTAGCAACCTAACAAAAAAATAATCTTAAGTCAACTTTAGACAATGCGTTGCGTTTTGATTTGAGTTTGGTTGTTTTTCCTTGATCTCAACTAAAAAATATTAGTTTAGCTGTTCTGTTTTTTTGCAATCATGGCCACATTTTTTGAGATAAAAAGCTGAAAAAAATTTACAAAATATATTTTGGTACGTTGAATCTAACGGCATCAAAATCTCAATGTCGACTAAAGTCGACTTTAGCGGTTATGGTGTGTGGCCACAGATATAACATTTCTAATCCTTGACCTTTTTGTTGTTATGGGTGTCTTACCTGTAGCAGATTAATACCTGTTGATGTTGATCTCTTGCTGATTAAGATTTGGTACTCATAAAAAATACTCATCGGTGAATACCGAGGAGCATAGTCGCTTTATGTCCTCATGTCATAAATTGAATTGATTACTTCTATAATAGTCAACGTCGCGTTTTCACCGCCGCGTCAATAAATTTATTATCCTTATATTCTTATCAAATATTAACGTCGGTCCGCAATTTCTTTTCTTCACTCTCTCAAGGTAATCTTAATTTTTATATTTTTACACTTGAAAATTCAAATAGTAATTTCAATACCATAGAATCTTATGAAATATAGTAATACTTAAAGGACAAAGTTCCAGAATTATTGATGTAAGCACAATCATTCTTGTGAAAGCGACTCTTAATATCACTGTGGTAGATTATAACTTTCAAGATTTGTCAAACTTATTAAGAACGAATATTTAGATTATTTCTTTTTTGGATTTGAGATACTTGGTAACTCAATAAGGTTATTTTTAAGCATAGATTTTAGTAGGTATATCCATAGTTGTTCCTTTGTTAGTTTTAAGATTAAATTTTCAATAAACTTTAACAATACTTTTATAACGTTTAAAGAAAATTTTTGAAGTTAAGTTTATTCATTTGAATAGTAAGATTTCTCGATGGCTTTTCAGATATTTATGATGGAGAAGTAAGTTATCCGTAGGGAGGGTGGTACCCCTCACAGTCTCTTCGGACGGAACAAGGCAGTGTAAAGTATGGAGTTCAGTTGAAGTATTCTTGATGCAACGTTGGGGATTTTTCTTTGGTGAAGTATCTTTGATAGGTACTATGATTTAGTTAGGGAGATATAGTAAGCAAACATATTAAGTGTTTGCTTTTTCCTTTTAAGGGGCTACCTAAAATTTTATTGAGTCGTGGGGACTCATAGGTCCGCGGTTAGCCAAGGTCGTAGAGTAGGAGAGTTGATTTCTACTTGCGAATTGGGTGGGTTGAGAGACCAGGGGGATTACATAACACCTTTGATCCTCCCTCCCCTCACGGTTAGATACCTCATCCTCCACTATCTGCACTGCATCGTGATAGCAGAGTGGAAGGAAGGCAGACATTAGCCATTGCAGCCACGACCACCTATGGTTTGCTAGCTGTCAATATACTTACGTGTCACGTTCTTCGGGTTGATATTTCAATCCAAAAACGATTTCTTTCTTTTGACCAACGTTTACTCTCAACAAATTATAAGAGGTGCGATCAGGAATCAGCTTTTCTTTCCGTTCAATTCTTTTCAGTCTTATCTTTGGAGATTATGAGGGCCCTTAAGCATTTCAACATTCTTATTCGAGCTCGCCCATCTTGAGCTCAACGGTCGGCAGAAAAAAAAAGAGGTAACACCGGTTAAGTAGGTCCCGGAGCAAGTGCCCACGGCCTGGCTGAGCTAGTCATGGCTAAGGTACTGCCGGCCACCGCGACGGTCGATCTCAACCACGGTTCTACGTTGTCGCATGCCATTCTTGCCGACTGCTTTCAACAAGCAGCCGACGAGAAAGGGGGCGTTGCCGGCATAGGATCGCGTCCGTCCCTTCAACTATAAGAGTAGGTAGCCACAGTTAGATAAGTGAATGCGATCTGGAGTAAAGTCTCTGGAAAAAGGTATCGATTCTAATTTCAGTATTCCGAATCTAGTTGTGAGCCTGGGGATTTGAGTAGATTCCATGGTTTTTTTGGTGTAGGCTACAATACGACACAGCTGCAAAAAGAACATCTATAGCTTGTAGTGGATAGGCGCGGGCATGCTGGTAGGTACCCTCTAGGCTGTTCTACGGTGTTTTGTAGTCAGGACCTATGGTGCGCTACTGGATGGCTCGTGCTTCTGTGATGGGGATGGAGATGAAATTGGAAGAATTGGGAGAGGAGTAGGGAGAGCAAGTAGCCGTGTTAGCGAAGTGTAAGTATGCCTTATATAGGGGTGCTAGATACACCGATACACGGGCTAAGGACGATGGAGTTGCTGTTCCTTGGTGTAGGGATCAAGGATGTATGGGGTGCTTGTCTCTTCCTGCTTCCTCTCTGGTTTGCGTTGTTGATAGGCATTGGAGTTGAGTCTTGGGTATCCATAGGGTGTTCGGAGTAGATTCGAATGTCTGTTGGCGATCGCAAAGGGGTGCGTGTATTCTTCTATATTTTCATGTATTTTTACGTTACATAGTTGACCTAAGATGCAAGTGCATGAATTATAAAGTATTTTTATTTATATTATAATTGTATTTGGAATCAAAAGTGCATATCTTATTTCTAATTTCCGACTTTATTTCAATCGTGAGTACATGAATTTACCTGGTCTATAGTTCGAGAAGAATTTACATTTGAAATTTATTCATAAACAACTACCGCTTATAGTGTTAAGATCGGTCTCTTTTAAAAAGAAATAACTTTCAGAGCCCGTGCTCCTAGTTTTGGATTTTGATTCCTAAAGCATATGCTGCATCAATCTACAATTTCATTCGCATTTGTAGATGTATCTTTAAAAACTTTGTATTTTGTTTCGTGTTACTTTTTTTTCACTCGGTCGTTAAGACTAGTTATTTTTTTATCACTGTTTGTGTCGGTAGCGACCAACCGCGTTAGCGTTCCAATCGCCGCGTTAGATTTTCTTTTATATTATCCTCACTTAGCTCTCAGCTACACAGTCGCACTTGATTTTCACTTGCGTTTTTCGCAATTTACTTCTTTCTTTCGGTACACAGCTGTCGTGGCAGTCGATTACAGACATCATAGCTTTAGCTACTTTTCGTCTTCTACACTTTTTGTATTCAACTGATCGTTTCGTCCATACGTAAGCATGAACCGAAATAAATCATAAAGAGAACTATACAAGTCACCTCAAAGATATCTGAGTATCCAGATATACCAGATACCGAGATTATCGTCAACAGTCGCATTAGAGCAATAATCAGCGACATAGTGGTAGCAATTTAGTAGTTGAGTAGATTTATAATCATTCTTTTACAGCCAAATTCAGGAGTGCACTTCCGAAGCTTCGCTAAATGGACATTAAATCCCCACTGCCCCATTGGCAGTGCTGTATTGATATAAACCACATATATTTATTACTTTTGCTTTTTACACTATATTGCTATTAACATCTGTTTAATCGAGTATATGTGGGAAGGCGAACTGCAATCCCATGTATATGGTACTATTATATACACATTGATTTCCTCTTTTTTTTATTGATTTTGAGGGTTGGTTATATTCACGCTCGACCACGGTACTGGTAGTGGGTTATCTTCGATTAAATTTTAACTATCACATTTGTGAAGATTATAGCTGTCGAATCTCGTTGAGTTAGATACTATCTATCTAACAGTCGACAATAATTTTTTTACCGCCGCGTCGAATATCGTTTTCGTTTTCGTTCATAGCGTCTATGCTATCGGTCCACGTCTTCCTCTTTCACTCTTTTTACTTCTTTAAAACTTGTTGTATGTGTACTACAATTGTATGTTAGGTATCATGTAGAATTTGATTTATAATTTTCAAGTCCCAGTCTAACATAAGAGGACTTATGGAAACTATTAACTAGAATTGAAATTCCATTAAAGATTCAAATAGTTCAAAGAATTTGACATTATTAAAATTCACCTTTAAGACAGTAAACATAGAATCTAGACGATAATAAGGAGTTTCACTATCTAGAGTTTACATGTATGGCAACAGAAATAATTGTTAGTTCCAAAAATAATTTCGAAAAATAATTAATTGTAAGATCCTTACTGAAATAAAAAGAAGATGCTCACGAATTATATTTCTTGTGAAGTTAGGCATTTTTATTTACATTTTTTTTTTGATAAGGTAATATTAAGTAACTATTAAGACAAAAAGTTAAAAAAAGAAGAAGCCTTTTATAACGTACGTGGTACCCCTCTCTCTTCTTTGGAAGGATATGTAGTGTGTGCGCAGTTTTTTTTTTTAAGTTTTAGGTTGAAGTTTAGGAGAACAGTATCTTGCTAATGATACTATGTCTTTGATAGGATCAATATATAAGCAGGCAATAGTCGTTGCTTGCTTTTCAATTAAAGGGGTTGCCCAGCAAACATAACGAGTCAAGAGGACTCACCGGTCCATTGGACAACCATGGTCAGTTTCAAGAGAGATGATTTTTGGAACTGAGATGGGTGGGTTGAGAGACCAGGGGGGATCAATCGACATCTCGATCCTCCCTCCCCTCTAAGTTCGACACCTCGTCATCTACATGCAGCACATCATCGTGGCAGCTGCATGCTCAGATTATAACAACACGCCACAGCAACCTCGAATACCTAGGGTTCGCTTTTTTTTATATACCGTCGTGTTCTTATGGGTAGGTACCGCAGTGCCAGACAGCATTCTTCTCTTTTCTATCTACGTCCACTCGTTAATTTAAAAGAGGTGCGTTATTGAATCATCCTCTTCTTTTCACTCAATTCACGCTGATCTTTTCTTCGGAGACTATGAGGGCCATCAAGCATTAAAACATTAAAAAAATTACTATTCGAATCCGAACATCTCAGGTTCAACGGTCGTCAGGGAAAAATAAGAGGTAACACCGGTTGCGCAGATCCCGGAGCAAGTGCCCATGGCCTGGCTGAGCTAACTGTGGCTAGGGTACTGCCGGCCACCGCGACGGTCGATCTCGACCACGACCCTGCGTTGTCGCATGCCGTTCTCTACAATTATTCTCAGCGAGTAGTTAGGAAGAAAGGGGGCGTTGCCGGCATAGGGTTGCCTCCATCCCATTCACACGGAATTAGATGAAAGTAGCTAGGCTTTTAGGTGCGGACTGAAGTAAGACCTCTGGAAATTTATTTGAGAATATTTATGACATAGCATCACAGGTCTAGGTACGTTTGTGGGAATTTAAGTAGGGTCCTTGGTTTTCAGGTGTAGACTACAGTGTATAAAGGCTACAAGCAGAACATCTAGTACTTGCAGCGGATAGGCGTGGACATGCTATCAGGTACCCTCTAGGCTGTTCCACGGTGCTTTGTTGGTCAGTACCTATGGTAGGCTGATAGATGGTCTTCGCTTCTGTGATGGGGATGGAAAGGAAATTTGAAGAAGGGTAGGGGAGTAGGAAGAGCAGGAGATCGGGTTTGCGAAGTGTAAGTATGTCTGATATAGGGGTGCTAGATAGACCGATACATGGTCGGTTCACGTTGGAGATGCAGTGCCTTGGTATGGGAGTCAAGGATGTATGGGGTGCTTGTCTCTTCCTGCTTCCTCTACGGTTTGTGTCGTCGATAGGCATCGGTTTGGAGCTTGAGTATTCAGAGGGTACTTGAGTGAAGAGGTTCGTTGGCTGTTGACAATTACAAATTTTCTTGACTTCTTTAAATTATATTTCCTATAGATATAAATTTTACGTTACAACATGCAGTTCGAAACTTCCACATCGACTCGAAAGTGCTTCATTGCCACATATGCAAGGGTGACCACGCTGTTTACAAATTTTGTTTGTTTTTAAATTCTACACTTAAGGAAAGATGGCAACAATGTAAGCAAGCTAAACTGTGCAATAACTGCTTACGCCATGAGAAGCAATTTCAATGTTACAGCAAAAGAAATTGCCAATACTGCAACAAAAAGCGTCATTCGCTTCTACACATGGAATGGAAGGAAAGATTTCCTCAAACAAAGAAATCGGCAGAACCAGTTCCAAGTGATTTGTCAAAAACGATGAAATAAGTTAACCACGGCGAGCAGAATAGAAACGTTCTTATCGCAACCGCGATATTAAATGTGAACAGTGATGAAAATCTTGGTCGAACTATGACCATACGAGCACTAATTGATCCTGGCTCACAAGCGTCATTAGTGACTGAGTCTATCGCGCAATCATTAAGACTCAAAAGGCAAAACGTTTGTGTTGAAGTAAGTGGATTAGGCACAAAAAACGCTGGAACCGCAAGGAACAAGGTTAATATTACAATATCTCCACGTTTTACGTCAAAGTTTAAGCTCCAAATAGAGGCTCTTGTGCTTCCAAAACTCACAAGACAACTACCTTCCAAAACAACGAAAAACATTGAAATTGGAAGTTTTGACAAACTAGAGCTTGCTGATCCGTCATTCAATGTAACTGGACCCATTGACATGATTATTGGAGCCGATGCGTTAAGTGAAATCATTGGTGCCATGAACTAAGGCCATACGAATTAAGGCCATAATGGCGTTAAATCACATTTAAGTGTGTACTAGCACCATATCCAAGATATGGCTTTAATTCACTTTTAAATGAGAACTATAGCCATAGATCCAATGTGAACTAATGCCATAAAGTTTTTTGATCTCTGGGGTACAGTAAGTACAAGAAAACAACGGACGTTAGGTGGGTGAGGAGACCATATCCTGATTATGGCACTAATTCGTACTTAGATGTGAATTTACGCTTGCAGTTATATGTGTATCTTCTGCAGTAGGCAGCTACTCTTAGTAACTTGTTGTAACAAGAAAATCTTTCGGCTACGTTGTCGATTGCGTGAACTTCTATCGTCAAAACTTTTCTTGCTTCGGGAATATCGGGCTCTGATATGCTTGCAAATTGTTCTTGTGGCCAGTAAAAGGAATCTTTTTGTAGCCATTTTGGTCCACTCCACCACAGTTGGTTGTTCTTCATATTTTCTGGTAAACAGCCTCGAGAAGCACAGTCTGCTGGGTTGTCGGCTGATCTTACATGTCTCCAACTTTTTGGTTTGGTTGCTTCTTGAATTTCTGACACTCGGTTTGCAACGAATGTCTTCCACGTCGATGGACATTTTTTGATCCAAGCTAAGGTAATTGTTGAATCTGTCCAGGCGAATACTTCTCCAATTTGGGAGCCAAAAGTTCGTACAGTGTGTGCTAGCAATTTCGATAAGAGATGAGCTCCACATAGCTCTAATTTCGGGAGAGGAAGGTTTTTTCTAATTGGTGCTACCTTTGTTTTTGCAGTTAACATAGTTGTAACGAAAATACCATTCGACATAGGCACTCTACAGTAAACTACTGCTGCGTATGCTGCTTCAGAAGCATCACAAAATCCATGAAGCTCAATTTTCTGATCTTTTCTGGTTTCCAACCATCGTGGTATTCGGATGTCTTCGACTGCAATAAGGTTCTTCTTTAATTTGTTCCAATGGCTTTGTAGTTCCAATGGAAGTTTTTCATCCCAGCCGACTCCAGATTTCCAGATCAGTTGCATTAAAATCTTTGCTCCCACTGTCACTGGAGCCAACCAACCAAGAGGGTCATATAATTTGGCTATTTCGGACAAGGTTTTACGTTTTGTAACTATTTCCGTGGAGAGGCTTGTGTCGAGGTTCACTTTGAATTGGAAAGTGTCACTTAAGGGATTCCAGTGGATGCCTAACGTTTTGATAGTTTCGTCTTTCAATACGTCTTTTTTCTGTTGATTACGTAACTCAATTGGTATATGTTGAAGTAGTTTCTTATCATTTGCAGCCCATTTGCGTAGTTGAAAACCTGCTCCTCTTAGCATCTCGTCAAGTTCTTTCTGAGCTTTTCTGCACTCTGATATGGTATCTCTTCCGGACATGACATCGTCAACGTAAAAATCATGTTTGAATATGTCTGAGGCTACTGGGTAGATGGATTGTTCATCTTCAGCTTGTTGTTGGAGAGTCTTAACTGCTAGGTATGGTGTTGATGCTGTTCCATAAGTAACGCTTGTAAGCTTACATTCTTTAATGGGTTGGTCAAGAGAATTTGGCCATAAGATACGTTGATAATTTTGGTCATCTTTGTGTAAATCAATTTGGCGGTACATTTTCTCTATGTCCGAAGTAAACACGTATTTGTGCTTCCTCCATCGCATCAATATGGTTGTTATGTCATCTTGAAGCTTGGGTCCTATCATCACCAACTCATTTAGACTTACTCCTGTTGTTGATTTAGCTGAGCCATCAAATACAACTCTTAGTTTTGTAGTTGTACTCGATGGTTTAATCACAGCATGATGAGGCATGTAGTAAATTCGGTCATTCTTTGTTGACTGGTCGCTGACCATATGACCCAGCTCTATAAATTCGTTAATCACTTTCGAATATTCAGCTTTTAATTCCAAATTTTTATTTAACTGTGTTTCTAACTGACGAAACTGGGCAATCGCTCTATTCTTCGAGTCTCCCAATTGAAGTTTTTCCATGGTATCTTGGTTAAATGCGATTTTTACGACATAACTCCCATTTTCTTTTCGGTAGTGTGTATCCCTGTAGAATTCTTCGCACTTCTTATCAATTTCCTTTTGGTACCGTGGTTGAGCTACTTCTTCCAGTTAGCAGAATTTCTCTTGCTGCTGCTCAATTGATGTTTGTGTCACAAATCCTGTTACTCTGTAATTCGAAGCCACTTCTATTGATGTTCGTCCTGATATCAGCCAGCCCAGTTGTGAATTTTGGGCTATCAGTGAATTTCTAGCATATTTCTTTATGCCATCAAGAATGATTTGGTGCCATGCACGAAGACCATACGAATTAAGGCCATTATGGCGTAAATTCAAATTCACATCTAAGTACGAATTAGTGCCATAATCAGGATATGGGATCAATTCAACTTAAAAGGAGAACTTAAGCCGTATGGCGTTAGTTCATTTTGAAAAATGGACGTTAGGTGGGTGAGGAGATGGACAAAGGGGCAGACGAGGAGGCAGACGAGGAGGTAGACGAGGAGACAGACGTTAGGTGGATGAGGAGATAGACGAGGAGGCAGACGAGGAGGCAGATGAGGGTGCAGACGAGGAGGCAGATGAGGAGGCAGGCGAGGAGACAGACGAGGAGGCAGACGAGGAGGCAGACGAAAAAGAGCACAACAGCCAACGCCATCAATTAAAGCAACAGCTATACCAATGAGATCCTTCAACAAGCGACGAAACACCCAAACTTCCTTTAAAGACATCGATTTCTGCGTTTCTTCAATCTGAGGGGCCCAGCATGTTGTGACGACAACAAAACAAATCAAAACAGAATTGCATATCAAAGCAGAAATATGCAAAACTGCACTATCAACGAGTTCAACAGCACCGACCGACGCACGAGCGCGAATGCGAAACTTATTTTATTTTTTCTTTGTATTCAAAATTCACTTGCGTTTATTTGTACATATTATTATTTTATTTAATCGTAAGCATTAGTTTTATATAAAAGTAGGCTATTTATTATAGTAAAAGTTACTTGCTATTAGAACAGCGAGCCAATAATACCTTCTTTTATTTAGACTTCCCCCACCAGTGGTTTTTTAAGTACACAAAGGAGTTTTGTGTCGTTATAATTCCAAAAAAGTTTTTTTTGTGCTTAGCTGTCTTTGTTTCATTTTAGCTCTCTAATTATGAAGCGTTTTATAACAGCCTTTTTTAAATAAACATACATTTTTTATAAAGATAAAATAGCGTGTTTCAATTACAAAATTTCTATTAATTTAGAGTATAAAAGGCTCAATTGTCAAAAAAAATTATTACTGTATCAAGAATGACACAATTGAGGTTCCTCAAAAGCTCAAAAAAGAAGCAGGTGAAAGATATAAAAGAAGATATTGTGAACTATATCTCACTGAATAGTCAACTATTTTTAGGACTCTTGAAGTCGATCTTGTAGGCCTATGTTAGGGCGTTTTTGCATTTTGAATAAGCAATCAAACTTTAAACGTGATTTCTCAACATTTCAGAAAATTGCATTTACGTCGTTATTACACCGGAGGTGCGATTTGTTAACAAATGTCGACTATCGTCAAAAAAAGAACGCACCAAATGGTTTGAAGTTTTTTTTAGCATAATTCGCAATGCAATACCTTTATTAGTTGTATCATGCATACATGCATGGCCGTCTTTAGCCATACCGGGGCCCTTGGGCACACAAGAATTCTGGGCCCTATTGGAAAGTTAAAAAAGTGAATGACAAAAACATTTTTTATGCATAGATCAAATTTCGATGTAATTCATTGGAATGGAATCGAAAAAAGTAGAGATTGATATAGTAAACAATGTCTTTCCGTCGCACGTTTTTCCGTCAAGAAAACAGCAAAGACGGTTTGCCGATGGCCTCAGTTGACAGTGCTTGTAAATGGGTCGACTTTGTTAATTCATCGACGGAGTAGATTAAAGTGGAATGTAATGCAAAGACGGTTTGCCAACATGCGGACAGGCAACGTACAGCTGACCGTGCGAAAAAGAGTTAAATTCGAGATTCATCCCACAGACTTCCAACTATTGGCCTTGCGATTTTTTGATTGTCATCGGCAAAGCCAATATAAAATGGAACTAAATTCGCTTGAATTGGAATGGAAGATCAGTTGGAATAATCGGATTTCGTGGGATAAGAACTTCCACTCCTTTGAACCTTGTCACTTTCAGCTGTAAATTATACAGCAGAGTTCCTGGCCCATCAAGCGCGTTCAAAAATTCCTTCAGATAGTTGGTCGCTTCATCTTCGTCGGTCACGCTGTCAACGGATTTGTGTGAATGCAGTTCTCCAGCGATTTGTCTTTGAATTATGAAATTCAAGCTATTGACGTTCTTATTCTTCGCTGCTAGTATTCACTAATCCAATCGAGATTTGTATATTTTTGTGCAATGCCGGGGAACACTTTGTTGACGAGTCCTTCCTTCGAGGAGGATGTGAACTCTCAAAAATTTGCAGGAACGATATCAATCCAGTCAAAACATCAACGGGAATTTGGCCATTGTCAAGCGCCAGCAGTTCTCTCGAGAATTCGGCAGTTGATGGGTCCCTCTGCAATGCGACTCTCATGTTCGTAGTCAATTTCAACTTCTTGTATCGAATCACTCAAAAATCTTTTCATAGTTCGGTCAATTGCATCAAAACTCGTTTATGCGCCATGGTGCATTTTTCCCAGATGATGATTTTGCATTCTCGCATCAATTTCGCTTCCGCCAAATTCTTGGTCATTGTGCACGTTGGCTTGTCAATAGTGAGAAGATTCATAGGCAGCTTCAAAGCGGAATGTGTAATTCGACCGACTTCCAATAAGGTGGCACAATGCCAGAGGATGAAATAGCCAACGCTATTTGAGATCTTGACCGAATTGTGACCAAAGAAAGTGAATATAGAAGGTTTATTTTATTTCATTTCGTTAAATACTAACGGTACATACATTTTTTTAGTTATAACAAAACAAAAAAAAAACAGAAACTTATATCTAATGTACATTATGGATTATTTTGAATAAAAAATATAGTTCTTAAGTTGAGTGATTTTACATTGTCATTGCTGGAATTAATTAAATTTGAATTTTTATTGTAAATATTAATTAAGAGATTGAAAGGACTATTAGCACCGTAGTTTGATCTACTATAAATGTTGGAAATTGGCAACTGCCTTCTCAAATTATACTGACTAGCTATGAAATTAAATCTACAAAGTATTGTTACATGAATAGTGTTTGTCTCAACTACAGTCTTATGAATGGTTTTTGTTTCTACTACGGAAATATTACTATATGGTTTTTGTCTATACTACAGTAAAATTCTGAACAATTCTGCTGAATGATTCTGCTGAATAACAATGTTGAATTTGAAAGCTCTGAAAGCTTTTAAAGCATCTTGACAATTCCGAAAGGTTCGAGACTTAGACTGTTCGGGAAACTTGATCCCAAGTATAAATAGGACATTTTATTCGGAAATGGACACAGTTTCATTTTAACCGTGGTAACGAATAAATGGTGAATAATTAGTGGTGCTAAGATAAAGAAATAAATAAAGAGTTTGAACTTAGATAAAAGTGAGTTTCATTTATAGAGATAGTAGTGGTGATTGAAAAGTAAAGGAAAATAAGTTTTAATTTCGAACCCAAGACTAAAACATTACAGTGGTGTCAGAAGTGAAATAAAACTTAAGAACATAATTACTTTGAACAAATAGAAGTGAAAAGTGACTATGGGTAAACTGGTAAATGCCCTTAACTTGATTGAACTTAGAGCAGTGTTAAAGAGTCGGGGTCTTCCTACTGCTGGAACCAAAAATGACCTCATTATTAGACTGCAAGAAAATATGACTCAGCAAAACGAAAATCCGGACACATTCCTCGTCGATGTTGAAATTGAAGAGGAACAAGAGCATGTAAGTAATAATTCCGACTTGTCCAATATGATGGCTCTTCTTCTTGAGCGTTTTCAAGAGCAAAGAAACGAGCAGAAGAATCTTCTAGAAGAGCAAAGAAACGAACAAAAGAATGAACAAGCGAAACTTCTAGAACGTTTTGAAGACCAGAAAAACCTCCTTGAAGGAAAGTTCTCTGACATTGAAAGCAAGTTTGTTGCTGCTGACGAGCGTCTCGAAAGCATCGAAAAACAAATTTTGACTGTAGATGAAAGGTTCGAGAAAGTTGAAGACAAATTCGAAAAATATGCAAAGGAGTTGGACAAGGTAAGAAAAATTAAAATAAGAGAAAGTTCTGGTGACTGCATACGAAGAAAGGAAATGCATCCGCCAACTTTTGATGGACAAACTTCTTGGACGATCTACAAAAGACAATTTGAAGCAGCTGCGACAACAAACGGCTGGGACGACGAGGAAAAGTTTGTTGCACTTACACTTGCTCTCAGAGGACCTGCTGCAGAACTACTGCAAACAATACCAGCAGAGTTACATGGCAACTTCAAAGCTCTTACTCAGGCGATTGAAAAACGCTTTGGAGATGGCCATATGCAAGAAGTTTTCCGGGTCCAACTTAACACCAGGGTTCAGAAAAGAGGTGAGACTCTTCAACAGCTCCAAGCAGACATCGAACGCCTGGCTCACCTGGCATATCCAACGGCGGGTGAGGAAATTATCAACCAATTTGCTGCTGAAGCATTTGTGCGTGGATTAGCTGACATCAACCTCCAGCGAGCAGTACGAACGGCCGGAAAACGGACGCCTCCTGAAGCATTGGCGTTTGCCCTCACCATGGAAGCAGCGGAACAGGCTTCTCAAAGCATTCATCGGGTAAGAGAAGTAACTGTAGAGGAGTGCGCTTGCCAAAGAACGACATTCCAGAGCAACCACCGTGATGGACCTCTCCGATGCTGGAACTGCAACAGGACCGGACATCTCCAGCGCCAGTGTCGTATGCCGTTAAGAAGAGGAGTTTGCCAACATTGCGGCAGCAGGAGGAACAGCCAAGAGGAGACTCACAAAATCCCTGCTGCAACTGGGAAACGAGTAAGAACCAACTTCACGGAGCAGAAGCTGGTTCCGGGTATCGATGGCCCCAGAACTACGATCCAGGTCTCGCAGACTAAACGAGACAATAAAAGTCTGACAATGGAAGCAGCTATAAACGACAAGAAATATGTGGCAACTATCGATACCGGTGCCACCGCCTCCATTGTAAGAAGAGACGTGGTGAAGATGACATGGCTACACAACACCAATAGCTACTGTCTGAAGACGGCAACAGGTGAGTCAGCTACAGTATATGGGGAAGTACAACTAGTAATCCGATTGGCAGAACTGGAGTTTTCACATAAATTCCTAGTGGCAGATATTTGCGATGAGTGCATTATCGGAATTGACTTCATGAAAGCACATGGAGTAATTCTGGATATCGGTAACCAGGTTATGAAATATAGAAATGTCGAGATTCCGATGATCTATGGTAACGAAAACTCGTCAACCCTGAGAACTGTCGTCAAAGAAGACCTACGCCTGCCTCCCTCTTCAGAAGTCTTTGTTTGGACAAACATAAAAGGCGATTCAGGGAACCATCGATACCTTTTTGTAGAACCGGACTCTGAACAACGTTCCCAAAACTACATCGTGGGAAAAACGCTTGCCGCACCTAAGAACAACATGGTGCCTGTAAGAATAGTGAACATCAAACCTTATGAAGTCAACCTTAAAGCAGGAGAAGTTATTGGACAATGTGGTCCAGTGGCAGCAATAACAAGAATCACCGATGAAGAAGTACGAAATCCTGTAGAAGTCAACTTTTTAAGGTCCAAAATTCTAAAATCCTGCAAGCTAAGTCAACAACAACAACAGGTTGCTGGAAGCCTTATTAATGAGTTTGCTGATATTTTTGCTTCAAAGGATAAACCATACGGAAGAACACAATTGGTGCAACATCGCATCGATACTGGTGATGCAAGGCCAATCCGTCAACCTGCAAGGCGCCTTCCACTAGCCAAACAGGCGGAGGTTACGGATATGATCTCGACGATGCAGAAAGAAGGTTTGATCGAGAATTCCAAAAGCCCTTGGGCATCACCAGTGGTCCTAGTCAAAAAGAAGGATGGAAGCACCCGGTTCTGCGTGGATTACCGAAGGCTGAACGATGTCACAAAGAAAGACAGCTACCCTCTGCCCAGGATCAGCGACACTCTGGATGCAATGGCAGGAGCTCAATGGTTTTCAACTTTGGACCTGAAAAGTGGGTACTGGCAGGTGGAAATTCACCCAGAAGATCGAGAGAAAACCGCATTTTCGACAGGTAATGGTCTGTGGCAATTCAAAGTTATGCCCTTTGGCCTGTGCAACGCTCCGGCAACATTTGAGCGTTTGATGGAATGCGTTTTACAAGGGCTTACTTGGAAGACATGCCTGGTTTACTTGGATGATGTCATCGTTTTTGGGAAAACATTTGACGAACACTGCAGGAACTTGAGAGAAGTTTTCCGAAGGCTTCGAGAAGCTCATCTTAGGTTGAATCCAGACAAATGCACCTTTTTCAAGACTGAAGTGAAATATTTAGGACATATTGTCTCGTCTCAAGGGGTTCAAACCGATCCAGAGAAAGTGGAATCTGTGAAGAACTGGCCAACTCCACAAGATAAACATCAGCTGAGAAGTTTCCTTGGGTTAGCCACATATTATAGGCGATTCGTGAAAGACTTTGCTGGAGTTGCGAAAAGCCTGCACCAACTCACAGAGAAAGGAAAACCGTTCAAATGGTCAGGTGAGTGCGAGAAAAGTTTCCAGGAACTAAAAGCACGCCTCTGTAACGCTCCAGTTCTGGCATATGCTATTCCTGGGAAACAGTTCATCATCGATGCAGACGCAAGCAACGTTGGAATTGGGGCTGTTTTGTCCCAAGTTCATGATGGCCAAGAAAAGGTAGTAGCATATTACAGCAAAGTGCTCTCGAAGACAGAACGGAACTATTGCGTGACCAGGAGGGAACTTCTAGCTCTAGTACTAGCTACAAAACATTTTCATAAGTACATCTATGGGCAGAAATTCCTCCTTAGAACAGACCATGGAGCGCTAAGGTGGCTTTTGAACTTTAAAAATCCCGAAGGACAAGTAGCAAGGTGGATTGAGAGGTTGCAGACATACCACTACGAGATTCAACATCGAAAAGGAAAACTACACTCCAACGCAGATGCATTATCCCGACGACCATGTAAATCAAACTGCAAGCATTGTTCACGTCAGGAAGAAAAGGAGTCCCTAGTCACTCAACGAGTGAGAGTCGAGCCCATTGCCGGCTGGAGTAACGAGGAAATTAGGAATGCTCAACAAGAAGATTCTGACATTGAACCCATCCTTGCATGGAAAGAGCACGAGGAGAAACCACAATGGGTTGACATTTCCGATAGAAGCCCGGTGTTAAAAGCCTATTGGGCTCAATGGAACTCTCTCCATGTACAAGAAGGTGTACTCAAACGGAAGTGGGAATCCGCAGATGGCAAGTCCTATGTGATGCAGGTAGTTGTGCCTCGGTCCAAAGTCAATGAAGTTCTCCGTGAGATGCATGATGGCACTTCTGGAGGCCATTTAGGAATCAACAAAACGCTGGAAAAGATCCGAGATCGTTTCTACTGGCTTCATGCAAAAGAAGACGTCGAAAGATGGTGCAGGAAATGTGACACTTGTTCTGCTACAAAAGGACCAGGCAGAAAAATTCAAAGTGTGATGCAGCAGTACAACGTTGGAGCACCCTTCGAAAGAATTGCAATGGATATTGCAGGTCCTTTTCCTGAAACCAACGATGGAAACCGATATATTCTCGTGATCATGGATTACTTCAGCAAGTGGCCTGAAGCGTTTGCCATTCCAAACCAAGAAGCAAAAACGGTTGTGGATCAGATTGTCTTCAATTGGATAAGTAGATTTGGTGTACCTAAAGAACTCCATTCTGACCAAGGGAGGAACTTCGAGTCAAATATCTTCCAACAGGTTTGCTCACTCCTTGGCATTCATAAGACAAGGACAACACCGCTGCATCCACAATCAGATGGAATGGTAGAACGGTTTAACAGAACGCTCAAAGAACACCTTTCCAAAGTAGTGGAAGACTGTCAACGAGACTGGGACCGATGCATTCCACTGTTTTTAATGAGCTATCGGAGCGCAGTTCATAGCACTACAGGGCATACTCCTTATGAAATCTTGTATGGTTCAACAATGCGACTACCAAGTGAAGTGAAATTTGGATGCCCTCCCAATGAGCCACAAAGCCAAGAAGAATATGTGGAGGATCTCAAAAAGAGACTCATGTACATTCATGAAAGGACCAGAACAAAGATAAAGGATGCCAGTGATCGCATGAAAACACGTTATGATGCACATGCAACGACGACAGGGTTTCAAGTGGAAGATCTTGTGTGGTTATACAACCCCCATCGGAAAAAGGGACTGTCACCGAAGCTCCAGCAAAATTGGGAAGGCCCTTACAAAGTTGTCACCAGAATCAATGATGTTGTTTACCGCATTCAGAGAGGTGTTAGAGGCAAAATGAAAGTTGTTCACAGGGACCGACTATGCCGCTACAATGGCCAGGGAAGTGATAGACTTGTTCGGGACGAACAATCTTAAGAAGGGGGCAATGTTACATGAATAGTGTTTGTCTCAACTACAGTCTTATGAATGGTATTTGTTTCTACTACGGAAATATTACTATATGGTTTTTGTCTATACTACAGTAAAATTCTGAACAATTCTGCTGAATGATTCTGCTGAATAACAATGTTGAATTTGAAAGCTCTGAAAGCTTTTAAAGCATCTTGACAATTCCGAAAGGTTCGAGACTTAGACTGTTCGGGAAACTTGATCCCAAGTATAAATAGGACATTTTATTCGGAAATGGACACAGTTTCATTTTAACCGTGGTAACGAATAAATGGTGAATAATTAGTGGTGCTAAGATAAAGAAATAAATAAAGAGTTTGAACTTAGATAAAAGTGAGTTTCATTTATAGAGATAGTAGTGGTGATTGAAAAGTAAAGGAAAATAAGTTTTAATTTCGAACCCAAGACTAAAACATTACAGTATCAATGGAGCTGAAATGGATCCATTGATTATCCCGACAATAAAACAAAATTGTAGATACGCTCTGTGACTCGTTTGAGATGGAAGATTTATTAGTTGAATACGTTGAGCGTAAGGTGGCAAGATAATTCTATTCGACCATGGTAGAAATCTTAAACAAAATCTCATAAATCTTCTTTGAACGGACTCCAATCTATTTATATGAACCGCATAATATGACGCCCATACAACACAACCATACTCTAAGATGGATCTTACGAATGAGACATAAAGAGTTTTTAGAACATAGGGATCACGAAATTCTCGAGCAAATCTTTTAATAAAACCGAGTGTCATGTTAGCTTTTTTAATAATATAGTCAAAATGGTCAATAAATGTTAATTTTGAGTCCAACACTATCCCAAGGTCAGTAAAGCAAGACAGATTACTAAGAGGTGACAAATCAATCGCATAATTATAGACAATCACATTTTTCTTGCGTGTAAAACACATTGTTTTACACTTGTCAATATTTAAAACTAAACCATTAATATTGCACCATTCCCAGAAACTTTGAAGGTCTTTTTGTAAGAGATCACAATCTTTCAGAGAGTTGATTGTACGAAAATTTTGTATATCATCAGCATATTTAAGAGACATAGAATTTAATAGGACGGACGGAAGATCGTTAATAAATAGTACAAATAATAACGGGCCAAGATGGCTACCCTGAGGTACACCGGAGTTAACAGTAAAACATTTAGAACGTTCACTTTTAAAAACAACACTATATAATCTATCTTTTATTTTAGATATGAAGATATCCACATAACAAATCTATCGTTAAGACCCAAATATTGCAGTTTCCTTAAAAGAATATGGTGGCTTAGCTTGTCAAATGCTTTGCTGAAGTCAGTAAAAATACAGTCAACTTGTTGTTTTTTTCAAACGCGTCAATACAAAATGTAGTAAACTGTAACAAATTGGTTATAGTGGATCTCTTCTTAACAAAGCCATGTTGGTTGTCACATAAAACGGAGGAACAGTGAAAAGACAAGATATCACAAATAATAGATTCAAACATTTTGGGTATAGCAGATAGTTTAGAAATTGGTCTATAATTTAAAATCAAATTTTTCTTACCTTTCTTATGAGTAGGAATAAGGAATGCGTTTTTCCAAATGGTCGGAAACTTACAGCTATTTATAGACTTATTAAAAAGTAAAAATAACGGATATGACATATATATTGCACATTTTTTTAACATAAAAGCAGGAAAACCATCAGGACCAGGACTTAAGCAGTTATCTAATTTTTTAATATACTCTAAGATAATTTCCTCAGTAATAGTAAAGTTAATCGAATTAAGATGTAAAAACTCATCAACAGCGGGAATATTATTTGTATCGCAAGTAGATACTTCAAAAGCACATTGAAAATATTCGGCAAACATATTTGCTATGTCCTCTGGGTTGTGACTCTCTGAATTTTGATAACACATATTATTTGGGTAACCATCAGATTTTCTTTTACAATTGACATATATCCAGAAGTTTCGGGGGTTAGATTTAAGATCATCTTCAGTTTTAGAGATAAAGTCCGAATAAGGAAAATTATAGTAATTAATAAACTCATCTCTTAGTTTAATGTAATCATTTTGAGCCTCGACGCTCCAGAATCGATTCAACTTCACCCAAGCCTTGTTTCTTTTATTTTTAAGAGTTTAATATGTCGATCAAACCACGGTGGAGTGTTATTTAAAGGTCTTATTTTTCGTAACCGAATGGTTTCTAAGAAACAATCAAATAAAATTTTATAAAAACGGAAGACCATTTCATCAAAACTGACATTAAAAAATAAACTTACTTACTTACTTATGTTGGCGCCACTGGAGCGTGGTACTCCAAGGCCTTGCTGAGAATGCCCCTCCAGCCGGCTTGATCTCTAGCTTGCTGTCTCCAATTTCGTACTACAAGTTGACGGATGTCTCCCTCTAGCTGGTCACTCCATCAAAGATGAGGTCTACCTTGGTTTCTGACTCCCTCGGGCTTGGCGTTGAAGACTTTACGAGCTGGAGCGTCGATGTCCATTCGCTCTACATGGCCCAGCCATCTTAGTCTTTGCATTCGAATTTTTCTGGCTAGGCTTATGTCGCTGTAAAGCTCGTACAGTTCATTGTTATATCTTCTTCTCCAAACGTTGTTTTCGCGATTTACGCAGACAGGACCATAGATCGTACGCAGAACTTTTCTCTCGAAGACTCCAAGTGAATTTTTATCCGATTGGGAGAGGGTCCATGCTTCCGCACCATAAAGCAGGACCGGGATCATGAGTGTTTTATACAGTGTCACCTTGGTTCTTCTCGATAGGGCTTTACTCCTCAATTGTTTACTCAGCCCAAAGAAACAGCGATTAGCAAGAGTTAGTCTGCGTTTGATTTCAGCGCTGATGTTGTTGCCTGTGTTTACAGCAGTGCCCAGGTAGACAAATTCACTGACTACCTCGAAGTTATACCTATCAATGGTTACGTTCTGACCAAGTCGGTGGTGGGATTGGACTTTTGTTGATGAAAGCATATACTTCGTCTTGTCCTCGTTTATTTTCAGCCCCATTCTGCTTGCTGCTGACTCCATAGTAGTGAAAGCACCGGTTACTGCTCGCTTTGTTCAGCAAACCCAAGTAATTGTGTCGATTTATTGAAAATGGTGCCTGATGTACTGGCATGGGTGCTCCGTATTACATTTTCAAGCACAATATTAAAACAGCTGCATGACAGTGCGTCACCTTGTCTTAGCCCTCTGGTGGTTTCGAAGGTTTCATTAGTCTCTACCAACTTGGACGGAACAGCGAGCATTCTCCAACGTCATCCTGATAAGGCGTATCAGTTTAGCAGGGATTCCAAAGTTAGACATGGCACGATACAGTTCAAATCTATTAAGACTGTCGAAGGCGGCTTTAAAATCGTTTTCTCCAGGATCTGGCGTAATGTGAATATTTGGTCGGTGGTAGATTTTCCAGGTCTGAAACCGCATTGGTTAGGACCTATCAGGTCGTCAGCAAACGGCTTGAGACGTTCACATAAAACGCAGGACAGGATCTTATAGGCGATGTTTAAAAGGCTTATGCCTCTTTAGTTGGCGCAGAGGAGGCGGTCTCCTTTTTTGTGAATCGGGCAGATGGTACTGAGATTCCACTCATCGGGCATACTTTCCTCCGACCATATTTTGCAGATGAGTTGGTGTATGCTCCTGACCAGGTCATCTCCAGCGTGTTTAAAAAGCTCCGCTTGAAGGCCATCACATCCAGCTGCCTTATTCATCTTTAGTCTGGTGATGGCTACTTTGATTTCATTTTGGTCGTGCGGGTGTAGTTCGTGGTCGTTATCTAGATTAACTGGAACAAGTTGATCTTGGGCGGGATCTTGGCTGTCATCGCCATTTATCAACCGGTTAAAGTAGTCTCTCCAGATGGCTAACATCGCCTGCGTTTCCACTATGGTATTTCCATCCTGATCTTTGCAGGGCCCAGGACGGCTTGTGAAACCGGATGTAGACTGTTTCACCTTTTTATAGAAGTTTCATACCTCTTTTCTGCAAAAACATCTCTGCATCTCCTCGACTTCGCGTTGCTGGTTTTCTTTTTTCTTTCTCCTGAGTAGACGTTTCTCAACTTTCCTTCGCTCAACATAGAGATTTCTGGATGCTCTAGTATCTCTCTGGAGCCACGACTTGTATGCCTCCGTTTTGACTTTGTTTGCCTGAGCACATTCGGAATCGAACCAGGGGTTTCTGGGGGGTGGATGTGAGAAGCCCAATACCTCTGACGCAGCACTTCTTATGGCTTGTTGACATAGCTGCCATTGGTCTTCCGGGTTCATGTCATCAGTCGAAGGATTTCTCGCAAGCTCAAGGGATACGCGGTCGGCATAGGCAGCGGCGGTCTCTTCCGATTGAAGACGTCCAACATTGAATTTCCTAGGTGTAGTCGGTGTTCGCCTAAGAACTTCCATGGAGATCCGTACTGTAAGTTTTGCACCGACTAGGTAGTGGTCCGAATCGATGTTTGCTCCTCGGAATGTACGGACATTCATAATGCTGGAGGAGTGTCTTCCATCAATCACAACATGGTCGATTTGGTTGCAGGTTCGACCATCTGGGGATCGCCATGTGCCCTTGTGGATATCGGGACGTGGGAATCGCGTGCTGCTCAGCACCATGTTTTTTCCCGCTCTGCAAAATCGATGAGCCTGAGTCCGTTGTCGGAGGTGGTGTCGTGCAGGCTGTGTTTTCCGATCGTCATACCAAAGATGTCCTCCCTCCCAATTTTGGCGTTGAAGTCTCCCAAGAGAATTTTAATGTCATGTTTTGGGCACTGCTCATATGTTTTGGAGAGGAGCTCGTAGAAACATTCTTTGGTAGCGTCGTCTTTCTCTTCTGTAGGGGCATGGGCGCTAATTAGGCTTATGTGGTGGAATTTGGCCTTAATGCGGATCGTTGTCACTCTCTCGCTGACTTCGCGAAAGCTCAAGACCTTTTGCCTAAGTCTTCCTCTGACAGCGAGTCCGCACCCAAACAAGGTGGCATTTCCCATAATAGAAATTATAGTCCTCTGTAATTCTCAGGCCCGGTCCATCCCATCGCATCTCCTGCAGGGCTGTTATATCAGCGTTGAGACTGGCGAGGGTCTCGGCTAGCTGCTCGGCTTTACGCGGCCTGTTTAGCGTACGCACATTCCACGTGCATATGCGTAAATCGTTGTCCGTTTTTCGTTTGCGGGGGGGAGGGGGGGTCGTCAACATTTTTGGTTCGTTCATCCGAGGCATTTTTTGCGGTTTTCATCACAATAAAATTTCCCTTTCATGACCGGCTTGTCAGGCCTGTGCATGACATTTAGATCTTTGTGGTGGTTGGATCTTCAGAGCGTATCTCTTTCTTGCTGCTCCTAGTTCCTGAGAAGATAACTGAGGTATCTACAACCTATGGATCCGATGGATCCAACGTTCGTCGTAAGTTCACCTTTCGGCTATCCAGCAGGCACCACTTGGAGGTGACGATACGATTTTGCCCACCAAAAAATAAACTATTCCAGTTAATATCTTGCAATAAACGATAGAGTTCTGAGAAATTACATTTTTTAAAATTGAATTCATGCGTATTCTTGCAATCATAAGTTACATTAATAATATTTAGGTTTAATGAGATAGATAATGCAGGATGATGCCGATCTTACTCAATAAGTTTTTTGGTTGTTTCATCCATGGACAAACAAACTGAAAAGTGGATTTATTCTAGAAATCTTATAATTTTCTAGAGAGCCCACTTATTGTATAGTGTAATTGAATATATCAGCCTTTCGGGGCCCCCGTCTCGAAAGGGGCCCTGGGCACGGGCCCCGTGTGCCCTTATGGTAAAGACGGCATTGCATACATGTATATTATGTCAATGTGTAGAACGTATAGAGAGTAGAACGAAACAAAAGCATTGTATATACATTTTAATAGTAATTTCATGGAACATTTTATTTAAGTTCTGAACTTCGTCAATGGCGGTGCTAGTTGTCTTATTTACTTTACATCAAATGTCTTTTATTGTTGTTTTTGCTTTCCATAGCAGTTAAGACAAAAGCCACTCAAATAACTGTAAAATAAGTGTTTGTGAACTTAGTCCATAGATGACGCACCAAACGTTCCTCTGATAGAGATTTTACGCAAACGGCAATATACTTCTTTCCCTCTCGCTCCGAGACGTCAAAGTCAAATGTGCAATCCTACTTTGTAGAACAACAATTAAATTCTCTATTGAGTTCAGTTTAGCGGAATATTTATTATAATTCAATTTAAAGTGTTGTTAGCATTAAAGTCATCTGAAATCAGATTTTAAATAGTCAAAAATATATTTCCTACTGTAAGAAAACTTTACTTTGTTCAAAACGTGCCTCGAAGTGTGCAACACAAATACCCACTTTTAATTTCAAAGAAGAAATAGTTTAGTTTAGTTTTAAAACAATAATAATTAGTTTTTTAACAATAAAATAATATTAAAAAAGTGTACCTTTTTGGTATCCAAAATTTAGGGAAGGGACTCAATCTGGATTATGAACATCGCCGAGTTGAGCACTTTTACCTGTAAAAGTAATTTTGGATTTCCAATTTATTTGTTCAATACAATTCTGATTGATGTAAAATGCTTGGAACAAACTCCTGCTACTTTTGCATTTAATTTTTTTCTATTGATTGCTGCTAACCAACGTTTCGATCCGGCTAAGAAGTATGTTAACATTTTGAGTAGCAGTTCCAAACTTTTAACAAAGCAAAAGAACGCTCTTCTTTGTTTGTGATTGCATTGCGATTACAGCCGTGCACACAGCAATTTGTCGGCCTATTGAAGGCAAACTTTTTACTTGCGATTATAGGTACTATAAGGCAAGTTATGCATTCGTAAAAAAAAAAAAATTCTAACAATCAAACATGACATTACGATGACAGAGAAGTCGAAAAAAGTGGGTCCGACAATTCTGGCTGTCTGTCTGTCTGTCCGTGTGTCTGTCTGTATAGTTACCTACAGCCTAAACGGCTGGACCGATTTGCTTCAAACTTGGTACATAGTATTATTATGACGTCCTACAGAGGGATTTTTGGAATAAGCATTCTAGCTCCAAAACTAACGGTACCTGCCATACGATTTTTTGTGAAAAATTAATTTTTCTCAAAAACGGCTCCTACGATTTTGATAAAACTTTCTGAATTTTGTTTTCTGTGCAAACTTTATGTTTTGGTTGGAATAGATTTTTCGGGAAAAGTCTTATAACGGTACCTCCCATAGGACCGGTTTTTGAAATCCGATTTTCTCGTAAGCCACTTGACGGATTTCGATGAAACTTTTTATGTAGAAGCCCTCTTATAAAAGAAATAATATAATTTCGAAAATTTTTCAAAAAAAGTTTTTTTGAGTTTTTTAAAAAAGTTTCAAAATTTTTTTTTCATTTTAGTTTTTTCCAAAAACGGTTTAATCTAGAGTTTTTTAATTTTATTTTTCTGATAAAAACTACAAAGTGCTAGAAGTTGGCATACTCAAAAAAAATTTAAAATATATTTTCGAAAAGTTTTTCAAAAAAAAACTGTTTTTTGAAAAAACTGGTCCAACGATTTTGAAATTTTTTTTCGTAAAAATTCAAAAACGTAAAAGAAACCTGATGGCTTACTTCATTTTCTCCAAAAAACGGTTTAGGTATTGATTTTTAAGTGATTTATAAAATTTCATGTGATTTTTTCAACGCTTTTTTCCCAAAATCTCAAGCACCCAAGACCATTTTAACACATTAGAGCAAGTTCGTACGACCCAGTCGTGCACTTTATTTATTATTATTTTATTGTTGAAAAACTAGTTATTATTGTTTTAAGACTAAACTAAACAATTTCTTCTTTGAAATTTTGGCGCGAATTGTTTCGATTCAAAAGTAGGTAGGTATTTGTTTTGCACACTTCGATGCACTTTTTAAGCGAAGTTAAGTTTTTTTTACACAAAAAATTATATTTTTGATTATTTAAAATCTGATTTCAGGTGATTTTAATAAAAATAACATTTTAATTTGAAAGAGATGAGAAAAAATATTCCACCAAACTAAACTCGACAGAGAATTTAATTGTTTTCCTACAAGTAGTTAACTGTCAACTTTTTTCTTGATTTGACATTTGACTTTGACGTATTCGGATATGTCTCTATTGGGAATACTATAAATTATAAATACACCCCATTCTTTGACTTTGACGTCGGCATCCGCAAATTTGCAAAAAAGTAAAGCGGGGGAGCTTTACGACATTATCTCATAAGAGTGAAATAGTACACATATATGTACCTACCCGTTTTCACACTAGATGTCACCGCACGTTACTAGAAGAATTAAAGTTTGATGTTCTTCGAAGAATTTTTTTTCATGGTCAGTCGTCATCAGTCATTCAAAGAGGCAGGATGTTGCTCTTCCAGTATTGCAGACAAAAAACGCAAACCAATTGTAAGTAAAGGCCATATCACACTGACACTGATTTCACTGATCACTGGCAGGCAGTGACGTCACGAAAACTGACGTGATTTTCATGATAGTGAAGAAATTGCCAGTGGTCAGTTGAAAAAAAAGGTTATCACACCTACTGGCAGGCCTGTGCCACTATGTCCCAAAACTCACTGACACCTCATGCTAGTAAGTTATATTTTCTACGAGTCGGTCTTGGAACTGACTCCTGAAAAAGTGACTATCACCCTACACTGACACATTCTTCACTGGCACACGACACTAGCAAGTGGCGTCAGTGGAATTTACTCGAAATTGGTTCAGTGAGCAGTTTTGCTATCACACTGACTGACTACCAACAGCCAGTGGCTGTCAGTTCCTTGTTTTTTTTTGTTTATTTGTTTGAGGTGAAAGACTCTAGCTGCTGGTTTTTGTTTTGTTTGCTTACACAAAATTCTTTATAAAAAAATAATGTCAGAAAAAGAATTTTTGGAAATAGTTGAAGTTGCCACGATGGCTTATTTGGCAGCGTGTGGTGGACAGCCTCAGCGGTGATGATGAGGACAAGAGAACTCGTCGACGGTGCAGTGTTTGGCAAAAAAGTGGTTCTAGCGTAGAGAGAAGGAAGGGTTTCGCTGCGACTGCTATTCCAAATAGCTCAACCAACTATTTTGGCTATTATTCCAGAAGTCCTTGACGATATTTACAAGGTTCGTGTGTTGATTTTTTAAGATTATTACTAATAATAGCTTTGTTTGTTGAGCCCTGAAGTCACTTTTGTTCTTCTAGCCGTTGACTTTTAATATTCCACTTCTCTCTATCATCGTTATGTCATGTTTAATTGTTATATTTTTACTTGCGATTATAAGTACTATAAGGCAAGTTATGCATTCGTAAAAAAATAACATCAAACATAACATTACGATGATAGAGAAGCGGAAAAAAGTGGGTCCGACAATTCTGTCTGTCTGTCCGTCTATCTGTATCGGCACCTACAGCCTAACCGGCTGTACCGATTCGCTTCAAACTCGGTATACATATTATTATTATAACGTCCTACAGAAGGGCTTTTGGAATTAGCATTCTAGCTCCAAAACTAACGGTACCTGCTATACGATTTTTAGTGAAAAACTAATTTTCTCAAAAACGGCCACTACGGTTGGTTGGAATTAATTTGTCAGGAAAAGTCTTGTTACGGTACCTCCCATAGTACCAATTTTTTCATAACAGATTTTGTTGTAAATCATCCAACGGATTTCGATGAAAATTTCAAAGTGAAAACTCTTTTTAAAAGAAAATAATATTAATTATTATCGTTTATCTCGCATTGTATGAAAAATCGACTTTTATCTTTAAACATTATTTGCGGCTAAGCTAGACGTGTTAGAGGCATTAAACTTGACTTGCGACTAAACTATGCGACCTAGTGAATTCAAAAACGCATATTCGTGATCTAGAAAATGCGAGTTATAAAAAATCAAAAAAAAGTTGGTAAAAAAAGTTTTTTTCAAAACTTCCCAAAAAAATGGTACTTGAAATTTTTCAAACAAAATATCAAAAAACAAGTCAGTTCACTGACGGGGTTTCTTCACTGGCACAAGGAGAAATTTCGTGTGTGGCCATTGATGGGATAGGGTCAGTACACTGACGTTCTTGTCATAAAAGTGCGTCAGTGGTCCTATGCGCCAGTGACTACTTATCACACTTGTCATTTTTCGAGTCAGTCACTGACGCGATTTGGGTTGGTCAGTGAACACGCCAGTTAACTGACACCTTCACTGGCGTCCCAAAACTGGCTATCACACTACGCATGACTTCACTGACAGCGTTGTGACGAAATTTTGACATCACTGCCTGCCAGTGGTCAGTGAATCCACTGTCAGTGTGATATAGCCTTAAGTATGTGGTAACAAATTTTAATTAATGGTGGATTTACATTATTCTGCAACGTCTTCATCTTCAAATTTCAAGAAAAGTAAAGCGGGGGAGATATACGTGATTATACAGAAGAGTGAAAGAATACACAATATACGTACTCTTTTTTGATTGCTATAATTTTTTATAGTGTGGTAACAAATTTTAATTAAAAGTCGGTTAACTTTTCTTAACTAAACAATTTTTATTCATTTGCCGAGAACAATGTGGCTGCCGCTTTTCCAAGTACAAGAGAGATTGATTTTTCTTAGACAAAACATGTTCTATCTTACTTCAATGTTTGAGTTTCAGTGTACCGCACACAAGGTGAGCGACACCTAGTCGCGATACCCTGCAACTCAAGCACTAAGGCAGTAACACACTATTTGTTATACAAACGAACAGACCTAAATCATAAGTTGCCGTCCGAGAAGGCAGGTGTCGCTCCTATTCAGTCAAACCTTCAGAGTCTCGATTTTTCCAAAGTCGAATATTCCGAGACTCGATAATTCCGTCATACGGCAGCTGTGTGACTTGACAGCCTTCAATGTCTCGTATTACATATCTGTAATACAACAAAAAACAACATAAAGGCCCCTGAATTTAGGAATAAGTTTTTTGTTGGCACCGGTTGTTGTGTCCACATTTTTACTTGCGATTATAGGTACTATAAGGCAAGTTATGGATTCGTGCAGAAAAAAAAATTTGAGATAACAATCACACATGACATTACGATGATGGAGAAGTCGAAAAAAGTGGGTCTGGGAATTCCGTCCGTCTGTCTGTCTGTCTGTCTGTCTGTCTGTATGTCTGTTCGCGCCTCTGGAGGCTGAACGGGTGTGCCGATTTGCTTCAAATTTGGTATTAAGGATTTATTTGGCCGTCCCTCGGAACAAATTTTTTATTTTTGCTCTAGGTCAAAAAATAACGGCACCTGCCATACAATCTTGAAGACAAAAATTGATTTTCTCAAAAACGGCTCTAACGATTTTGATAAAACTTTCAGATTGCTATTTTTGCAAAAAAATCTATCTTTTGGTTTGAAATTTTTTTTCAAAATTTGTCTAATAACGGTACCTCTCATAGAACCAGTATTTTCAAATCAAATTTTTTCGTAAACCATACCTTCGATTTCAATAAAATTTTTACCACAGGAAGTCATTCATAATTTTATTAATATGGCACTTCAAAATTTTCAAAAACTTTTTTTTTTGATTTTTTATAATTTTTTCAAAAAAATTTTTGGTTTTCGAAATATGTTGGAAACGGGTACATTGATTTTTTTTTAAAATTATTTTTCAAATGTAAACTACGGATTGCCATATATTTGCATACTCAAATAAATTTCAAAATATTTTTTGAAAAAGTTTTTCAAAAATAACCTTTTTAAAAAAAAACTGGTCCAACGATTTTCAATATTTTTTTTTCCTAGATTGACGTATAGCTTTGAAATTTTATTGCATACTTAGTTTTACCGAGAAAACTCTTAAACTAATTTAAAAAATAAAAGAATTTTCGAAATTATTTAATTTTTTTTTTAATATCCATATATGCAGCCACTAAGCAATTGCTTATCATAAGAGCAAGTTCGTGCGACCCAGTCGTGCATTTTATTTATTACAACATAATCACCCTCGTCGTATATGCGTGCCGGGCTATTGTTCTGTTCAAAATACTTGGCATTATATTCTTGGATTCTGGTGATTGCCTCTGAAGCCTTTTCCCTTGCCAGTTCCAAGTTCCTTTCGGATTTATTTGATTGTTTATAATCAAGAAATTCGGTTAGTTTATCGACTATCACTCCCTTTTGGTTGACCCCGAACAACAACTGACTCGGTGTATTTTGAGTAGCTCGGTGTATAGTGTTGTTCAATCCGAATTCTATCTGCGCTAATGTAACAACCCAGTCTGAGTGCTCAATTGGTTCTGAAAGTTTAGCAAGCATACCAGTTAACACTCGATTAACCCGTTCAACTTGACCATTAGCCTGCGGCGAGTGAACTGCTACTTTCACATGGTCTATATTTTGTTCCATTATAAACGAACTAAACTCTAGGGACGTGAAGCAGGTTCCCCTATCAGTAATTACCCTTGATGGTCTACTATAATACTCAAAATATTTCTTTAGTGCTGCACATACTTCTTTAGTGCTTGTAGACACAACTGAATATAATTTGGTAAATTTCGTAAATGCATCTATTACTACCAGGATATGCTTTCTTTTTGATTCTATAGAAGGAAGGGGGCCAAGGTGATCTAAATGTACAGTTTGAAATGGGATGGGCTCTTTAGGGATGTTAAATAGATTGCGTATATTGGACCGAACCGGTGCTGAATACATAATGCAACGGATACAATTCTTGATATATTTCTCAACCTTCCCTTGAATATTTGGGAACCAATAGTTTCGGCCAATTTGGTCAGAACTCTTTGTGACACCTAAGTGCCCAATCTTCTCATGAATCATTCTTATGATATTGGTTTCCATTTCAGATGGAACATAAAATCGGAGTTTGCCACTTCTATCTTTTTTAAAAACAATGCCACCCTGAACTACAAATGAATAGTTATTCTTTAAAGACAATTTATCTTTTAATTCCAAAATCTTTACATCCCGATTTTGTTCCGAAAACGATTGAACAAATCTGCGGAAGTATGAGCACAATCCCAAAAATGAGTGCAGTTTTTTGCTATCTTTCGGCATAGGGTATTGAGCAATCGCTCGAATATGAGAATCACTAGGTTGGATGCCATGTTCTGTTACTTTAAATCCCAAATAATCAAGTGTCGAATATGCGAATCGACATTTCGATAGATTAAGCTCCAACCCATTCTTAGCTATTCGGTACAGAATTTTAGTAAGTATCTCAAGATGTTCAGTGATGTTTTTACTAGCAATTAAGATATCATCCAAATAAACAACTATTTTCCCTCTATCTATAAACTCCCGAAAGGTTTGAATTATAAACCTTTGAAAGACACTGGGCGCGTTCTTGAGGCCAAAAGGCATTTTAAGAAACTCCCATTGGCCATTTGGAGTTACAAAAGAAGTAAATTGAGTTGAATCTGCTGCTACTTTAACTTAATAAAATCCACTCTTTAAATCCAATAAGGTCATGACCTTCTTCCCCTCCAGATATTCAATGCAATCTTCTATTAATGGTAGTGGATGAGGGTCTCTAACCGTGTGTTTATTTAGCGCCCTGTAGTCTATACACATTCTAGTCTCACCAGATTTCTTTTTAACCAAAACTATTGGTGAAGCGTATGGAGAGTTGCTCGGTTGGATAATTTGTTTTTCCAAGAGATCTTTTATTATTCCATTTATTGTAGCCTTTTCTGAGACTGACAACCTTCGTTGAGCAAAACAAACAGGGGTGTTAGAAGTGAGTCTAATACTCATTTCGAAATCCATGGGTGAGACCAAAGCCTTATCAAAATTTAAGTAATTTTGAGATATTATGTTTTTGATACCTCTTAAAATGTCCAAACCAAGACTTGGGTTAACATCTATATGACTTTCTGTATCATAATTAATCTCGAAGGAATGGCAATCAAAGAAATCATAACCCGCCCAATCACTGTCTTTTCCTCTATTTGCACCAGGGCAGTCATTGAATTCAACCATATCACCGTCCAATGTATCTGACTTGTCTTCAAGACAATCACCAAAATCATTTTGCATTTTCCGAAATTCAGCGGCCGGTATGCTTTCACCAAGGATATCATTTTTATTACCCCTATGATAATAATCACTCTCTGAAGGTTCGACTGTTTCATTTGAATAAGTGCACATATACAATTGATTTGAACAAAGAATTTTATTAAAACACATATTATCTTTACATGACTGCTCTGAAGGCGGATTATTATTAAGATTCATTTCAAGTTTTATATTAAAAATTTCAAGAAGATCACGGCCAATAAGCAAGGGTATAGGAGTTACTTCATCTGGAATTATCATAAGAGAAATGAGTCTTATAACACCTTTTATTTTAATATAACAATTGACTGTACCGTAGGTAAAAAGTTTAATGTCTCCTAACCCTTTATACTTCGAATAAGCTAGCGATTCTTGAATGCGCACTTCTTCAGGCAGGATGGATTTTTGAATAAAACTAACCGGACTGCCGGTGTCCAAAAGGGAACAACAATTGATTAATTTTGTGCACTTATTCTTATTTATCATAAAGGCGACACTTACCATCTGAACGGCATCTAAACTCCAGGCCAGTCCGTCCGTGTCATCATGTGAAGTGTCCTGGTTAACAGCTGCAACTTTAGTCTTCATGGCGTTTGGACAATTCTTGTAGTTGTGCCCCTCACCAGCACATCTAAAGCAGGATCCAGTTGATGGTCGTTCCTCCTTTGGGCATTTCGCGGCGATGTGCCCAAATTTGGAACAGTTAAAACATCTTTTGGACTGTTCACCATTTGGTGCTGAAGTTGAGGAAACCATGTTCCCTCCAGAAGTGGTTGCTTTAACAACTGTGGGCCTCAGAAATCTTCTCTTTTCGTAACGTGGCAAGAGACTTTTGAGCTCCGTGATCGTTTTGGCAGCAAATAGAATAGACACATTTGCTGGTGAGTCTTTTAGTCCATCAATGATGAACTCAATTAGCTCCGCCTCGTCGATTTAAGCGTGTGACCCGAGCTCCTGCATGCAGATGACATATCGGAGAAGTGGCTCATTATGACGACGCACCCTTTCGCTCAGTTGACGATAAACGTGTTGCCTGCTCATCTTATGGTCGAATTCTTTGATGAGTGTTTGCTTCAAAGAGTTCCAGTCGTCAACATGAACTGTACGAAGCAACATTTTTGCAGTTCCTTGCATGAGACGACGTGCAGAAAGGTACTTGCACCGGTCATCGCATCCGAGAGAGTCTGTCACATCCTCGTAATCAGTCAGCCATTTGGTGATGCTATAGGGGTCGTCACCATTGAAGACAGGGACAGCGTTCTCGATGTCGGAGAAGTCTACTGCGCGTCCTGGTGTAACTGATGGTGTTATGGATGCCTCCATTTGGTCCACTTCCCTTCTTAATTCAAGGATTCTTTTACGACGCTCGAGTCTGGCCAGCTCTTTCTCCTCTTCCACGTCCGGGTCATCGGAAGTTATGGCAACAGGCCCAATATCGGAAGTGGCCAGTACCGCAGAAGCGTCCTCCTCAGTAGGAAGTCCGGAAGGTGGAGTTGACTTATCCATTGTAGCAGAAGGTTGTTGGGATGTTGAACCAGCATTCTCATTGGACATTGTACTTTCATATAATGCCCGCAGTTGGGCCAGAGAAGCTGTGTTCGGTGCGCTTATCCCAGCACTCCCCAATGCTTCGATGAGTTGTGTTTTTGTGAATTTGCTCATGGCAAATTTTAAATCCGTCAATATCTCGGTAAAACTCTGGGTAATCCACACAATAATTATATGTTTGTTTGTGTGTTACCCCACATCTGACGTTGTGGTAACAAATTTTAATTACAAGTCGGTTAACTTTTCTTAACTGAACAAATTTTATTTATTTGCCGAGAACAATGTGGCTGCCACTTTTCCAAGTACAAGAGAGATTGATTTTTTTTTAGACAAAACATGTTCTATCTTACTTCAATGTTTGAGTTTCAGTGTACCGCGCACTATTTGAGCGACACCTAGTCGCGATACCCTGCAACTCAAGCACTAAGGCAGTAACACACCATTTGTTATACTACATAATAATTTTATACTACAAGTATTTCATTGTTCTTTCCAATAATCTCATTATAATATTTGTGTCAAATTATTTTTTTATTTCTAGATGATGATACCAAACAAGGCCCTTAGAAGGATGTCTAATATTAAAATAATAATGTTTTGTGTTCCAAGAAAATAAAAAATAAAACAAAATGGCTGTGTTTTTATTTATTTTTTAGCTCGGCCTACCGCTTTCAGTACGTCGAATCGTTTTGTAAACGAAACGTTTTAAGCGAATACTATACAGCAAGTCACATCAGTGGTTCTAACTGGCTGCGCACAATGGTGTAGCAGTAGCAGTAGCACGCAGCAATGTCAAAGTTAAATGTATGTAAATCGTATTGCACGGCTACAATGTGAAGTAGCAGATGCAGCAGAGAGAGTCGCTGAAGTACAAGTCGACTCGACTTGAACTTGACGACCTGCTGCGCTGCAAAACAACAACAAACCAAAATGGCAGACATGATTTTTGTTTAAGTTCAGTGCTGCACATTGTATTCGTGTATGCTGGTTTGTGAGCTACTTTTTTTGGCATTTACTTTGACATTGCTGCGTGCTACTGCTACTGCTACACCATTGTGCGCAGCCAGTAAAACCTCTTCGTCAAAAGTATCAATTCTCCTATGCGTCTGGAACGTTTTATTATCGCTTGCGTTACGTTATGTCGCAACGTTTTAGGCAACTTTCGTTGGAAAATTTGCCGCTGGCCGTACGTTAACGAATCGTGTTGTCCGGTGGGTTAAACGGGAAGACGAAAACGAGAAGGCGTAAACTGCATGTGTGTTCATGACGTAGCTGCGAAGAGCAAGTCAAGAATAAAAATTGGAAGGCGTTATCTGTAGTAAATGTATCACGATTGGAACTTCTTATAAATTTAGAGCAGAGGTGAATTTTTCTTCATAGCTGAAAATTAGTTTTTGGGTTAATTGAAAACTAAACTTATCCCATAAAAAAATATATAAATACATTTATGCTTAATGAAATAATTAAGATTTTCATTTGTATATTATTTTCCATTATTGTGAGTTGAAGTAAAAGCATTTCAATTATTTTCTATGTACTATGTAGGGCAGACAAAAAAAATTATGCCTGCACCCTTCGCGTGCATGCAATCGTAATCGCAATATTCTTTTTGTTTAAATTCATTTAATTTTCTATTTCCAGACTTTTTATTAGTAAATTTACATTACATCAAAGTTTCTTCCTAGAATTTTTTTTTGTAGTGATGCAAATGTGGTTTTGTCTAAATCGATAAAGGACAAGTTGGTGGTGATAAGTAAAAAAAAAATTCAATAAATTTAAGAATTCTTACGTGCTCATCGAGCAACAAATAAAAATGTTATAAAATTACCGACGCTAATTGTTGAATTTTTCCAAAGTTATTATTAAACGCAATTTTCAACTGGCTTATGGATATGCATCGTCTCGAATTAAACAAAAATTCTCACAATGAGTAGAATATAAAGGTAAGTAGATACATTTTTACTAACTTCAGATATAAATTCAAGTTGAATACAAATTTGTGAAAGCTAATATTAGTTTATCTTCCTGGAAATCAGAGTGAACAAAATTAAAATCCATAGAACAGCTCTCGCAGGGATTCGTTTGTGTTATTATTAAATAATGTTTATTATGATTTAACTAAGTTTTTTGAATGGAGTATGAAAAGCAAGATAAGATAAATATATGCAAGCTGTTGCCAATTGATATGCGCGCAACGTAGACAATTATTTTATATATATATTTTTTTTTTCTAGAGAAGGGTGTGGCAAATCATGGTTTATCTTATTTTCAACATTTTTATAAGGATAATTCAGAATATTATATTATAATTCAGAATATAGGTACCCAGGGGGTTTCCTAGGCTCAAATATTTATATATATGACATATTTTATAAACACTAAAAACAAAATCTGGTTAGTTTTTGCTTTGATCATGGTCTTTCGAATTAAAAACTGGGACAAGATAATGATTAATGGACGGCCTTCACAATGAAGATTGTAAAAAAAAAATACAACAATAACTATGGAATCACGTCATTTATAATACATAGTATGTAAATATCCTTAGTTTCGTCTTTATTTTATTTCTTGAGGTAGGTACCTACTTGTCGTTTGTTAAGGTTGTAGTGGCTTATAGCTGCAAATCAATATTCTGAGTCCAATAAGAGATTTATTGTAATACCACGTAAATCGGCTCGTTAACCCAAATTAATCTTTTAAAGATTATTTTGATGTACCTAAATGATTGTCTCTTGTTTTTTGTCAATTAACCCAGATCTTGGATTTGTTGGAAAACTGTTTTTTTTTGTTCCTTCTCTTCAATGGCTTTTCCAGTTATATTTTTGTATTTTATATTGCGGCCGCACTTAAGGAGTCTTGTATATACCCTAAGCATGTATTAAAACAGTACGTGCATTTAGGATAGTTGTAACAAAGTTGAAAAATAGACAAAAAGAAATATTCAGATGCACAATGCCGACTCTCAATAGAGCAGTACTTAAGAAATTAGTAATTTGTTAATTAATGGCATTACTTAAGGAGAGTTACTTTAACACATCCCAACAAAATGCTGGGATTTATGTAACGAATATGAAAATGAATGTATTATGGGTGTAAAATCGTTAGCAATACAATTTATTAATAAACTAGAAGTACCTACTTTTTTATTTTATAAACAAAAGATAAGCAACCATCGAAAAAAATGTAATTCAACTAAGAAGAGGTTGATAGATACGAAATGTACCCATTTTTGATAAGAGTGCTTCATACCGTTCTCAAATATCAAGGTCGAAGATCACGTTAACTTTAAATTAAAGTAAAGCTTTCCTCTTTCTACTAAAACATTTAATATTTTCCGATTGAATGAATGAATGAATGAATGTACTTTATTTAGCTTTAAAAAGCCATTTAGTTTACAATTTTTCTTATAATTAAGCCTAGTATTCAGATCGCGCTAAAATGTATCTTCCATACAAATTTCCACCCAAGATAAATTTCAGCTTGGGTTTTTAGCTCAGCAGTACTCACTTCAAGCTAAATTCCAGCTGTCAGGCTAACGGCTAAGAAAAAAGGTCTCCAAAAAATGTTGCTTGCGAAAGAATGTGCGCGTTATTGAAAAATAAAAATGGAAGTTCAAAAAAGGTCTTGCGAAAGTGGCACGAACTTGCTCTTATATTTGCGATAATTGCTAAGTGCCTGCATAATGTATGTAGGTATATTAAATAAAATGCATGACTGGGTCGCACGAACTTGATCTAATGTGTGACAGTGGTCTTGGGGCTTGGGATTTTGATAAAAAATTAATTTTTCAAAATTCTTAAGTGAATACCTACTTGGAGTAATTTGAGCTGAAAAATAAGTACGCCATTATATTTCTTCGAAAGATTTGAATTTATGAGAATAAATTTATAAAAATCTGTCTAGCCGTTTTTGAGAAGAAGTTTTTTTTAAAAACTTTGAAATCATTTTTCAAAAAAAAAAAACCTATGAACTGGGTATATTCATAACAAAGAAAAAACTTTTTAACAAGTTAATCTGTTAAAAGAACAAAATTTGTGGTCTCGATTATATTTAAATTATTTAAGTCTCTTCCTTATTGACCGCAAAAATGAATGAAGAATAAAAATACAAACAAAAAACACAAAGAAAATTTGATTTAGTTGTGTACTTTATTTATTTCTTATTTTTCTAAATACCGAATGCATTTCGGAAGGCAATTGGCCTACCATCATCAGCGTAATACGCGTAACAACTAAAAGAGATTAGAATTAAATACAATTGTGCAAAACAAAATTAAAAAAGAGAAACATTAAGATTTTGAATGTAAATGTAAAACACATACAAATTAATTTACAAGAGAAAATAAATTAGATGTTATTGGACTTTCTTCTATGTTCATTAAATTCTCATTGATGTTCATGTAAATGGATTCATAAGCGTCCAGTTTTGATGGAAAAGGTACACTTTTTATCAGCTTGTAGTTGTCTAGGAGAGGGGTCATGTTGTGAGGTTCTGTGTTGGTCAAGTCGAATGCATGGGCTGCGACAGCTTTTTGAGTGTCTTTATTGTTGATGTACCTTTGAAAATACATTTATTTATAACTAGCGGTACCCGGCGCGTATTGCTACGCTAAAAAAACACTTATTTGATGTGAAATTAAATTTATTTATTTATTTCATATCAAAGCTAGCGGATAACAAAATTTTTGGTTAAATCCCACATTTTTGTTGTCTTCGACTCGATTTGCCATTCCTGAATTTTCACTGATGTTTCAAACAGCTAAAAGATGTATGAAAAAAATTAAAAATCAAAAATCGAAAAAAAAAGAAAATGATCCAAAAAATGTTAAAAGTCTGCATTTTATTTTGTGTCTTCCACCCGATCGGCCATTGCGTAGTTTTCGCTGATGTTTCCATCCATCCATCCCTGGACTAAACTATATTTACTCTGAAAATGTCATAAAGATCCATTGGGCGGTTTAGGAGTCCATAGACAACATACATATGTTAGAACCTTAACTAGGTACTAAATCAGTTAGTCTTTTCCTTCTTTAATTAAAAACAACACATATTATTATACATATTGATTTTAATCTTTTTCTTTTTTAAAACACTTAAGTAATCAAAAACTCGACTCGACTCATTCGCCTTCCAATAATAACTGCCGCTTTCATCTCAGTCGATTTGCTGAATCCCTTCTGCGACAGAAGTGTTCTTTTCTCTTTCTGTTTGCTGAATAATACGAATGCGTTTTGGATGCTAACATTCGGCCATCCTTTAATCTTAATTCGTCCTCGAATACAAAATAATAATTATAATAACAAAATAATATAACATTAATTCACTTACAAACATAACTTTATAAAAATATATGTACTACGGAAAAGTATTCTTAATTTTGACAAAGTGGTAGCCTTGTACTTTCATATAAAGTGGCACCCTTTAAATTTTTCTCTGAAACGTTTTCATTGAACTAAACATCAGTCAGTTCATTGGAATTGAAATTGTAGATTGTACTGAACAAACAAACAAGTTTTAAATTTTACAGCTGGGAAAATAGAACAATATTTGAAAATTGGTTTGTAGTTTTACTTTACATCGATAATCTCTTGAATTAAAAAAAAAAAAAAATCCTTTTCAATAGGGACAAAAAGATACAAGAGGATTCAATAAAAAAAATAACAAACAAAATGAAGGTTCTTATGAAACATAATCGGAAAACTTTTCTGGGAGCTTACGATTTCGACTAGGTCTCGATTGTTTGGAAACATCTACTTCCGTTGGGTGTGGTAGTTCTGGTTGACGGCAGAGTTGTAAAAGAATGCATTCATTTTCGATTGCATTCATTGAAGTCACAGGAAAAACTTCTTCATATTGACTTCAATCATATGAATTCACATAAAGACTTCAACTTCAAGATTATGAAGTCACGCTTCATTTTGAAGTCATTGATTGGGAATTCATTTTAGTAAATCAAACGACTGCATTCAAATGAATGCAATCTTCTGTGACTTCTGTGAAGTCATTGAAGTCTTTTTTAAGTTATTGCAGTCGTTTTGAAGTCACAAAACCTTTGAAGTCATTGAAGTCATTTTGAAGTCACTGCAGTAATTTTTTGACGATTTTAAGTCCAAATTAGTTGATTTGAAATAAGAAAAGTATATTAAAACTTTAAATAAGTTTACTATAAGTTATTTAAAAAAATATCATCGTATAGTAAAAGAAAACAATTAAAAACCCTGAGGTAGGTATGGGGGAGCAAAAAAGAAATTAAATAACTGTCATTATATCCTTTATTTTATTTTTCATAAAAAGCTTTAATAAAAAAAAATAATATAAAAATTATTTCATAATAAACAAAATAAACATCATAAATATTATGTATGTAGTTGTACATGTACATAGCTACTCTTACAATATTTTTTCATAATTATTCGTCTTTGATATTTTTACATTGAATTGGTTTTTAGAAGCAGCAATTTTTCAAAATTCGCATCTGACAGTGCTCCACGTCGGAGGACACTTATTAACCCTGCGAATGAAAATAACCGCTCCACTGCTGCGGATGAAGGTAAAGGTGTATTATACTTCAATGCAACTGTTTTGATATTTGGAAATCGGTCTAAGATTTCCAATACCGGGGAGGTATTTGATAAGTATGCAAAATACTCGTTTTCTCCAGAGGTGTTTGCAGCACTAGGTGGTTCTAATGGCTCGTCTGAAAAACGATTTGAAATTGAAATATGTTTAAAATACATTGAAAATATGAAAAACGTAGGTATTAGTATAATATAATACCTTGAACGGAAAAATCGAAAAACGAAGTTTCATAAAATTTTTGCTGAGAGTTTTTTTCGGATGAATCCATAGACGTATCCTCCTCTGCTTGAATTACGCCTTTTACCAATTGGCTTATCTCAGATATTTTGCAGTCGTCGAATGAAGGATTAAGCGCTGTGATCCATCTAAGCTTGACAGATGGACAAAGAACAGATGCGACGATGGCATCATTGACTTCTTTTGTTAAATTTAAGTGATAATGGAATCGTTTCACAAGAGATTCCTCTAACAAGCAGACTGTTTGAGAATGGAAAACTTTAAGAGGACTATTGAATATCATTTTCCTGTATTTCGTCCTGATAGTTGCCAAGGTAGGAAGCAGATATCCATAAATCATTCCGCTCTCACGTTGGAGGAAATCCAATGCCTCCGATATAGGCTTTAGCAACAGCAAATAATCTTCCAAATAATCGAAGTCCGCTTGGACAAATGTTTGTATATCTAATATTCTGCATACGCCATTAATTTCACCCTTATGTTTAATGATGTCCTTAAGGGCATCATAGAGGGAGTTCCATCTAGTAACTACCGGGTATTTTAATTGGGAGCCCAAAGCCGTGACAATTTGTTCACAAGTTTTCGGCCTGTTTATCTTGCTCCACAAATGTGAACATTTCTGCATTATCTTTATTCAAATTAATTGAAATTATTCTAGGAGCATAAAACAAAAAGTAAAAACTTACATGTTTATGTTTTTTTATATGTGAATCATTGCTTTCCTGGAGAATGCGATTGAAATCCGTTGTTGCCAACAAATTAAGAGTATGCGTTGCACACTTGATATGCTTCGGCAAACAATTTTCAAAATTATCAGTACTGAACTCAATGTCATAGGTTTCATCACTGTAAGTATTGTCATTGTCATCAACATTGTCGGCACATGCATATGCTTTGGAAATTCCAAATTCTTTAAATGCCTTTAAGAAATTGGAGCCATTGTCAGTCACAGTAGCTACAACATTGTTGCAATTCAGTCCGAATTCAGAATGAATTTTTAGGATAAAATCACTTATACGGTCGTATGTGTGTGATCCTGAAAAACGTTTACATGCCAAAACCATTGAATTCCTTCGGAACGATTCATCAAGGTAATGACAAGTGTACCCAAAAAAGCTTTTATGTTTTGTTGACCACACGTCGGCAGTAGTACAAAAATATTTGTTTTTCGCAATAATGTGTTTCACGTGTTCTGTCATTTTTTGAAACTTTTCATCTAAAATGTTCATAGCCGTTGGTCTGCTCATGACTTGCAGCGTAGGATTCGCAAAGTGTATGAGACTTGCAAACGTTTTGTCTTCTACAATGGATATTGGAAGCATGTTATTTGCAATGAATCGTATAGTAAGGTCTTGAAATTGTTCTTGTTTTGATTTGGTTGGTTGTTGTTGCTTCGCGGACTTCATTAACTCGAATTTTTCAAACTCTGTAGGGTGCTTTGTTCTCAAATGACGAATGAAGTTAGATGTCACCTGCACTGAGCCTTGTAATTTTGACGGGCAAAAGCAACACTGGACTAAAACACCACTCCTTTTTCGATGAAAATCGGTATTCCTTAGCTAATGGAATCAAGGAATTTTAATTTTGCAATATTTTTACCATTTTTTTGCAAACTTTCATTGTTGGGAATTGTTTAGGGCCGTATGCCGAAACAAATCTTAATTATTTCAATGCAACACAAGCACTTATGTGACCGTTTATGCAAGTAAAAATGTAAATCGTAAGCGTTTATGTTTCGTATCAGCAAACAGACCTTTAACAACCCACGGGTTTTCATTACAGTACCATAGAGCTAGATATAGATATAGTTGAAAGTGAACAAAAACACTTTCAACTCTATGGCTTGGAACGGTAAGACAAAAACACTATTTCGAACTCTACTTTATACTTAGTGTTACTAGGGTGCAGGGAACTAACTTCACGGGCACTACCTGCACATGGGAATTAACTTCACCACTGGTGGGAATTAATTTCACTTTTTTTTGATGAAGTTAATTCCCACCGAAAGTGGGAATTAATTTCACTATTTTGTGGGAATTGATTTCACTTTTGTATGAAGTTATTTCCCACGGTGGGTGGGAGATAACTTCACTCCTTATTACAGTTAATGATATAATTATCGTTATTGTGTTATTTAGTTTAGCATGATAAACTAAAAAAGGAGGGCAGAAGCATTTGCAGCGAAAATAATTAAAACCAAATGTTTGCAAAAATTAACTTTAGTTTTAGTTGAAAATTCGCGCGAATTTTTAAAACCAAAACCATCAAGACAGTTATTTTATACCAAATGTTTGCAAAAATTAACTTAAGTTTTAGTTGAAAATTCGCGCGAATTTTTAACTAAAACTAAAGTTAATTTTTGCAAACATTTAGTTTTAATTATTTTCGCTGCTAATGCAGTTTCAGTGCATTCTATAATACAATAATTTCTTTGAAAATATGAATAATGCATAAATATTTCTTTAATAGGTCTATCTCTTTTTGTAAAAACTTTTGCTTATAAATTATAATAAATTGCTTAAATCCATATGATTTCTTTAATTTTTCGAAAGTTTTTATCTCTTGAGATTTTCAAATTTTTGATGGGAATTTATTCCACACGATTTTTTGGTGAAACTAATTCCCACTTTCGATGGGAATTAACTTCATCAAAAAAAAATGAAATTAGTTCCCACCAGTGGTGAAGTTAATTCCCATGTGAAGGTAGTTCCCGTGAAGTTAGTTCCCTGCACCGTCACTAGTGAGAAAGGTGCCACAATTCGTCTGTAATGAATCGAATCGCCTTAGTTGTAGTAAAAAACAACAATTTTCGCAAAAATGCCCTTTTAAAATAAGCGGATATGTATGCAGGGTGATTCACCAGCGTTGTGCCAAAAAGCTAGAGCGTGTAGGTTAAGTTGAGACAAGAAAAAAATCGTATGGGAAGAGGGGTCTATTCCCCTCCGTTTAGCCGTTAGGGGCAATTTTCTGAAAAATTGACTTATTTTGTAAAAAAAAATATTTAAAATCAACGGGTTCGTTTACAACACCGTGTTATACCTTTTTGGAAAGCCAAAAACTTCTCCTTTTATTTTGTTTTTAAATTAAATTGTTTTAACGAATAGTTTAAAAAATATAAATTTTCAAACTCAAAATTTTGAAAAAAAATTTGAAAAAATAATTTTAAAACTAATTTTTTTCAAAATTTTACGTAATTAAGTATAGTTTTTGTTCTCAGAATTCAACGCTTCCATTAATCTTTAATCCAACACTGAAAACCGTATGGCTCTACGACTTTTTGTTGCCAAGGTATTCAAAAATAACCGAACCTACTTCTTCACAAAAACAAGAAAACCTAGCCTTACGGGATGGCACAAGTGACCATTTAGCCAATTTTTTCGTGTTTTTGTGAAGAAGTAGGTTCGGTTATTTTTGAATACCTTGGCAACAAAAAGTCGTAGAGTCATACGGTTTTCAGTGTTGGATTAAAGATTAATGGAAGCGTTGAATTCTGAGAACAAAAATTATACTTAACTAGCTGACCCACCCGGTTTCGCTCGGTGAGACAAATCTTAGTTTCATACGGATTAAATGAATTACAATTTAAAAAATATAATTGCAGTATTTAAAAACTGACAGGAAACACATTTTTAACTTAAAACATACATAAGTGTTGTTAAGAAATATTTAATTTTAAATACAATGATATCGATATTTATAATCAAAAAGTTTTTGACTTGCGATTTTAGGTACTATAAGGCAAGTAATGCATTCGTCTTGAAAAAAAAAGTTAAAAATTCTGTCCGTCTGTATGTCTGTCTGTCTGTATGTTTTTTTTTTTTTTTTTTATAATGCACACGCGCTCAAGGGGTTTGTTATAGCCCTTTTAATGATAAGTCACAGCGCGAGCGATAGGAAGTTAGGAAAGAAGGGAAAGGAGGTGTCGATGAACATTGATCTTGAATGTCAGCCCAAACGGGTGGGCTGAATTGCTTCAAACTTGGTATATAGATTTTTTTTAGGTATTGAAATTGAATTTTTTTTTTAGCTCAAAAAATAACGGTACCTGCCATATAACCGTTACGTTAAAGCTTATTCTTCTCAAAAACGGCTCTAACGATTTCCATTTACAAAAAATCAGTGTTGCTTTTTAGGTACGGCCAATTATATGGCTGAAAAAAAAGTTTTAAAAAATGTCTAAGAACGGTACTTTCCATAGGACCGTTTTTTTTGTTTTCGACTATCTCGAAAACGACTCAACCGATTCTTTCGAAATTTCACACATATATAGTTGTAGGTAGCTCAATTTGTACTGCATACCAATATTTTTGAACAATATTTTTTTTGTATTTTTAAAAACATCTAAAAAAAAATTTAAATTAATATTTTGAAAACTGCTTATTAATTTTTTTTCTAAAAATTATAAATAAATGTAATTGCTGAATACCTATGAAATGGCCACAGATTTTTATAAATTTACTTTCATAAATTCAAATTTATCCAAGAAATTAAATGGTGTACTTTTTTTCAGCTCAAATTAGTTTAAGTATTTATTTAAGAATTTTGAAAATTTTATTTTTTTCAAAATCTCAAGCCCCTAGACAACTGTCACACATTAGAGCATTAGACCCAGTCGTGCATTTTATTTGTTGATGCGCCCGGCGGAACTGGAAAAATGTTCTTGATTTAATTAATATTAGCAGCAATACGTGCTCAAAGTGGAATTGCGTTAGCTCTCGCATCTACAGGAATTGCTGCAACACTGTTGGAAGCTGGAAGAACAGCATACTGAGCACGGAAGCTTTCGTTAAACCTGCGAATCAAAGAAAATCCTGTTTGCAGCGGATTTCCGAAATCACTCCCGTGATTCTGAAACCAACAGCGGCGTATGAATAAATCTCATGTCTCAAGGCATCGTTTTTTTCGGTATGTGCAAACCATTCCATTGAGTGTGAATATGCAAGTGTTCTTTGGATTTGCCTGGCATGCCGCCTCATCATTTGAGTTTTAAAGTTGGATCTGTCATCTTAATGCTACGAAACCTTTATGCCCCGAAACTGTGCAATGGAACCCAACTGATTGTGAAGAAGCTGATGAACAATGTGATAGTGGCAAGGATTTTAAAAGGACCGTTCAAGGGAGAAGAATGCCAAATTCCGCGAATTTCCTTTTCTTCAACTGATTTGCCGTCAGCTATTATAATGTGGCGTGTTTCCTAGTTGGAAAACCATCCTCACTCTTCATTTACGCTCCGGAGCAGAAAACCAATTTTGTGTATCATGCAGCCTTAAACTCAATTCAATCATTTTGCTTATATAATTTATTAATTAATTTGACAATTTTTTAAATGAACCATTTGCATTACTCAAGAGCTTTTTGATAAACAATTTTTTTTATTTTCGCATTTAATGCATAAATAAACAATAAAGACGGTTTACCCACTCGCCAACGTCCAACATGAAGTTGTCCGTGATAAAAAATTGGAAAAATGTTTGCCTAAATTCCCCTGCTAACCATATCAATACACCACCAAATAAACGTTGGTTTCCTCGTTAATCTTTTAACGTTCGATTAAGGGCTTCCAATAATTTCTTGTGAACCATCGTGCACTCATCCCAAATGATTATTTCACATTGCTGTAAAACCTTTGCCATTCCAAATGTTTTTGAAATATTACATGTTTGAAATTCATTTACTTGCATGTTCAATGGCAATTTTAATGCAGAGTGAGCTGTTCGACCACCGTCTAACAAAGTTTGCGCAATCCCAGACGACGCAAGCGCTAATGCTATTTTATTTTCAAATCGAATCGTAGCTAAAATCCAAGTTCTGGTTTGAATACATATTTCCCATTCGATGTAATATTTCCTCAGTCATTTCATCCCGATGATTTGTCCAAAATCGCAGATTACAAACTTATTCCAATTTTATTAAAATTATTATTATTATTATTATTATTATTTATTACAATATAAAATAAATTTACACTATAATTAACATAACAGCACTAGCTACCAGGGCTTTTGGCTGGTTCGTAATAAATTAATTGATTTAACAGGAAATAATTATTGGGACTGTTGGAAGACAAAAAACCCTTGCTCCAGGTCTGAAGCTTGGGAGTTCTAGTCTCCAACAGTCCCAAAGTTACAGTTAAAAAAGTTGATACTATACAATTGAATCTAGATTAAGTGTGGTTAGGATGGTATATACATTTTTTATGTTTTCGGTTGAAATAGATGACAGAAGATGAATAAGATTGTTATTAAAAAGTTGTTTACATAGGTTGTTTACAGTGAGGCATTCGGATATAAGGTGTTTTATCGATAAAACTTCCATGGATTGACAGAGATGGCAGATGGGAGGGCTCTCCTTTTTGAGTAGGAAGCTATGTGTTATTTGAGTGTGGCCTAAGCGTAGACGGAGAAAACATTTGTTCATTTTTGTAGATGTATCGGTTGGGTAGGTGGCTTTTTCTGCTTTAGGGTTGATTGTAGAGTAATGGTGTGTATATGAATTCCACTCGTTAATTCTCAAACTTTCCCAAAACGAGCTGATAAGATTAAAGGAATCTTTTTTTGTTGGGGGGTATGAAAGAGTGATCGACTGATCAATGGCTCTTCTAGCTGATGAGTCTGCGAACACATTACCTGCTATGCCTGAGTGACCAGGAACCCATAGTAGCAAAACGTTTTTCTTATTTTTTATTATGTTGTTACGGATTTTCGTAATGGTTGCAGTATTGTTTGTGATATTTCTAATAGCGTGAAGTGTGGACAAGCTATCTGTACATATGATTGTGTTGTTGTTAATACTGATTGCAAGTTCTGTTGCTTTGAGAATAGCTAAGGCTTCGGCTGCATAGATAGAGAAGTAGTCTGGTAACCTTGCGCTGAATAATGTGTCCCCAACATCAGTTACAATGGAGAACCCTGTTCCGTTATCACATTTAGAACCGTCAGTGAATAAAAAGTTCCAACAGTCCTGTCTGTACTTGTTCGTTGTTTCGAGGAACAGTTGTGTATATACTTCATTCGGAGTAACGTTTTTTTTGAATGACGTCAGTTTGGTGTTGACAATGTTGCTTGGAATCTCCCAAGGGGGATTGATGCAAGGAGATAAAATATTTATCTTGGTGCATAATCCAATTCTGTTGGCGTATTTAAGAGCGATATATATGGTGGACTGAAATTTTGGTACTTTTTTTCGTTTCAGGATTTTTTTAGCATCTTCAATTATTGGGGATCTGAATGATTGGCATATTTTTGGAATCAGTCGGGTGGTTGAGAGTTCTCTTTGGTGTTCAATTGGAGGGAGGCCAGCTTCAGTAAAGATGTTTTTTAGTGGTGTTGTTGGGAAAGCTTTTAGGCTGGTTCTGATTGCAGCATGATAAGTGGGTTTGATGATGTTGAGCGTTGAATTGGAACATTTACCGTAAACTGCCAATCCATAGTCAATTTTCGAAAGAATTATGTTACGTACTATAAGAACAAGTGTATTACAATGAATTAAGCTATTTTTACATGATAGATATCTTAGTATGTTAAGCCTGGTCGCTAGTTTCTTTTTCAGTGAGGTACAATGATCCTTAAAATTAAAATTGTTGTCAAATGTAATGCCTAGGATATTTAACGAATTAACATTAAGAACTTGATTTGAATGAATGAATAAGTCAAAATTAGTACATTTCCTCTTTTTACAAATGTGTAGATGTTTACTTTTGTTAAGAGATATTAATGATCCTGAGTACGAGGACCATTGGTGAAGATCTACCAAAGCATTTTCAAATATAATTTTGATTCGATTGATATCGCTATTTTTGGAAAGTAAAATTAAGTCATCCGCATAGAGGCAGTGATCTAGTTTGTTGTGCTTAGAAATTATTTTACTGATGTCATTGTAAGCGGTTATGAAAAGGATCACGGAGAGTGGGGATCCTTGCGGTATTCCGTTAGGTAATTTGTAGATGGTAGAGTGTAAGTTATTGTATTTGAGTCTAAATTGCCTATTGGTGAGAAAAGATTTAATATACGAGAGGATCCTTGGGCCGACTTTCCATTCAATGAGTTTGTTCATAACCACGTGCATACCTATCCTATCAAACGCCTTTTCGAAATCGAGCGATAGAATGGAAACGTGGTTTTTGTTTGACAACGCTGTGGATATGTATTCATCAATGTGCAACAATGAGTCGATAGAACCACGTCCGTGTTTAAATGCAACTTGATTTGGGTCAATGAGGTTATTTTTTTCAATATACCACAGTAGGCGTTTAGAAATTATCTTTTCTAAAAGTTTGCTTGCGCACGGAAGCATAGAAATAGGTCTGTAACTTTTGGGATCGGTTGGAATTTTTGCAGGTTTGGGAATAGGTATTATTGTGGCAATTTTCCACGTTTGAGGTATTGTGCCTTGTTCTAAGATATTATTGAAGAGGAGTAATAGTCTATTTTTAAGAGAGATAGGAGCATTTTTTAGCATGGGATAGGAGATGCGGTCGAATCCTGGAGTCTTACCTTTCAAAGTTGAAAGACAGCTTTCAAATTCTAGAAAGTTAATTTGTTTATCAATAAATTTAGCGTCAGGATTGAGGTCGTCAGTGTTAAATTCCATGCCAAGAGTTTGAAGTTTAGCGCTGATAAATGCTGAAGAAAAGTTTGAGTCGCTCGAATAATCAGACCAGGTCTTGCCTAAGTGTTCACATATCTCCAGTGGATTATATATTGTGCCAGCTTCAGTAACTAAGCTGTTTATAGAAAAAGGGGTGAAGTTACCTGAAAGTGTTTTTATGTCATTCCACATTTTTTTACTGGATGTGTTAGGGTTGATATTTGATGTAAATTTCTGGAAAGATTCAATTTTTGCAGATTTACAGTTTTTTCGGAATATTGCATTTGCTTTACGGTAGTTTATGAGGTTGGTGTCGTTAGGATGTTTTTTGAATAATTTCCAGAGATTTTGTTTGTTGGAGCGGAGATTTGAGAGCTTGGAAGACCACCAAGGCGTTACCTTTTTTCTTGGGGTGTTGGTTGTTTGTGGAATAGCAATGTTTGCTGCAGTTCTTAAAATTTTTGATATTGAAGCTGCTTCTTTATTTATATTAGAGGAAGTACTGGAAGAGTCGGTTAGGGAAAGAATAGATTTTTCATATAGTTCCCAGTTTGCTCGGTCCGTTATAAACTTAGATGTCACGGTTTTGGGATATGATAGCACACCGAGATCTATCTTAGTCAGGATTGGCCGGTGATCACTGCCGTAAAGGTCGTCTAGGGTTTCACAAGTAGCTTTTGGAAGAAGTTGGGGGGAAATAGCGGACAAATCAACATGAGTCCAGGTTTTGTGCGTCGAGAAGTGCGTTGGTTTGCCGTCATTAAGGACCGCAAGATTAGAGTTTAGAAGAAAATTTTCAAATTCTTTACCTCTTGTGTTGGTTATTGGAGAACCCCATAGAGTGTTCCACCAGTTTATGTCACCACTAAGCAGGACCGGTGTATGGATGTTGTTTAGGATGTTGGAGAGGTCGGTGGATGTAAATGGTTGGGAGGGGTGGATGTATATTGAAAGGATTGTGAATTTGATGTTGAGGTTGATTTCTATTGCAACTGTGGATATATTTGATTGAATTTGTATTAAGGTGTGTGGGATGGATTTAAGAATCATCAGAGCTGTACCTTGTTTTGAATAAGTATTAGAAGGAAAATTGTGAAAATATGCTTTGTATTGCTGTGGGGGATTGGGGGAGAAGTTGCTAAGAATGTGTGTTTCTTGAAGACTTACAATGGACGGTTTTAAATCATTAATAAGCAATTGCAGTTCGTGGCAATTGTTAAAATAACCATTCATGTTCCATTGTAAAATTTTTAGATACGTTTTGGGTGTATTTGTCGGCTTATTTGCGATATACATTTTATTGTATTGGCGAAAGACGTTTAAGGTGTTGTGGTTGAGGGTGGAAGGATTACTACTGCTCCACCGCCTGAGAGATGGGGCACCCGGGGCACCCAACGATGTCGGGTGATCCGCGTGTCCCATGTAACCGGAGGTGGAGCCGCAGTTGCGGGGGTCATAATTAGAGTTATGTGCTGTCATCATCAGTTTCCATACGAGGAATGTAATAGTTATTGTTTTTGACTAATGTTTGTGTGTAATTGGAAATAGGTGAGTTGAGGTAATTTGAAGAAGAATTATTTGTACGAGGGGGAAGAGAAGGAGGGTTAAGAGTTGAGGCAGAAGGGTTTTCTGCAATGGATTGGGTTTTTTGTGGTGTTGTGATTGAAGAATTTGTATGATTGTTATTAATTGATTTATCTAAGGAAGAGTCGTTAGGTGTTGGTGTTGAAGAGTATGTTATATTTTGGTCGGTTTGGGAGTTAATTGGTTCTTTATTGTTGTGTGTTGGAGATTTTTTTTGAGTGGGAGCTGGGTTTGCTGGTATTAATGTGTTTGTAGTTGAATTATTTGGAGGAGGGACTTGAATTTCAGTAGAAGTGTTAGCTGTCACTGAAGCGTATGATCTATTTGAGGCGTGTGTGGGATTGAGTTCCTTGTATGCCTGCTTCGCTTCGCGAATAGTACACTTTCTTAACGTTTTAATTTTTAGAACCTCTTTTTCCCTTAGGAAACTTTTACATATTTTTGAAGAGGCAGGATGGTCTTCCGAGCAATTAGCGCAAAAAGTACGCGTACATGAGTGGGGGTCATCGGGAGGCATGTTGCATTTATCGCACGAGGCATTATTTTTACATCTTTTAGCGGTGTGACCTAAGAGCTGGCAGTTTTTGCACCTCATAGGATTGGGAAAGTATTCGTTTACCTTGCAATTGTACCATCCAATGTTGACAGAGGAAGGTGGACGGAAAGAGTCAAAGGTCAGTAGAATAAGGCCAGTAGGAATGAGGTTGCCGTCAGATCTCTTCGTAAATTTGTAAATATCTGTTACGCCTTGCAGCTTCATTTCAGATATAATTTCTTCATCAGCGACATTGTTAAGGTATGGTGCGTATACCGTACCCTTAGAAGAGTTGAGGTTGTGATGTAAGGTTACGTTAATTGGACAGAGATTTGATAAATGTTTCCTTGAAAGGAAGATATCAGCAGTTTTTTTAGATTTGCAAAGAATAAGCAAGTTTCCATCTCGCATTTGTGTAATAGATTCGTAGCTTGAACTAATTCCATCAATGGCTTTTTTCAGTAAAAATACACTAAATTGGGAGAAAGGCTTTAAACTATCGGCTGGAGATAACACAATAAATTTGGGGTTAGTTGTAGACATGTGAGTTGGAAGGGAGAATTCAGTGGTTATATTTGTGTAATTAGTAGTTTTTTTTCTTTTCTTTTTAATCGAGGAATCGGCTAGGATCTCTTCGTCGAGATCACCAAACCGATTGCTCGAAAACACTTGTGGCCCTGGGGCCATTTCAATTGACTTTTAGCCTTTAGCAATTAAATGCACTTCAGGTAACGGATTGAGAAGAAAAAATGAAAGACTAAGTGAGAAACAGCTATGTGAGAATAGCGGAAAAAGCAATCGACGAAAATAAGTATGATACGCACTGAGAAGAAAACGCGATGCGATCGGCTTAGAGGACAGTCGATGACTGTATATTAAAATTAAATTGACACATTGAAAATAAAAATAATTTTCTATAATTACGGGAAATATACTTTATGTGTCGACAAAAATGCTAGATCAAAAAGAACCACGCTACCGCTGTACAGAATTTTAACCAAACTTCAAAGAAACCTTTGCAGGCATCCTCAGAAGATGCTACCAAAAAATTTGTTAGTATTTTGACAGAATGCAATAAAACTGCAGTTGTGGCAACTTATCTTACCGAAGTTTGGCCGGAAACCTTTGTCGACATACTCAGAAGACCCTACAAAAAATGTTGTTATTAATATGACAAAATGCACTAAAAATGCATTTTGCGATTTGCCATTTACCGAAATTTGACCAAATTTCACAAAAAGACCTTCCTCAATAAGATAGCTACCTTTATAAAAAATATGGAAAAATTCGGCCCAGCCATTATCGAGTTTATCGAGCCCGAACATAAGGCAACTTATTTTTATATATTAGATTACGTAAAATTTTGAAAAAAATTAGTTTTAAAATTATTTTTTCAAATTTTTTTTCAAAATTTTGAGTTTGAAAATTTATATTTTTTAAACTATTCGTTAAAACAATTTAATTTAAAAACAAAATAAAAGGAGAAGTTTTTGGCTTTCCAAAAAGGTATAACACGGTGTTGTAAACGAACCCGTTGATTTTAAATATTTTTTTTTTACAAAATAAGTCAATTTTTCAGAAAATTGCCCCTCCCGGCTAGACGGAGGGGAATAGACCCCCTCCCATACGATTTTTTTCTTGTCTCAACTTAACCTACACGCTCTAGCTTTTTGGCATAACGCTGGAGAATCACCCTGTATAAGTGGTGCCTTACAATTCGCGAATTTCATTTCGCTAACATTATCTCGCAAATGACTTAATAATTTTTGTTCATTTCGCAAGTCAGTTCGCAAAGTGGCATTTAGAATATACGGACGGACAGGCATGACGCATTCGGCTCAGCAATCGATGTCGATCTTGGCCTTTAAGTTCTTCTTGGACTACGGTCATTATTTCTCAAAGTTATCATATCTATAGCACAAAATTAATATACATACATACATACCTTGGGTAGGGTATACAAAATTAAATTTGACATTATATATGAAATGTAAATAAATAAGATTAAAATAACTAAAACCTACCTGCTTAATGATTTTGAAAAATCTTCCTGAAACTATTAGATTTTCAGAATAAGGGAGCTCCACAGTCTGGTTTGGTTCCGTTGATAGAAGAGAATATGGGGGGGTTTTATTATTTAATTCACCTGAGTCCACAACTCCATCAGATCTAAACGTTGATGTGGAAACTCGTCTTTTTGCGTTTTATAGAACTGCCAACATCGCAATTAGGAAAAGATCTCTTCCCAAGTGTCAAATTGGGAGAGTACGAAGGATCAGCATCTTGATCGTCGGAAGAAAAATCACCACTTTTGCTCATATTTTTACACTCCACGTGTTCACTACAATTTGAACGTTCTGTTTCTACACACTCAACAACCAGACTAAATAAATTTTAGTTTTCATTCACTCTAACTAGCCGACAATATTTTACATAATATACAAGATTTATGAAAACCGTTACATCGTGATACAATTTTGCAAAACCATCAAGACAGTTATTTTATTACAAACATCTGGCTCTTATCTCTAAGCTTACGCGTAAACAATGATCGCAGGTCTGCTAAACACCATTAATAAACTTAATAACTTAAAAATAGCGATCGAAAGCTCCTGTCCTGAGTTAATTTACAGAAGACATAGCTGGCGATACCAAAATATATTTGAAAATTTTTTGATATGTTTGAACGAAGTAAGAAAATTTCTTTACTGCTTCGCAGAACATGAAGATTTTCAATTACATTCACATCAATTTATTGCTTTGCAATTAACTGTTTGTGACCGTTTCAGCGCCGGATCTAGGGGGGGGGGGCAAAGGGGGGCACTTGCCCCGGGCGCCTGGCCTTGGGGGCACCAAATGGAAGATGAAGAAATATAGGAGAGCAAAACAAAAAGGTATTCAACATTTGAACAGGGCGCCAACGTAATGCAATGTTTATTTATTTCATGTTCCAAATATGAAAGAAATATGTAATGAACCACTTTCGTCGCCCTTTAAACAAATTTGTCGCCCCTCATGGGGGCGCAAAATTGGAAGATGAAGAAAGAAACGAGAGTAAAAAAAGGTCTCCAAGTATATACTTTACAAGTAAGATTCCATTTCAAATATCTTATTTGCTGAAACAAGTTTCAAATATGAGGAAGCTTTCTTTAAATCATAATTTATTTCTGCATTACTTACTAAATGCTATTAAAGAATTGAATAATGGATAAATCATTTCAGTTTGAGTTGATGATTGATATTTTTGACTCGTTTCAGCACCTGGATCTATAAAAGTTATTTTTTTGGCTCAATGCCTTGATGTTCTGAAATAAGAGCGTTATTATAAAAAAAATAAGAATTTAATAACAAAAGGGTCAACTTCGATACAAATTCAGTAATCATAGAAGCGACACATTCTTGGGATGTTTATGTGGAATTCTTGAAATCTAAAACCATAGACCGTTTGTCAAGTTAAAAAAAAATCAAATTCCATCGAAAGGATGGCTACGATGTCCACGGATTCAGAAATTTCAAGTTTTTATGTTTCGTTTGGGAGAAGTGCGATTCTAGTGCTTTCGGGAGTCAGTTAAAACTAAATACTATATTCACGTCAAAATATAGTTTGTACCCCGTCTTTCAAGTTACAAAAAGTCAAATTTTATCGAAGGATGGCTACGATGTTTATGGATTAAAAAACTTTTCTATTGTTCCATCAGTTTTTCTGGAAGGTTTGGTTAAAGTTGATCATGTAGTTTAGCCACACGGTGAAGAAAGGTTCGACGCGCCGAGTCCTTGAAATCTTCTATATTATTTGTTTGTTTACTAAGACTTAACTCAGAAACCACAAAGATTGAAAGGTTGTAATTTGCGCGTGGAATAGGTGATAAAAGTCTTTGGCAAGACTAAGCTGATAGGGTGAAATGGGCTAAAAGCAAAAAAGTGATATAAGACTTAGGGGCCAAGTTATAGCGATCAAAAAAACCAAACTGAAATATTTTCAAATGCAAATTATCTTGTGTTATGATTTGATTTAAAACTGCTGTTGATTTAGTATGAAAAAAGTTAACTAGCGAACGGATTGAACTTAAAAGAAAAATTTGTTGCAATTGCCCATTTCTCAAACTAAAAACAACACTAAAACAGTATTGTAAACTCGGGCGTATACGTACTTTTCTCAGTTTATTTAATTTTAAAAAAATCATCCATGTTCTAATATCTTAGACAAATTAAATGGACGGTATAAATATAATTAAGAAGTCAAACTTATCCCCCATTGTTCAACATTTTTGTATCTATCATGGTTTGTATCATCGCGCTATCTGATGCTCGTTAGGGCAGCACAACGTCTGTCGGAATAGCTAGTGAACTATAAAATTTCTAATGTACGAGTTTTTCAAAAGTGGTCCTTATTGTTTTTATCAAAAGATAATAGTTAAATGTTTGAAATAAATAAAATGAACGACTGGGTCGCACCTACTAGCTCTGTGGGTGCAATAGTATGATGAACTTATGGCCATTTAAAAAGCCGTTTAAACCTGATTTTCGTTACGACCATTTAAGCCAAAAACGAAAAAGGCTAGTTTGTTAAAAATATCTTAGGTAAGTTAAATTCTGAGTTTAATCAAAATCGTTAGAGCCGTTTTCGAGCAAATTCAAACGAAAAAAACCGTTACATGAAAGGTACCTACCAGTTTGAGCCGGGCTAAAACAAAACAAAAAAAAAACCTCGACAACCATTTTTCTTCAAACTGCTATATACCAAGTTAGAAGAAAATCTGTCAAGCCGTTTAGGCTGTAGCATGACGTGAAAAAGCACACATCAACACAACCACACAGACGCACAGACAGACCGACGGACGGTATGGCGAAAACCACTTTTTTGGGCTTCTCTATCATCGTAATGTCATGTTTAATTAAAACCTCGATTTTTTTTTCTGCACGAAACCAATACTTGCCCTATAGAGCAAGTAAAAATGAAAAAGAATTTTTTTTGTATACTACTGAGCTATTTCACTAAAGCTGTTCTGTGGATTAGTTATGATTTTGTATAGCGGTGAGTAAAAGTTAAATGTGCAATCAAAATATCGGACAGAATCACAAATAAGCATACAGCCTTTTTACTTTTTATAAACAACATTAGCAGGTTCCCGCTGTCGTTTATTCAAATAGTAAAATTATCTAATCAATCTGGATTATGGCACATACCCCAAAGGTTTTTGCATTTTGAGTAATCAGTAACATGAGAACCCTTAGCAATATATTATTTTCTTAAGTTGGGTCACACAGACTTTTATGACATGTATCGTACATAAGCTATTGTCAACAGCATCAAGCATTAGAGCATAAAGATAAAAACAGGTTAACGATACGAGTTCAAGTTTTGTACGTAAATTTAAAAAAGAAAAAAAAAACATAAGCGAGAGCTACAGTACGTTTGCAACGAACTGTTGGATACCCTATTCCCTATATTTTTGTGTATATGCGTCTGCCTCCCGTAGCCAGCCGATGTTTCAGTTTCAGAAACAAAATTCTTCTTTAGCAGACAGAAAAAATTCAATAACATTAATTTTGTGTAGTGTGATGTTCAATCAGTGCTGTGCTGACGCAATAAAAAAAGGCGTGCGCCACGCCCAAAGTAAAAACTTTTTATTGCCAAGGCAATTGGTATGAGCTCAGTGACATTCAATTTTATTCTTGCAGATCGATTTGAACAAAACAAGACACAACTTAAATTTTTAAAAAGTAGATTTTGAATGGAAATAGCGATTATGGGTGTTTTTAACAATTCTTGGACCACACTCTGCTACGTAACCAAGGAATATAAATCTAAGTGTTCATCTTTTTACTTCAAAACTGCGACCGATAGTTAAAAAACGTTAAAAAATTAATGCCTTATACAACTTTTGACGGAAACGCCCCTAAAAAGTGGGCGTGCCTTAAAATTTTTTAGCACTAACTGAGCTTTGATCAGTATTTAGGCATATGTGTAAAACTACAGCTGAATCGAGTAGTTTTTAAACAATCTTACCTGAACAAAGGTATTTTATCAAAATCACGCCTTCAAAAGTGGGCGTATTGAAAAAATGTACACAAAAAAATGTAGAGATATACTTTTCTTAAAACGAACGGAAGGGAAAAAGGTTTAAATTGAATATTGGCAGTACCTTAAATTTTTAAAACTACGTTTTTCGTTCTTTCATGAAAAGTGGACGAAAGCCACGCCCAAAATTCAAAAATTTCTTTTCGTACACAAACGATTTAGTTTCTACTAAGAGACGCCAAATTTTGACTTGCGGATTCATTATAAATACCGTTTATTTACAAAAACAATTTTTTAATAGTTTCTATTGAAAAGTGGGCGTCAGCCACGCCCAAAATCAAATTTATTGATTTCATACACAAGATGTTTATGTGCAAGTAATGCCCAAAAAATTTAATTTTTTTTTCTTTAATATAACATTTGTTATTTTATAAAAACAATATTGATGGTTTTGTATGAAAAATGGGCGTCAGCCACGCCCAAACTGAAATATTTTTATTTAATTGGAGGAAGGTTTACCTAAAGCTTGCGTGTGCAAAATTTTAGTGTTATGGTTTTATCGTAACTGTACAAAAAACATAATTTAATTTTACCAAATTGAGGTTGTTCAACAAAAATGGCGATTGTGGGCGTGTTTGTGGGCGGAATTTACTGGTTCAAGAACTTAGCCTTACTCTTGAACCAAAAATTATATATACCAAATTTCAGCTTTCTAGCTCAAAAATTGCGACCTCTAGAGAGTATACATACGGACGGACGGACGGACGGACGGACATGGCTAAATCGACTAGTTTTTTGATTCTGAGTCAGAATATATATACTTTTCTATACCTAACGGTATTATTTCTCTATGTTACAAACTCCACACCAAATACAATATACCCATTCTATGGAATAGGGTATAATTACTGGGGGGCGCCAAATTCAACTTTTGATTTCAGAATGCGAACAAGTTGTCCTCATATTTGAAGAATATAAAGACGACTACGACAATGAATATGATGTAATCAAAATGCGACAGTGAGTTATAAAAGTTGATGTTGTTTAATTTTGCATTACTATTAATTTGTTTCAATTTTGCAGGGATCTGGGATACTTTGATACTGATAGCGAACCGGATTGATTTTTTGTGGATATATGTATATTTAATATGTAACACTTACTTACTTACTTTTTGTATGATATGTAGCAAAGCATTTTTTTTTGTTTATTATGAAATAATTTTAATGTTATTTTTATATATATATAGGTATATATTTTTTTTTTTTTTGAAAAATAAAATAAAGGATATAGTGACAGTTATTTAATTTCTTTTAGTATGCTCCCCCATACCTACCTCAAGGTTTTTAATTGTTTTCTTTTACTATACGATGATATTTTTTTAAATAACTTATAGTAAACTTATTTAAAGTTTTAATATACTTTTCTTGTTTCAAATCAACTAATTTGGACTTCAAATCGTCAAAAAATTACTGCAGTGACTTCAAAATGACTTCAATGGCTTCAAAGGTTTTGTGACTTCAAAACGATTGCAATAACTTTAAAAAGACTTCAATGACTTCACAGAAGTCACAGAAGATTGCATTCATTTGAATGCAGTCCTTTGATTTACTAAAATGAATTCCCAATCAATGACTTCAAAAGGAAGCGTGACTTCATAATCTTGAAGTTGAAGTCCTTAAGTGAATTCATGTGTTACACATTTTTGGAGATAAATCAAATGAGTTAAATTCTAAAATGAATGCATTCTTTTACAACTCTGTTGACGGTCGCTTTCGAGGTCTTGAAGAATTATTGCTGATTGTTCGTTATCCTCATCAGAACCAATTTGAATGGTGTTTTCATTGTTCTTTGATGTGTCCTGAGGTGTATTCAAAACATTTTCTTCTTCATCATCGTCATTGGGATTTGGTTTCCAGATTCTGAGTTGGCTTACGTGCGCAGTTGAGGCATATCTTCGTCCAGATACGTCTTCTACAAGATCTGCTACTCCATACGTGTCATTTGGCAAGACCTTGGTAATCACCAAAGGACCTCTTCTTTTCGGATACAGTTTGGTAGAATCTCCTGTTGCAGGAGGCACCGTCTTCATGAAAACAATATCGCCGGCATCGTACTGTACGCTTAGTCTTCGTCCTCGGTCATATCTTTTTTTATATTTTCCTTGTTCCGCTAGTATTCGTTCAACTGCATCTTTTCGAAGCAATTCCGGTCGTCTGTAGTTGGAATTTTCTTCATGGCTGGTAAGGTTTCGAATTAATCCTTCGTCAAATCTAGGAGTATACCCATACAACAATTCAAATGGTGTTTTTCCAGTTGACTTGTTTTCGCTGTTGTTAAGATCGCGCGCTACTTGATTTAGTTTGTCGTCCCAATCTCTACCTTCTTTGTTCATATTAAGAGTGGCCATAATAGTAGGAATTACCGTTCGGTTTACTCGTTCAACCTGACCGTTAGCTTGAGCGTGTCTCGGTGAATTCAGATGGTGTTGAATACCGTGTCTTTCACAAAATTGTTCGAAGGTTGAAGCAGTGAAACAGCTTCCTCTATCAGTGATGATTTTTTCTGGTGCTCCAAATTCCACAACAAAATTTTCCAATTTACGAATAACATTGTTGGCATTCGTATTTCTAACCGCTTCTAATCGGACAAACTTCGTTAAATTGCATATAATGACTAAGATGTATTTGTTTCCTCGTGAACTTGAAACAAATGGTCCTAAATGATCTAAATGAAGTGTTGTAAAAGGTTTTCTCCCAGGTGGAATCGGGTGTAGTCCTCCTGCTTGTTTTCCCGTGCTCGTTTTAGACAGAAGACAGTGCAAGCATGCTCCAATGTGCTGCCTTACGTAACGTTTCATCCCAGGATAGTAATGATATTTGCTTAAATTCGCCAGTGTTCTATCTAAACCGAAATGGCCCTGAAGGTCATGAAAACGAATCGTTATCGCCTTCCGCATAGCACGGGGTATAACATATTTTGTTTGTCCGTTTTTCAACTTATACAGGATTCCATTTTCGAGAACAAAATCCTTAACCATTCCTTTTTCGAACAAGGTCTGCTCCTGCGGGATTATTTTACGTAGGATTTCTATTTTGGCTCTCAAGTCTTCGTCATGATATTGGTACATGACTATTTCGTCGTCGTATGTGGTTACAGCAAACATTTGGGCTCTCTCTTCCATGTTCTCAAATCCTGTTGGTTTTTCAGTTGGTGCTCGACTAAGGGCGTCGACATTTTGTAACTTCTCTCCAGCTCGATGCTCAATACAAAAATCGAATTCACTGAGTAGATTGTACCAGCGGCAAACTTGCGGATTTCTAGTCTTTTTTGCGTTTAAGTATATGAGGGCCTGGCAGTCTGTTATTATTTTGAACTTAATGTTTATTAACAGGAATCTTAACCGGTTACAAGCCCAGACAATGGACAACAACTCTAGTTTGCTTGAATGGTATGACATTTCGGGTTCCGTGGTCCTTCGACTGATAGCATAAACAAGATGTAGTTGATTGTTTTCGTCTTTTTGTAACAACATGGCTGCTAACCCCTTGCTGCTTGCATCTGAGTGTAGTTCAGTGTGTTTGTTCGGGTCAAAAAGTTTCAATATCGGTTTGCTCGTTAGTTTCGTTTTGAGTTCCTTGAAAGATTCGTCAACTGCTTCTGTCCATTCAAAAGCTTTATTGGCTTTTAGCAATTCGTACATAGGAGCTGCTCGTAGTGAGAATTTTTCAACGAAACGCCTGAAAAAGCCAGCTAAACCTAGAAATCGTCGAACTTCATGCACATTTCTTGGTGTTGGAAAATCTGAAATCGCTTGTACTTTTCTTTTGCCTGGTTCAATGCCTTTGTCTGAAATTTCGAAACCCAAATATGCTACTTTTTGTTTTAAAAACTCGCACTTGCTTAATTTAATTGTAAGACCTGCCTTCCGAAGGGCTTCGCAAACTAAAATAAGCCTTTCTTTTAAGTCCGTCCAGTTCTTCCCAGGTATAAGAATATCGTCAAGATAATACAAAACAACTTTGTTTCTTAGAGGACCCAAAACTTTTTGCATTAGTTTTGAAAAATAGAACGGTCCATTTGTTAGGCCAAATATCATCCTCGTAAACTCTCCTGTCTCGTCCGGTGTAATAAAAGCGGTCTTATGCCTGTCGTCTGGATGAATTGGTATTTGCAAATATCCTTGGGCAAGGTCAAGGACGATGAATAACTGACAATCTCCCAATAACCCTACATGTTCGTCAATATTTTGAAGAGGAAAATTTATTTTCACGGTTTGGTTGTTGAGTCTTCTGTAATCGACAACAAGTCTTGAATCTCCAGTCTTTTTTTTAACAAGTAATACGGGACTAGCATATGCGGACTCAGTATCAGTGACAATTCCTGATTTTCTCCAGTCATGTACGATTTCGCGAATTTTGGTTCGTTCTTTTTCACTAGCTGGGAATGGTTTTAATTGTGGTGGTTTACTTTCTGGAAGCTCGACGATTCTCATTGTAAAATCTTTGCTACATCCGATTTCGTTTGGCTCTAGTGCAATGCAGTCTCGATAATTATTTAATATTTCAAGGAGTTCCTCCACTGTTTTGTCGTGCACGTTATCGCCTAAATCAATGTCCCTGTGCTCTATTTGAGATGGTATCTTCATCTGGTTTTTAGTTTTAGGCTTTTGCATTTGTTGTTCGATGCAAAATGCATCTCCGATAAAGACGTCTTCCTTTCCTACGTTCCCCACTGGCAGACATATATGTTCGTCTCCATCCGTTTTTGTTGCAGTTATGAAGGACACGGTTCCTGTGGCTATTGTATTTTCTACGTCGAACCTCCACAGTGATGTTGCTTTGTCTTCGTCGCCCAAGCTGAATTCAGCAAACGGATTTTGTGTTGGTTTCTTCTTGAACATTAGCGAATTATCTTCCTTGATGTACACGATTTCTGGAAGCTCTGTAAACGTACGGCCAACAATCACGTCGCATGCTTGCACATCATCTGGTACAACTCGAATCTTAACATCTTTAGCTTCCGCGTCATCGACTTTTAGTGTGGCTATTATCCATCCAGGAGATACTACTTTAAAATCAGCGGGACCGAAGGCCTTTAATTCCATGATACCCTTATGAATATAGAAACCGTTGAGCAATGTAACTGTTGCCTTTATAGTACAATCTGAACTTCCCATATCGATAAAAGCATTCATTTCGCAATCGTTCACCTGCACTTTCTTAAGGTATTTTTGGACATTATTATGTAAAGCAGGTCCTGCAACTTGTTTCACTAGTCCTTGGTTGTTTTTGGGACAGTTACGTGACGCATGACCTCTTTGCTTACAAGAGTAACACGTAAACTCTTTCCTGGGTTCAGGACAATTTCGGGATATATGTCCACTTTTCTTGCAGTTAAAGCAATACACATCCTTTGAACATCCAGGTGTGTCTGGATCAAACGTACGTGTGTCACTTGCTGACATAACCGGATTTGGTCTCGTTGATGATATACGACTTATTCTGGAAGTGTTCATTCTTTCGAACCGTAGTATGGTATGCATCAAGTCGTCGGCATCTAAATGATTTCCTGACATAAGTGCGTTAGCAGTTTCACGCGACCACAGTCCCGATAAAATTAAATCTTTCGTTTCTTCGAACCCCAAATTTAATTGCTTGCATAGATCATACTTATCATGGAAGTAGCTACTTGTGGTTTCATTTTTAGCTTGTGTTCTACTGCTCATTTTTTGCCATTTAGACGCCATAGATTCCCTAATATGGAAGGTTCTCCTAAAAGCTGACTTAAAATCTAACCATGTTTTTATTTCAGGTCTAGCATTCAGCCAGCGCTTTGCACTACCTTCTAAATTTGTTTTGGCGACATCAAAAGCCCATCTGTGAAGTTGGCACATGCTCTCAATATTATTAAGCCAAGTCAGTGCGATTGCAGATTCACCTTCCCCATCAAACTTGTCTACACTTTTGGACACATCGGGAAGCATTTGGTATGCGATGACAGTATCTTCTGCTCTTGGTGTACTTCTGGCGATTGGAATAATAGTTTGCGTCAAACCCTGTATTTGCTCGATAAGAATGTCGATGGTTTTGTCTCTTTTTTGAATTTGCTCATTTCTTTGTTTGGTTTCGATCATCATGAAGTTCATTATTGTTTCCCATCTGTTTTCTTGTCCGTTACTATTCCTGCGTGCTGATGGTGGTGGTGGTAAAATATTGTCTTGATGCTCATCGTTTTTTCTCTCTTCTTCTCGTATTTCTAATAAACCATTTTCTTCATGATTCTCGTTCACTTCTTCTTGTTCTTCTTCTGGTTCCTCTTCTGGTTCCTCTTCTTGAACATTTTGTTGCTGTTCGTCTTCGGCGTTGTTTTGTTGCGCATTTTGCTCTCGCAAAATTTCCTCCTGTCTCTGTCGTCGTCTCTCTCTTTCTTCAGCCCTCGCGTCTCTATTCCTATTTGGCAGCACCATTTTTGAAAGCAAATTTTACGTAACGAATATTTTCTCCCAACCAGCAACAAAATATGTTTGATCAAAACAAAATAATCATACAAACCGATTTTTTTTTTTTTTTTTTTTTTTTTTTTTTTTGAACTCAATATCAAATTATCAGCGCGTTAGGAAATGCTCTGCATAATTTTAATAAAGTGATTTATAATTTTACGCAGACATGTATTTCATCCCACTTCTAATTTGTTAGAACCTTAACTAGGTACTAAATAAGTTAGTCTTTCCCTTCTTTAATTAAAAACAACACATATTATTATACATATTTATTTTAATCTTTTTCTTTTTTAAAAAAACTCGACTCGACTCATTCGCCTTCCAATAATAACTGCCACTTTCATCTCAGTCGATTTGCTGAATCCCTTCTGCGACAGAAGTGTTCTTTTCTCTTTCTGTTTGCTGAATAATACGAATGCGTTTTGGATGCTAACACATATAAACATACACACATCCATTTTTATATATATAGCTAGATTTAAAAAAAATTTAATGAAAATTATTATTATTTTTTTATTATAACTTTTTTTTTAATTACATTTTTGTTTTTAAATATTGGTATGCAGTAAAAATTGAGCTACCTGCGCCGTTTTCGAGAAAGTCGAAAGCATTAAAAACGGTCGTATGGAATGAACCATTTTTAGTCATTTAAAAAAAAAATTCAGATTTTTTTTTTTAATCAAAATCGTTAGAGCCAGTTTCTAGAAAAATGAGCTTTAACATTTAACAGTTATATGACAGGTACCGTTATTTTTTGAGCTAACAAATTTCCCCGCTGTACAATACCTAAAAAAATCAACATACCTACCAAGTTTGTACATACATACAGACAGACTGACGGACAGAATTTGTAGACCATTTTTTACTTGCGATTATAGGTACTATAAGGCAAGTTATGCATTCGTAAAAAAAAAAATTCCAACAATCAAACATGACATTACGATGATAGAGAAGTCGAAAAAAGTAGGTCCGACAATTCTGTCTGTCTGTCTGTCTGTATGTCCGTGTGTCTGTCTGTCTGTATGGTTACCTACAGCCTAAACGGCTGGACCGATTTGCTTCAAACTTGGTACATAGTGTTATTATGTCGTCCTATAGAGGGGTTTTTGGAACTAGCATCCTAGCTCCAAAACTAACGGTACCTGCCATACGATTTTTTGTGAAAAATTGAATTTTCTCAAAAACGGCTCCTACGATTTTGACAAAACTTTCTGAATGATGTTTTCTGTGCAAACTTTATGTTTTGGTTATAATAGATTTTTCAGAAAAAGTCTTATAACGGTAGCTCCCATAGGACCGGTTTTTTGAAATCCGATTTTCTCGTAAGCCACTTGACGGATTTCGATGAAATTTTTAATGTAGAAGCCCTTTTATAAACGAAATAATATAAATTCTTAAATTTTCCAAAAAATGTTTTTTTGAGTTTTTAAAAAAAGTTTCAAAATTTTTTTTTTTACTTTTTTTTTCCAAAAACGGTTTAATCTATTTTTTTACTTGCGATTATAGGTACTATAAGGCAAGTTATGCATTCGTAAAAAAAAAAAAAAATTCTAACAATCAAACATGACATTACGATGATAGAGAAGTCGAAAAAAGTGGGTCCGACAATTCTGTCTGTCTGTCTGTCTGTCCGTGTATCTGTCTGTCTGTATAGTTACCTACAGCCTAAACGGCTGGACCGATTTGCTTCAAACTTGGTACATAGTATTATTATGTCGTCCTACAGAGGGATTTTTGGAATCAGCATTCCAGCTCTTAAACTAACGGTATCTGCCATACGATTTTTAACTTTTGTTTTTTCCAAAAACGGTTTAATCTATATTTTTTTTATTTAATTTTTCTGATAAAAACTACAAAGTGCTAGAAGTTGGCATACTTACTTCATTTTCTCCAAAAAACGATTTAGGTATTGATTTTAAAGTGATTTATAAAATTTCATATGATTTTTTCAACGCTTTTTTCCCAAAATCTCAAGCACCCAAAACCATTTTAACACATTAGAGCAAGTTCGTACGACCCAGTCAAGCACTTTATTTTAATTTAATTTTTCTGATAAAAACTACAAAGTGCTGGAAGTTGGCATACTCAAAAAAAATTTGGAATATATTTCCGAAAAGTTTTTCAAAAAAAAACTGTTTTTTGAAAAAAACTGGTCCAACGATTTTGAAAAAAAATTTCGTCAAAATTCAAAAACGTAAAAGAAACCTGATCTAGCTTACTTCATTATCTCCAAAAAACGTTTTAGGTATTGATTTTAAAGTGATTTATAAAATTTCATATGATTTTTTCAACGCTTTTTTCCCAAAATATCAAGCACCCAAAACCATTTTAACACATTAGAGCAAGTTCGTACGACCCAGTCGTGCACTTTATTTCGTCTTCGCTATCATCGTAATGTCGTTTTTACTTGCGATTATAGGTACTATGTATAAGGCAAGTTATGCATTCGTAAAAAATTCTAACAATCAAACATGACATTACGATGATAGAGAAGTCGGAAAAAGTGGGTCTGACAATTCTGTCTGTCCGTCTGTCTGTATAGTTACCTACAGCCTAAATGACTGGACCGATTTGCTTCAAACTTGGTACATAGTATTATTATGACGTCCTACAGAGGGGTTTTCGGAATTAGCATTCCAGCTCTAAAACTAACGGTACCTGCCATACGATTTTTAGTGAAAAAATAATTTTTCTCAAAAATGGCTGCAAACTTAATGTTTTGGTTGGAATAGATTTTTCAGGAAAAGTTTTATAACGGTACCTGCCATAGAACCGGTTTTTTGAAATCCGATTTTCTCTTAAGCCACTTGACGAATTTCGATGAAATTTTAAATGTAGAAGCCCTTTTATAAACGAAATAATAAAAACTCTTAAATTTTTCAAAAAAAAAAATTTGAGTTTTTTAAAAAAGTCTAAAATTTTTTTTTTTATTTTTTCTTTTTTCGAAAAACGTTTTTATCAATTTTTTTTTTAATTTTATTTTTCTGATAAAAACTACAAAGTTCTACAAGTTGGCATACTCAAAAATGATTTGGAATATGTTTTGGAAAAGTTTTTCAAAAAAAAAACCGTTTTTGAAAAAAAAACAGGTCGAATGATTTTGAAAAAAAATTTCCTTAAAATTTTAAAAAGCAAAAGAAATCTGATGGCTTAATTCATTTTCTCCAAAAAACGTTTTAACTATTGATTTTTAAGTGATTAATAAAATTTCATATGATTTTTTCAGTGCTTTTTTCCGAAAACCTCAAGCCTCAAGATCATTTTAACACATTAGAGCAAGTTCGTACGACCCAGTCTGCACTCTATTTTTTTTTATAATGCACACGCTCTCAATGGGTTTATTATAGCCCTTTTAATGATAAGTCACAGCGCGAGCGGTAGGAAATTAAGGAGGAAGGGAAAGGAGGTGTCGATGAACATTGTTGATCTTGAATGTTTGAAGATCAAAATGGCATGGAAAAATTGTGTAAGGCAATTCATTCCACATTCGTGTTGTACGGCTAAAAAAAGAAGTCCTAAAATTGGGCTCAAGTGTAAGCTGATGAGCGCTCGTAGCAAGACGAGTGTTACGGGGAAATGTTTAAGGGGTGGAACGCAGCTGGATATCTCGAGTGAGCCTTTTTTGTAAAAGTACCTGTAAAATAAGGAAAGACATGAGACATTTCGACGATGTTCGAGTGTTGGAAATGTTTCCATAATATTTCTCTCCTATCAATTCGATTGTTTTCTCAAACATTTTCTTAGCACGAATCCATAACTTGCCTTATAGTAGTAAAATGGAGTATCTTTTGATTATTTAGAAAAAAATAAAATTCAATACAAAAAAAAAAAACAAAGTGCTAAAAATAATGTTCGTCGGGTACTGAGTTGATCAGAATTTGAAATCAAAGATGTTTTAATTCAGCTGGTCAAAAAAATAGGTGCAATTATTTTTTTTTATATAAACTTAATTTTTTAATATGTTTTGTTTATTTAAATATTATTTTAACATTAGTTTTCATAGGACTATCAATACTTAATGAAATATTAATATTTAAGGCTTTTAAATTAAGTAATTATAAATTTTATACAATAAAACGGACGGGGTAGACATTTGCGCCTGGACAAAAAAATAGGTGTGTCTTCCTTAATTAAGAATAATGATAGTTTGAATGCAAAATTTGTTGTATTTGATAATAATTTTCGTTTACCATTCTCTTATAACCCGAGTATACGACATTGTTATCCAAAACTTTTTGAAGTCGGCGTGGCATTGACTCAATAAGCTTTTGGCATGTTTCTTGGGGTATAGAATACCATTCCCTCTGGACAGCAGCCCACAATTGGTTCCCATTTGGAAAATATTGACCTCCTAGTTTCCGCTTAAGCTGATTCCACAAGTTCTCAATCGGGTTGAGATCAGGGGATTGACTTGGCCACGAAACGATTGAGACTTCTTTCTCTCGAAACCAATCCTTCACAAGATGCGCCGTATGTTTCGGATCATTATCCTGCTGAAATTTCCATCGGAGAGGCATGTTTTCTTCGGCAAATGGAAGCATAACATCTTCCAAGATATCCCTATAACCGTATTTGGTCAATACGTTATTAATGCGGAATATGGGACCCACACCATACCAGGAAAAACAGCCCCAGACCATTTAATTTCCTCCTCCGTGTTTGATTGTTTTCCGGGTATAGTGAGGGTGGTAGTCCTTTCCTTTTGGTCGGCTGACATTACGCCCCGAATCTGATGAGAACAAATTAATTTTTGTTTCGTCACTCCAGAGGATATTTCGCCATTTTTTTGCTCCTTCAGGTCCGTTCCAACTTCTATGGTTTAAGGCAAATTCTTTTCGGGACCTTATATTACTTGCTCTTAGTAAAGGAACTTTCCTGGCAACTCTTCCTGGTAGGTTGAAGCTCTGAAGCCTTCTGCGGATTGTGCGGGCACTGACTTCATTATTGATTTGTGCTCCTATTGTCCTTGACGAAGCAAAAGGTTTAGATTTAGCCAAAAGGAGGACACGGCGATCAGTGGTGACTGATGTTTTTTTCGGCCTCCCACGATTTCCGCGCACTAATCTGGCCTTGAGTGCATTTGTCACAAAATTTTGGGATCTTCCTAGGGCTTCTGCTATAAATTTGTAAGTCTTACCTTCATTTCTTAGCTGTAAAACTACCCGTCTTTCTTCCGCCGAACAGTGGACGTTTCTACCCATACTAAAAGTCTAATAAACTATTATTTATTATTTTATTTATTAACAACTATCATTTATGGATAGTAAAATTATTAAAAAGAGGTTACCTTAAAATTTAGTATTTTTTTGAAATAACAAAGATATAAACTGTGGGTTTATTTGGAGAAAAACTATTTTAATGACCAACTTCTTAAAAACACCAAATCCTAATGCAACAAAGAAAATAGAACAGCTCAACATAACACACACAAAATGCAGTAAGCTCAGCATCAGTGTCAACAGAATAACCGTTTTTTCTTAAAACAAGAACTTTTTGTAAGGCCTGCGATCAAAAAAACAGTTATTTTGCATCAAAGACAACAGTGGTGCGAAAAAATTTGATCACACCTATTTTTTTGACCAGCTGTGTACCTAATATAAAACTTTGAATTACAGCGTCATTTTTATTATAGGTATGCCGCATTTCGTTGAAATTCTAAATTTCATATTATGCCTGTCGAAAAAAAAAACATCGTCGCTTTGAAGAGTGTTTGATATCTGCTGGTGCTAAAGCACAAAACGCTATGTGAAAATATTCTTTTTATTAAAAAACTAACCCAAAATGCTTCATTTTATTTTTCTATATTGTATTTTTATTGGGTATATTGTATTTGGTGTGGAGTTTGTAACATAGAGAAATAATACCGTTAGGTATAGAAAAGTATACCTATATATTCTGACTCAGAATCAAAAGCCTATTCGATTTAGCAATGTCCGTCCGTCCGTCCGTATGTATATTCTATAGGTCGCAACTTTTGAGCTAGAAAGCTGAAATTTGGTATATATAATCTTTGGTTCAAGCTAAGCTCTTGAACAGGTAAAATCCGCCCACAAACGCCCACAATCGCCATTTTTGATGAACAACCTCAATTTGGCAAAAATTTAAGTATGTTTTTTTACAGTTACGATAAAAGCATAATAATAATGAATAATTTTGCACACATAAGCTTTAGGTAAACCTTCTTCCAATTGAATAAAAATATTTCAGTTTGGGCGTGGCTGACGCCCATTTTTCATACAAAACCATCAATATTGTTTTTATGAAATAACAATTGTTATATTAGAGCAAAAAACATTAAATTTTTAATTTTGTAAATTTTGTTCAAGAACGGGCTCACTTATCCAAACAAAATGTTTAGGCTTTGTTTGGACTATTTAGTAGATGGTTTATGTGATGTTTGCACATCACATTTTTTGTAACAAATGAATTCAATAAATGGCGGATCATTTTGTTAATGGGGATTTTGCTCTCAAATTGAAACTTTTTTCAGTGTTGACAGTACAAGCATGTTGCTATGTCATTCATGCGGTCAGCGATGATAGTATTGCTTTGTGTTTATATTTTTAAACATATTGTTGAGTGCATTCATACAAACGGTGGGCTTTGAATTGTTCAAATGTACTATGTATATGTGCGCGTGTACTTTTCTCAGTTTTTTAGAGAGTCGTCGGTGTTTCATATTACAATATTTCGAGAAATTCTGCTACGGCAAAAGTTCTGCGATTAACGTCAATTATTTTATGGGATGAGTGTACACTGACGAATAAAAAATCACTAGAAGCATTTAATCGAACAATGCAAGATTTACGTGGTAATCAACAACTATCAGGGGATTTTCGTCAAACATTGCCTGTCATTCCTCGATCAACTCCTGCTGATGAAATAAATCCCTGTTTGAAGTCATCAGTTCTTTGGAGATATGTACAAAAATTGACACTGAACATTAATATGCGTATTCACCTACAAAATGATCCAGCTGCCCATGAGTTTTCAAAATAATTGTTAGAAATTGGTGATGGTAAAATACAAACCGACAGTACCAACGGATTTATCGCTGTACCGAACAATTTTTGTACAATTGCACAATCGATAGATGAATTGATTGAATGTGTTTTTCCGAATATTCTTCAGAATTACAGATATCATGATTGGTTGAGAGAACGCGGCATTTTAGCACCGAAGAACATTCATATCAATGCCATTAATTTTCAAATTCAAGCGAAACTGCCAGGTGTAGTCACGACATATAAATCAATTGACAGTGTTATGAATCAAAATGAGGCAATGAATTATCCAATTGAATTTTTAAATTCATTTGACAGTCATCGTCTAGCCTTCAAAGCGATCACTTCGATATTCAATTTACTCTCGTAAACAGTTTATCTATCTGTCTCCCTCTCGTGTAATTCACGCGGTTTTTTCTTGTCAAATCGACATAACCTTTTCAATTATCTTTTCGGAAAGCATTTAATATATTTAAAGTGTGTTTTTCTTCCTAAAAAGTTAAGTGCGGTTTTTTGCCATGGCACAAGACCCCGGAAAGGTGGGAAATATGATGCACTGGATTTGGTAGTCCTGAGTGATCAGTCTCCAGCCTATACAAAACGTGCAAGAACAACTTAAACTCCTCTGGACTTTTCCAAGAAGCCAAGTAACCTTAAAAATCCCAAATATATCGTCATATCATCTTCAGACACAACCAAATCTCTTAACTCATTCAGTGTATTTGCTCTCAGAAAAGCAGTCGACGGAATCAGCACCAAATGGGATACCATCTCCCATCTACGCGACGGTAGCCTACTTATCCTTACCAAATCAGAAATAATTGCTAATACATTTACCGCGGTAAAACAACTATCTAACTTATGCCCCGTTTCGGTAAAACTTCACCAATCACTCAACTTCTGCAAAGGCATAATTTACCCACCATTCCTCAATAATTGTCCTGACGACGAAATTGTTAGTGAAATGGCTTCTCAAGGTGTTACTAGTGTTTATAAATTTGAGAAAACTTTAGGCGGAAAAAAAGTTCCTACAGGCCACATGCTTCTTACATTTGACCTCTATAACCACCCCGAGGAAATCAGAGCTGGTTGGATCACCTTACGTGTTAAAGACTACTTTCCGAATCCGATGCGATGCAAGACCTGTCAAAAATTAGGACACACTAAGAACCGGTGCACAAACAATCCCACGTGCTCAGGATGCAACCTCCCCCCTCATTCCCCAATTGAATGCTCGAGAATCATGTGCGTCAACTGTGAAGGTACCCATCCCTCTAACTCCAATAGCTGCCCAAGGTATATTCAAGAAAAACAAGTCCTAGAAATTAAAACAAAACAAAAATGTTCTATGTCAGAAGCTAGAAGACTATACCACAAAACATCCAAGCAAATTCTCCCATCTAATACATACGCTGCCAAAGTTGGGAGCCAAAGCTCTATGCAACCACCCGATACAATTAATTCTACCCAAACACAGAAAAATAAAAACATTGAATCCACACCATCTTCATCCAACAACTTACCGAATCCAAAAACAACAAATACCCCTCTCTCAACCCAAACAAATACAACCATGTTTTTTATAAGACTCTTGGAGTTTAAGAAAAACCAGCAATTATTCTCCGTTGGATCACAACCTTGATGAAGGACAAACTGTACCAAGCAAAATTATTAGGAAGATAAAAAACAACTGAACCTTTCAACGTTATAAAAGATAAGCAGAAAGCAAGGTTTTATTTGACATATTAATCATATGTGTATGAGACATTTTCTATTAACATTTAACATTTTAGGCATTGTTCTCGTTGGTAGGATGTGTCCAGCGATCATTCTTTTGGTGACGTCATAGCCTCCAACAACCACCATTAACTCTAATTCACCAAACTCCCCACCATCAAACCACAATTTAACCAACAAGAACAACACAATTATATCTTCCTCTAATCAATTTCAATCTACTGAACCCTCTACCACCACCCCATATACAACAAACATAACCCAAAACAATATAACTCCTATTTCTCCTATATCAGCTATTACACAAACCCTAATGTCCAATTCCCAATACTACACCCCTCAATTCTCAAACAATAACCAAGAAAACAACATCCCGATAGAGGATGTCACAATGAACTAACCTCATACTCCTATTTTCCACACAGGCGGCGGCGGCTGTCTGCGACGGACGCATCAAAGAACATCGCTTCTGTGATGCGCCCGTCGCTGGTTGGCTGCCGCCTAACGCTTTATAAAAGGGTCCTAATATGTTTCTGCCCTCGGGCATTGTTGGGCCCCCTCCTCAATTAACAACACTAATATACCGCAGTACCTCATAGATAAGGTATTGTCTATAACCAAGTAACTCAAAACATAAACTCATAATTCAGCTCTGAATCAATCCTAATTTTACCCCTTCCCCCCCCCCCCCCCCCCCCTTAGCTTTCTAGCAATATACATAAAAATAAAATCCATATTGCTCTTAATGGTACTTTTTATAATTATTATGGTGAAGGTTCTTCAATGGAACATGAACGGTCTTTTCAACAATTACCACGAGCTGCAATTATTGATAAAGGATCAAAGCCCATCTATAATTTCCCTCCAAGAAACCCATTTATCTTACCAGTCTAACAAAAATAACCTTTCTAATTACTGCCCTAAACAATATTACTCCTATCTTCATAATCTTCCCACAAATACTACAAACACACAAGGGATTGGCCTTCTGGTACACAAGTCGATTCCCCAAACCCCGATCCCCATAACTTCAAACCTTTCCGCTCTAGCCATTGAAATAGAACTACAACTCAAAGTAACAATTCTAAATGTCTACATCCCACCTGATCAACCATTCTCCACATCCGATCTTTGCGACATTATCAGCACCATCCACACCCCCATCTTAATAACAGGCGATTTCAATTCATGGAGTCCACTCTGGGGCTCTCCTCAGAGTAACACTAGGGGCAGAATAATTGAAGATTTTCTCGCCAACTCAAACCTCATTCTGCTAAACGATGGCAGTCCAACACACTTTTCCACCTACAATTCCCTTACCCATGTTGATCTTACTATGGTCTCCCCCCAGCTATTCCCTAACACATCTTGGCTTGCGTTTGATAACCTACATGGTAGTGACCATTTTCCGATCCTATCAACTATGACTATAGGTTCTCATTCAAACTACTCTAACCTGCGCCCGAAATTCCTCACTGATCGTGCAAATTGGAACTCATTTCAGACACATGCAATACAATCTTTAACAACTCCTTCTCAAAACGTTAACCAGGAAACTTCCAAAATTCTAAAATCTATAAGGGTAGCTGCTAATATAGCCATTCCACAATCACACAAACATTCTAGGAAGGCCTACGTTCCTTGGTGGAATAATGAATTAAGTGCTTTACGCGCCGAAAAACAATATGCCTGGAACTTCTTTAAAAAACACCACAATGATCACAACCTGATCAAGTATCGCAAGTCCAACGCTTGCTTTCGTAGGGCTGCAAAGCTTGCAAAGAAAAAATCATTTGAAGAATTTACCGGCAATATTAACCCAAACTCTACACCAAAAAAAATGTGGAACGACATTAAACTGCTAACTGGAAATTACACCCCACAAACTATTAAAGCAATTAAAGCCGACCACCAAACTCTAGTTGATTCCTCCGAAATTGCTAATTATTTCGCCAACAAATGGACTTTATATTCTGAGGATAGCAATTTTACCCCTATGTTCATTCAAACAAAAACTACCTCCTTGCAATCCCATTCAGCTCTTGTTCCATCGGCTTCGGCCAAACTAATTGAGTTACCCATCAGTCTATCTGAACTTGATAACTGCCTCCGCCTCGTCAAAGGTAAAACACCTGGATTTGACCGGGTATCCTACCCTATGTTAATTAATTGTCCCAGTATTCACAAAAACCGCATCCTATCACTTTACAATAACATTTTTAATAGTGGCACTATTCCACAAACCTGGAAAACTGCCACTGTTATTCCGATTCTCAAACCAAAAAAATGCCCCTTTGACCTCAACAGTTATCGTCCGATCTCACTCCTCTCGTGTATGGGCAAACTCCAAAAAAAAATTATCGCCAAAAGGCTTCAATGGTTTATTGACAAGAACAAACTCACAAGCAACAACCAAGTTGCCTTTAAACACGGCCTTGGTACAATTGATGCACTCTTGTACATGGATGAATACATTGCATCATCCCTTTCAACAAGAAACCACATCTCTATCCTATTAATTGACTTTGAGAAGGCTTTTGATAGAATAGGGATTCATGTAGTCCTAAACAAACTTATTGCATGGAAAGTCGGTCCAAAAATATTTAATTATACTAAATCATTCCTCACAAACAGAAAGTTTCGCACAAGAATAAACAATGTTTACTCAAATGTTAAAGACCTAAAAAATGGAATCCCCCAAGGATCCCCACTGTCAGTAGTTATATTTGTCATAGCCTTCAACGACTTAAGTGAAATTCTCTCAAATCATAATTCTGTGCGACATTCTCTGTATGCTGACGATTTGATATTATTATCAAAATGCAAAGATATTGTACAAATTACCGAAATTTTTTCTAACGTACTTAATGATATTTTCAATTGGTGTAATATAGCAGGTTCTAGCATTTCAATAAGCAAAAGCAATGTCCTACACATCTGTAGGAAAACTAGTTGTTCAAAAGAAATTAATTTAAATTTTAATAATATTCGTATATGTAATAGAGATCACCTTAACATTCTTGGTGTTATCTTTGATAATAAGTTTAACTTTAAGGAACACTGTCTCCAACTCAAAAAAAAAAAATCTCTTCTAGAGTTCACATCATAAAGTACTTATCATGTAAATCAAGCTTAGTTCATGTTAACACTTTAATGAGAATAATAAAATGCATTATATTATCAAAACTAGACTACGGCCTTGTTATCTATGGGAAGTGCTCTAAATCCTCTATTCAGTTACTCAAACTGCAATACCATGGTGCCATCAGACTTGCTCTAAAAGCCTTCAGAACCACACCGATAATGAACATCATCACTGAATCCGGCCTTCCATCTATCGAAGAAAGACTCGACTACCTTACCTCTCTCCTCATCCACAAATTTACCGGTCCAAGCAAATCACCAATTATACCTACTGCTAAACTATGCTGTGCCCGAAAGAAATCCCCAAAGTGCGCTTCAACTATCAACAACATTCTGACGTCCGCCGACAAACTGAACATCCAACTGACATTCCATAGGTAGCGGCAAAGATCCACCACACCCGCCATGGCTACTTTCCCAAAAAAAACATCATTACAGACCTCTGTTTGCTTCCAAAAAAGTCAACTAACCACGAAGTCTATAAATCTTACTTCCTGGAAAAGACCGATATTTATAAACGAAGGAATTGGAAATTCATTTACACCGACGGAACGAAAAATCAGCACGGTGCGGCATTTGCTGTAGTCGACGATGCCGGAAAAATTTTATATAAATCTCTAGTACCAGACTTTTCATCAATTTTTTCCACCGAGGCAGCAGCAATCCTTGTTGCAGCGAATCTCTTCTCCACAGAGAAAAGGATCATATTCACAGACAGCCTCTCAACTATTAACGCCGTTAGGAACCTTAACAATAATCACCCACTTATACGTCAAATAAGAGACAAGCTTATAGCTAACGGAAATACCCTCAAACTATTTTGGGTCCCTGGCCACGCTGGGATAGAAGGTAACGATCTCGCCGACAAAGCCGCCAAAAACGCGGCTCATGAACCGCTAATAGTAACATATTCCGTCTGCAAGAAAGACATTTACACCAAAGCAAAACTACACTGGGCGAGCCAAAGAAAAATCCAATGGAACACTTACAACCACTTCTACTCCAACGTGAACCCGAGAGGTGAACCAGCATACTACCCCACCAACTGCAGTACCCTCAAGACCCAATGCTTCACCCGTCTGCGTCTAGGCCACTCATACCTAACGCATTCTCACCTACTTGAGAATAAAGACCCGCCAAGATGCTACTTATGTAATAACGGACCTCTCACAATCCCACACATCGTATCTGACTGCAACACAACAAAAAGGAGCCTAACTGCCCACGGCATCAACGAACCGATGTTGGAAATCCTGAGGTTGCCTTCCATAGATAACATTAACATAATATTTGCCATCCTAAAATCCTTAAAAATTCATATGAAAATTTAAATATAAAGTTTAAAAAAAAGAAGAAAAATAATGTTAAGAAAATTTTTGTATCATAAGACATATGTATATATTCAATTACATTACCATTTAGCCGATAGCCTTGGCAGCTAGTGCTATTCTCTTAATATTATTCTGTAATTAATCTTACATTGTAATAAAATTATAATAATAATAATAATAAATTCATTTGAACCGGCTGGTATGCCACCGCATTGCTTGAATCTGAAAGTTGGTTGTTTGATTATATTAATCCACCAAAACTGTGTAATGGCACCAGATTGGCAGTAAAAAAGTTATTGCCAAATTTGATTGAAGCTACGATCTTAACTGCTAAATCAAAAGGAGAAGTTTGTTTGATACCGCGTATCCCTATGATTCCAATTGATATGCCATTTGAATTCAAACGATTACAATATCCTGTGCGTTTATCATTTGCGACGTCCATCAACAAGGCCCAAGGGCAAACACTTCACGTTTGTGGTGTGAATTTTGAGGAATCATGTTTTTCACGTGGCCAACTTTATGTTGCCCGTTCCAGAGTGTACCCCCAGCCGTTTGTATATTCATGCTCAAAATGAAAAAACAAAAAATATTGTTTATCCAAATGTTTTGGATTAAGTTTTTAAATAGTTAGCAATTAATAAAACATTTTTTTGTTTGAATAAATGATTTTGATGTTAAAATTAAATTTTTGTATTATTTCACTTTATACGTAGCGAAGCACTTACCGGGCCGCTAGTACATATATACTTCCATACTTCGATTATTGGCCCCACTTACATTCGCTCAAGTCGGTGGATCGCGTAACAAATGATGACGAAGCAACAAACTATCCAATTGAATTTTTGAATTCGTTGGATGTTCCCGGTCTACCACCGCACAATTTGCAACTCAAAGTCGGCTCTGTCATCATAATGCTGCGCTATCTGAACCAACCAAAACTATGCAATAGAACTAGGTTGATAGTGAAGAAACTCATGAACAACGTCATTCAAGCGACAATAATCAAATAATAATAATAATCAAAGACAAGTTCAAAGGCGAAGAAGTTCTCATTCCAAAAATTCCTATGATGCAGACCTACGTGCCGTTCGAGTTTAAGCGGATTCAGTTTCCCGTTCGACCCGCATTCGCCATGACAATTAACAAATCGCAAGGCCAATCGTTGCAAGTGTGTGGCCTTAATCTTGAATTCCCTTGCTTTTTAAATGGACAACTGTACAAAAAAAACCAACAACTATGTTAATCACAAAGCGTTGCAGTGACCTAATCATTTCTATTTAAATAAAAGTAATTTTAATTAATTTAATATTAATTGTTTAATTCTTTCTTAAGAGAGGCTCGACTTTCGAAAGGGACATTTAATCAATTTAAGGCGGAACGAAGTTCGTCGGGTCAGCTAGTATATATATATATATTTTTTTTTGTTTATTCATTCATTCATTCAATTAATTTTTAAGTGACTTATTTAATACTTTTTACTTCTAATTTGTTTTAGTTTCTTTTTATACCCTGTTCCATAGAATGGGTATATTGTATTTGGTGTGGAGTTTGTAACATAGAGAAATAATACCGTTAGGTGTAGAAAAGTATATACATACATATATTCTAGTAGTAGTAGTATTTGTTTATTAGTTTAGAAAACTTTTACAAAATAAATATATGAAATTTACAAAATTAGGTATTTGAAAATATGTTGAAAATATGTTGACGGCTAATATATAAAATTAAATTTAAATAATGTTTATCTTTTACAAATTATTTATAATGAAAATATACAGTTCTTGTTTAAATGTTTGTAATCGATGTTGACTTTTTAGTTCTTCAGGTAGACTATTAAAAAATAGAAGTCCTCTGTACATCAGCGAGTTTTGTGTGCTGCTTCTGTTGAATCTTTCCAGTCTAAAGTTGTTGCCCCTTCTTAGATTATATGGTTGAACGTCAGAAACATAAACCAAGTTATTTCTCAAATATTCGGGGAGCAAATTTTCTCGAATTTTAAAGATGAAAACCATAGAGTTAAAGGTTAAATACTGTTTGACAGTCATCCAATTTAACGATTGAGTCATTATCGGAATTGGTGTGTATATATTAAACTTTAAAATCATTCGCATTGCTTTGTTTTGAAGAACTTGTAGTCTGTCTTTTATTTCATTTGAACACGTATACAAGAGCGTAGAACAGTAAGTGAAATGTGGTAACACTAGGGAATTGTATAAGAGTAAGGCTATTCTCATGTTCACAACACTCCTCAATCTTTTTGAATAATTAACTTTTTTTGAAATTTTCTTACAAATATAATCAGCATGTTCTTTAAATTTCAAATCACTGTCCAAAACAACTCCGAGGTATTTAAAACATTTGACGAATTCGATTTGCTCATTGTCCATAAAAACCGAGATGTTAGATCTGCAATTAAAGCTCATACATTTTGTTTTGCTAACGTTTAGCTTGAGTTTTTTAACTTTTAACCACCGACTTATATTAACAAGATCTTCATTTAAATGCACGATCATTTCATCTATGTTCTTTCCACTAAGGTAAATGAGTGTATCATCAGCGAACATTTTTACTTTGCAGTACTTTAAATTGTGTTTGATATCGTTTATATATATTAAAAACAGATACACTCCTAGTACAGATCCTTGAGGTACTCCTAACGTAACTTCCACTACCTCTGAAAATTCATTATTGACTTTAGTTTTTTGAGTTCTTCCCGTTAGATATGAACGAAACCAATCCAGTTCTTTGCCTTGAATGCCGTACTCCCAAAGTTTTCTCAACAAGATATTTCTATCAATGGTTTCAAATGCTCTTTTTAGATCCAAAAACACGACAATAACAGAATTACCGTCGTCAACGGCCTTCTTCCAGTCAAAAACTAAAAAATTAAGCGCTGTTTCACAAGAGTGACCACCACGAAAGCCAGACTGCTCCTCTATTAAAATATTGTTCTTCTCAAGATAATTGACTAGTTGATTCGCTACAAAGCGTTCTAATATTTTTTCATCTGAACTAAGCATGTTTACTGGACGGAACTCTTCACATTTATTGGTATTGCACACTTTTGCTATAGGTATTATCACAGACTGCTTCCAAGAACTTGGGAAAATACCGGTTTCTAATGAACTGTTTATAATTTTAAGTAAAATAGGACCGATTATTTCTAACGAATGGTAAATCATATCACAGCTTAATCCATTAAAGTCTTTCTTTTTATTGCACTTTCTTATTATATCATAGATTGTATTAATATCACAGTAATTGAAGTAAAATCTAGCAGGTACAGGTGTAGATATACAGTTATATTGCACATTTGGAATCGATTTATTTATTTCATCAACACTTTCCACAGAGTAGGTATTGAATTTGTTTGCTATCGATTTAGCTGAAGAAACTTTAACTTGACCAAACATAATTGATACAAAACTGCTTTCTTTATTCTGATTTAAAATCATTGATTTAATGACCCTCCAAATTTTTTTTTGATCCCCACCTTTTGAAATAATTTGACTTTCTATATAACTGTTTTTTGCTACAACAATTGCGGTTTTAAAACTATTTCTCTTTGTTTTATAATAATTCCAAAGAACTTGATCATTGGAATAAGCTGCTCGATTATATGCTGCTATTTTATTTTGTCTTAATCTATCTAGTTCACCCGTAAACCAAGGCACTGAATTTTCACCTCGCACTTTTTTTTTTACAGTCATTTTTTGCAAACATTCAACAATTTTCAAATGAAACAAAGCGGACAAGTTCTCTAAGTTCTCGTTAAAATATAAGTCACTGAAATTCACCGAGCTAAGTAAGTTATTCATAACGTCTGTTTTGTAGTTCACGAATGTTATAGTTCTTTTATTGCAACTGTCATGTTTCTTACTATTATTAATTTCGATTCGAATAGTTTCATGATCAGAAATCTTTTCATTATTGTCCATAATAACTTTCACATTACTCCTCTCTACACTTGTAAGTACGTAGTCAACTAAGGTCTTTGAACTATTTGTTATTCTTGTAGGCTGTGTTACGAGTAATTTCATTCCATGATCCGCGATAATACTGCGCATTGAGCTTTCATTGGGACTAGAAGTCAACATATCGATATTAAAATCACCTGCCACAATAACATTAAGCTCATCTTCCATTTGTTGCATCCACCAGTTAGTATAAAATGATTTAAATAGACTTACCGGAGTACTTGGCGATCTGTATAAAACGACTACAGCCCATTTAATATTGTTTATCCAAATATATAATTTCATGCACCAAATAGCTTCATTAATTTTTGACATGGTAATCATATTTACTTGTAAACATCTTTTTGAATAAACAATAACACCTCCTGTATGACGCGAATGCGATTCACAAACTGTATGTACATAGTTATTTATTTTTATTTCAGAAGCTTCAATATCACTTGTAATATGGGTTTCACTCAAAAAAATCAAGTCAGGCTTATGCTTTTTTATTAATAACTCGAGTTCCGATTTATTGGATAGAAGTCCTTGTATATTTAAATAATAAAGAATGGTTGAATTTGAATTTGATGATTCTTTTGTTTGCTACAACCAACGCCCTTTTTCAATAGAAAGCTTTCTTTTGAAAACTTCACAACTTTGGTCAAATGCGTGATGATTTGTATCCAAGCCAACATTAAGGTCAGCATTGTACCGTGTACAATTCACACATTTCAATACATCGGATTGACAATCCAAACCATCTCCTTCATGCTCCTCGCCACACTTAGAACACACTTTCTTTTGCCGACAGTCTTTTGCAATGTGGTTAAAACCCAGACATTTATAACATCGTTTAACATAAACTGCATCACTAACATCACATCTATCCCAACCTAAACTTACAGACCCGATTTTTATTATCTCATTGAAACTTTCGCAATCCAACTCCAAAGAGTTATATCTTTTATTCTTATTTTTCCAAATTGCCTTCACATTTAATTCTTTATCTTTTAAGAGTGCATTTTGTTTCTTAAGGCAATTTATTATTTCATTTTCATTCATCTCTTCCGAAAAATTATAAATGCGAATCCGAGGCTTCCCGGCCATTTTATTCACACTATAAGATGCGCCAAGTTTTGATTGAACGTCACCTTTAAATTTTTCAACCGAATTATCGTTATCACAAGCAACAATAATAGCTCCACTATTAAGCTTTTTAATTCCCGAAATCTGAATACCGCATTCCTCAGGTTTTAAATTCGATTTCAAATCAGCTTCCGTTTTGTCCGCACTTTGAGGATTATTTGGTTTAACTACTACCGCACTTTGTTTTTTAATAACTTCAGCGAACGATTTTTGCTTATTATCGGAGACAACCGCCTCCTTTACTTTTTTTATTTCAGCTATAACACTCTTTTCATTGAAGCTCTTAACACCACTTTCCAATACTCTTTCCACTTTTTTATCAAAGGAAGCAAGATCATTTTGTATCTCATTTAAATTATCCAAGACAGTTTGCAATGATTTAATTTTTTCTTGACAATGTTCGCATAAAATTACAACACATTTAGAAGCTTGCAGAGCTTTCACCTCATAATTTGACAGATTCAAACATTTAAAATGAAACGCCTGGCAACATCCTCCTTTACAGATGACATACTCTGATTGACGAGTAGTTTTTTTACAATCTGCACAATTAGACATTTCACTCAAGACTCAACACTAGTACACACGCGCTCGAGAGAGGTTTACCGGTGGAGTTCGCACAACCGTTCTTTTAATTTAATATTTTCAATGACAAAATTAAAATAATGTTTTCAGTTTATTAAACAATAAAAGATTTTGATATGATCTTCAATAATTGATCAATGAAAACACCACCGTATTCTACAATATAAAAATACAACTTTTAATTAATACCGCCGTTTAACGCGAGAAATATTATTAATTTATTAGCCGTCTAACAACAATACTTCCACTCAGCTCAACTTCTTCTTCTGACTCAGAATCAAAAGCCTAGTCGATTTAGCCATGTTCGTCCGTCTTCCGTATGTATACTCTCTAGAGGTCGCAATTCTTGAGCTAGAAAGCTGAAATTTGGTATATACATATAATCTTTGGTTCAAGAGTAAGGCTAAGTTCTTGAACCGGTAAAATCCGCCCACAAACACGCCAACAAACACGCCCACAATCGCCATTTTTTATGAACAACCTCAATTTATTAAAATTGAATCAAAAAATTTGATTTTGGGTGTGGCTGACGCCCACTTTTCTCTAGAAACTATAATTAAATTGTTTTTGCAAATGAACGGTATTTATAATGAATCTGCAAGCCAAAATTTTGCGTCTCTTAGTAAAAACTAAAACGTTTGTGTATGAGAAGAAATTTTTGAATTTCGGGCGTGGCTTTAGCCCACTTTTCATGAAAGAAAGAAAAATGTAGTTTTAAAAATTTAAGGTACTACCAATATTCAATTTAAACCTTTTTCCCTTCCGTTCGTTTTATGAAAAATATATCTACATTTTCTTGTGTAATTTTTTTCCATACGCCCACTTTTAAAGGCGTGATTTTGATAAAATACCTTTGTTCAGGTAAAATCAGTTAAAAACTACTCGATTCAGCTGTAGTTTTACACATATGCCTTAATACTGACTAATGATCAAAGCTCTGTTAGTGCTTCAAATTTTTAAGACACGCCCTCTTTTAAGGGGCGTTTTCGTCAAAAGTCGTATAATGCATTAATTTTTTAACGTTTTTTAACTATCGGTCGCAGTTTTGAAGTAAAAAGATGAACACTTAGATTTAAATTCCTTGGTAACGTAGCAGAGTGTGGTTCAAGAATTGTTAAAAACACCCATAATTGCTATTTCCATTCAAAATCCAATTTTTAAAAATTTAAGTCTTGTCTTGTTTTGTTCAAATCAATCTGCAAGAATAAAATTGAATGTCACTGAGCTCATACTAACTACCTTGGCAATCAAAAGTCTTAATTTTGGGCGTGGCACACGCCTTTTTTTATTGTGCCAGCGGTCTGTTGAAGAAGAATTTTGTTTCTGAAGCTGCAACATCGGCTGGCTGCGGGAGGCGAACGCATACACATACAAAAATATAGGGAATAGGGTATCCAACAGTTCGTTGCAAACGTACTGTAGCTCTCGCTTATGTTTGTTAACGTATTCTATATTCTAACGCTGACATACCGTAAACCCGGGTGACTTTGGTCTGGTTGGTTGACTTTGGCTTTTGAATGGATACATTTTTAAAAAATTGTTAAAATATGAAGGAGTTGTTTAATTTTTTCCAAGCTTCTTTGTAAATATATATAATTGAACGAATTAAAAAATGACCATACTAACTTTATTTAACTAAATTTAGATAATAATATATACTAAAATTTATTTTTCTTGAAAATGTAAATAAAAAAATCCTCTGAAAATGTTGGATGGTTTCAACATGTTCCAGAAATATGATTGCAAAATGACATTAACTCCGATATATGTATGATTTTCCAAATTGAATTCTCTTAATTCAACCCTTGTAACTATTTTATAAACAATAAATTTTATTTTGTTTATAATTTACGCGAAATGGTAGGGTGACTTTGGCATGCATTTCGGGTGACTTTGGCTGGGTACAAAGTACCTCTTACGAAGAAGTGCTGGGTGTAGCTTGGTAAACCCCGAGAAAAAAGACGTTGCACAAGTAAACAAAAGTGATCTGGAGCAAAAACTTCCTGTTCCAACAGTCGATCGCCGAGAGAGACTTTTTTGTTAATATCCTTTCAAGGAAATTAACATTAACGTACTTGAATTTGAAAAAAAATATCAAAAACCAAAAATTCAGAGTTAGCTCATAAAAAAAAAAATACCTACATATAAAAAAAATATCTGGTCTTTCATTTGGGTCGGGTGAGACTGACTTGCTTCTTGTTATTCGCAGAAAAATGACGAAAACGTACTTCCGGCCAAAGTCACCCGAAATGGGAGGGTGACTTTGGCCACCCATATTTTAGCTTCTGTATATAGAACTGATCGATATATTTGTTCAAGACTTATCATACCTATAGAGTGAGCGAAGTAGGTAAAAAGGTTCAAATTATTGCAAACGTTATTCACATTTTAAAATGAAAAAATGCCAAAGTCACCCGGGTTCACGGTAATGAGTAATGCTTAACGTATGTCGTCACATCGTTTTGCATTCCTGTCCAAAAATATTTTTTCCGAATGTAAACTCGTTGGTAACATATGATAATCATTTATCATTAGATTTATTTTGCGAGGGTCTGTTATTCTAATTGTTTCATCTTTTTTGTGCACTTTTATTTTACTTTCTTTAAATATTTCTTCTATCTGTTTCTTTAATATGTATATATGTATATATATATTTTTTTTATGACGGCCGTCAGAAAATGTTCTTAATTCTTTAGTTGTATAAATAATTTTAATTGATAAAGGTCCGCAAATTGCACGCACGTCCCTCAACAGCATTTTGTCAAATGATGTCGATCGGTCAATAGTGCCAGTCTTGGATTCCTCTTCATCATTCAGTTCACAACTTTTCTGCACGTCCCTCAACAACATTTTGTCAAATGATGCCGATTGGGCATTAGTGTTTACTTTGGACCGGTTTAAAATTAAACAATTACTTCCTGGGATATAACCCAATATAAGATTTGGACTTAATACTCTAGTACCCCTTAATGTTGCTAAATCTTCTCTATAAAACTGTTAACTTTTTTTAACTCAACTATGTACTTTCAAACCTTTTTTTGAAGGTTTTAAAAGTTCACTAAGGATTTTTTCTTTTTCTAAATTTTCTTTTATGAGATTGCCTTGTTTTACATTAGATTTCTTAGATTCTGCTCTTGTTGTGAAACAAACGTATAATTTTTGCAATTCTTCTGAATTAATTTGTATTCTATGTACTTAGAGCATCTGCAGTAATGTTGTTTTTCTGGTGAATACTCGAAATAAAAAATATATTCTTCCCATAATAGCCTGAATTTCTTTTTCACCTTTGTTAAGATATTTACTTGCGTAGGCAATTGGTTTATCGTTGAAATTGGATGATACAGCACCTAAAGCAAATCCAGATTCATCTGTTCGTAGTATGAATTCATTTTTAAAATTTGGAATTGTAGAATATTTGGGCTTATTAGAAATTCTTTTAGTAGATTAAAAGATGTTTTGCAATCTTCAGAGAATTAAAATTCTACGTTTTTTTTAACAACCGATTTAAATTTATCGCAAGTGAAGCAACATTTGGTATACATTTTTTGTAATAACTAGCAAATGCTACGAACCTTCTTACTTCATCTGCGTTTTGAGGAATCGGATAGTTTTTCATTATATTCGACTTAGGATCAGGTATAAATTGAATTATCCCACGCCACTTTCCCCACAGATCCCGCCCGCGCTGGGGTCCATTTACACCGAGCACGACAGCAAATACGGTTGCAGGTCGTATCGGCACTTAATTTAAAAGAAAGAACGTAGGTTCTGCTTAATGCAAGCAGTCAAAATGTAAGATAAATACAAGAAAAGCAAAAAATCGAAAATATAAACATTCGTGCAGATAGCAGATGTCAAAATTTAAAAGATAAGAGAAAATAAAATTAAATTAAAATTAATTAAAAAAAAAAATAATTATAAATAAGCATGCTAAGGCGTTTGTTAATATTAAATAAATAAAATAAGTTTCAGTTTTTCTCTTGTTGGTTTAGTAGGGAACATGAGCTTCCTTTGTGTTGAAAATCGAAAATAATAGAATTAGAATTTACTTCCCGCAGCATTCTTGTCACAGGTTCATTTCTGCCATAATCAGTTCTGTGTGATTCTTATCGGATATTATGTGTCCTAAATATAGCACTTCTTTTCTAAGAAAAGCGCATTTTCTAGGATGGATTTTAAGATTCACTTCCCTAAATCTTTCGAAAACTTCCATTAAATTTGTATTAAGTTGCTCTAAATTATAACCGAAAACTATAAGGTCATCAAGATATAAAAAACAACGTGAGTAGGTAAGACCTGACATAACTACAGACATCATTCTTGAAAAAGTGCTGGGTGAAATTTTTAAACCTATTGGAAGGCGTTTTAGTTGGTAATGTGCTTTTTCTATTGAAAAAGCTGTGCAAGGTCTGCTATTTTTTTCTAATTCAAATTGATAATAACCTTGACTCAAATCTATACAAGAAACTTAAGCGAGAGCTACAGTACGTTTGCAACGAACTGTTGGATACCCTATTCCCTATATTTTTGTATGTGTATGCGTCCGCCTCCCGCAGCCAGCCGATGTTCCAGTTTCAGACACAAAATTCTTTTTTAGCATACAGAAAAAAAATCAATAACATTAATTTTGTGTGATGTGATGTTCAATTGTGCTGGCACAATAAAAAAAGGCGTGTGCCACGCCCAAAGTTAAGAATTTTCATTGTCAAGGCAATTAGTATGACCTCAGTGACATTCAATTTTATTCTTGCAGATCGATTTGACAAAAACAAGACAAAACTTAAATTTTTAAAAATTAGATTTTGAATGGAAATAGCGATTATGGGTGCTTTTAACAATTCTTGGACCACACTCTGCTACGTAGCCAAGGAATATAAATCTGAGTGTTCATCTTTTTACTTCAAAACTGCGACCGATAGTTAAAAAAAGTTAAAAAATTAATGCATTATACGACTTTTGACGAAAACGCCCCTTAAAAGTGGGCGTGTCTTAAAAATTTTAAGCACTAACTGAGCTTTGAGCATTAGTCAGTATTTAGGCATACGCGTAAAACTAAAGCTGAATCGAGTAGTTTTTAAATGATCTTACCTGAACAAAGGTATTTTATCAAAATCACGCCTTTAAAACTGGGCGTATTGAAAAAATTTACACAAGAAAATGTAGATATATATTTCATAAAACGAGCGGAAGGGAAAAAGGTTTAATTTTTTTTAAAGCCTCTCTTCTCAGTCATATCCTGATGTTAAGATATTTTTCACTCACCTGAGCGTCAAAAATTCAGTTTATATAATTGCTCTTGTGTTTTAAGTGATATAACTTCTGTCATGATCTTGACTGCAGTGAAAAATGTTTTGAAGTTGAAGTAGTACATCAATTTAAATACCTGGGTTTAATTATTGATTCAAAAATGTCCTTCCTTTATCACACTATCCAAATACCATTATATATAATGGTATTTTTCAGTCTAAATTACAATATGGTATTACTTGTTGGGGTGGATCTTATTTTAACAAAATAGAGCCGTTGTTAATATTACAGAAACATATCATAAGGATCATGTGTAACAAAAATTGCTTACATCCTAGTTTGCTCCTTTTCATATTTCTTAATATTCTTCCCGTACGTCATTTATACTGCTTTAAAGTGTTAAAAGTTTTTTTTTCTTAGGTCTGGTAATCTTAACTTTAGAATTTTTGACAGTCACAACTTGCGAGTTAATTCAATGAACATCGCTTCGATTCCCAGATACCGCACCACTGCGCTACGTAATTTCTATAGTGCAGCTTCGTGCCGCATCTTCAACAAATTACCCCTGACTCTTAGAACTATCAACTTTTCAAAAAAATTCGTAAAAGATCTAAAAAACTGGCTTTTTGATTTTCATTCAAAGGATCTTGAATGAAGGATCTGAGTGTTTAAGTGTAGATATTTAATCTGAATAATGTTTAAATACTTACAGAAGATTTAATTTTGTAACTTTTTTAGTATTGTTATTATCAATTTTGAATATTGTGTGTACTTATCTCTCTGCTTGAAGTATTCCTCTCCAAGGGTCACCCCACCCACATTAATTTATAAAATGTATAATTTTTCTGATGTGACATTAATACTGTTTTTTTTTTTCCTTAAACATAAATGTCACTAATTTTATTTTGATCAAAATTTGTACAGTATTTTTACTTGCGATTATAGGTACTATAAGGCAAGTTATGCATTCGTCGAAAAAAAAAGTTTTGAGATAACAATCAAACATGACATTACGATGATAGCGAAGACGAAAAAAGATGGTCTAAAAATTCTGTCTGTCTGTATGTCTGTCTGTCTGTCTGTCTGTATGTATAGACACCTACAGCCCAAACGGGTGGACCGAATTGCTTCAAACTTGGTATATAGACTTTTTTGGTATTGTACAGAGGGGAAATTGAAATTTTTTTTTTAGCTCAAAAACTAACGGTACGTGCCATACAACCGTTACGTTAAAGCTTAATTTTCTCAAAAACGGCTCTAACGATTTCGATTTAAAAAAATCAGTGTTGCTTTTTAGGTAAGACCAATCATATGGCTGAAAAAAAAGTTTTAAAAAATGGCTAAGAACGGTACTTTCCATAGGACCGTTTTTTTTGCTTTCGACTATCTCGAAAACGACTCAACCAATTCCTTCGAAATGAAATTTCACACATATATGTAGCTGTAGGTAGCTCAATTTGTATTGCATACCAATATTTTTGAAAAATATTTTTTTGTATTTTTAAAAGCATTTTAAAAAAAAAATTTAAAAATTATTATTTTGAAAACTGCTTATTAAATTTTTTTCTACAAATTTTAAATAAATGTATTTGCTGAATACCTATGAACTGGCGTTTTTGATTTTTTTTTGAAAATTTTTTTCAAAAAGTTTTTCAAAAAAATCTTTTTTTCTCAAAAACCGCTCCACAGATTTTTATAAATTTATTCTCATAAATTCAAATTTATCCAAGAAATAAAATGGCTTTTTTTCAGCTCAAATTAGTTTAAGTATTTATTTAAGAATTTTGAAAATTTTATTTTTACCAAAATCTCAAGCCCCTAAACCACTGTCACTCATTAGAGCAAGTTCGTGCGACCCAGTCGTGCATTTTATTTTTTTATATATATGTATTACTAACTGAATTGTCAAAAAATGATTTCAAAATAAAATGCAATTTGAATTGCAAAAAAAAAATTGAGTATTGGTAGTACCTTAAATTTTTAAAACTACGTTTTTCGTTCTCTCATGAAAGCCACGCCCAAAATTTAAAAAAAAATTCATACACAAACTTTTTAGTTTTTACTAAGAGACGCAAAATTTTGGCTGCGGACTCATTATAAATACCGTTTTTTTACAAAAACAATTTTTTTATAGTTTCTAGTGAAAAGTGGGCGTCAGCCACACCCAAAATCAATTTCTTTGATTTCACACAAGATGTTTATGTGCAAGTAATACCTATACAATTTAATGCTTTTCGCTTTAATATAACAATTGTTATTTTATAAAAACAATATTGATGGTTTTGTATGAAAAATATGCGTCAGCCACGCCCAAACTGAAATATTTTTCTTTAATTGGAAGAAGGTTTACCTAAAGCTTACGTGTGCAAAATTTTAGCGTTATGCTTTAATCGTAACTGTACAAAAAACATAATTTAATTTTACCAAAGGTTGTTCATCAAAAATGGCGTTTGTGGGCGTGTTTGTGTACGGATTTTACCGGTTCAAGAACTTAGCTTTACTCTTGAACCAAAGATTATACTTTAAGTGTATGTTAGCTTGTCGTTTTCTAGCGGCATGGACTTGGGTTCTATTCCGTTACTTTTTATTTTTTATTGGAATTTTCCCGTTCTTCAAGTGAGAGATAGAGCCAGTCATAAAAACTCCTTCAAAGTGAATCAAAAATTCTTGTGTCTAAAAGTTTTGCTATTAAGCCAATAGGTGGCTTCAGATCTGGGTGAAATGGCAAGTGAAATTAATTGTTCTGAGCTTAATATAGGTAGAGATATTTGGAAATGTTCTGAAGATAATTTTAATATAAATTTATCTAGAACTATTACCGCCCCAAAATCTTTAAGAAAATTAGCACCGATAATTCCATGTACAGGTACAGGAAATGTGTCTTGTACAACATGAAAAATATAGGATGCTAGGTGTTGTCCTATTGTAAGAGTAATAATGCTAGTTCCTAGTGTTGTGAGGTTACCGAAAATACCTTGTACTGTTGTTTTACTATTTGCATTTATTTTTACATTTTCATCTAACACTCTTTCTTTTATTGTACTAACTGATGCTCCAGTATCTAATAAAAATTTAGGTAATATTTGATTTATTGTTGATTTTAAAATATACATATAGGCCGTTTGCAATGCTCCCAGCACATATAGTTATGTGCTGTATTGAGATAAGAGATTCCCCCCCGATAGGTCGGCTTCCCTCTCGGTGGGTAGTTCGTTTCCCTCGTTTGCGATAAAGGTAGTTTCTCTGTTTCTGTTATCCCTTCTATTACTTCTTGTGTTCGAACTACTTTGGTTATAATTCTGCCTATTATTATTTTGGATATTATTTTGTCTAATTGTTTTATTAGGATTGTTTCTGCTAGTGTTGTTATGCTGTAGTGAATTAAAACGGTTTTGGGCTTGGGAAAATAGTTGTTGGTAACTATTGTTGTGAAAATTGTTTTGCTTGGGAAATTCTGGTGAAAATTGTTTTGCCTGGGAAAATTCTGGTAGAAATTACTACGAAAAAAGGGAAGTTTCGATTTACGTTGTTATTATCAGTATTTATATTTGTATGGTTTGGTATATTTTGCATTAGCTGGTTGGATGCTGTATAGGGTAGACTCTGATTGGTATCAACCTGGCGATGCACAGCTTTGCAACTGTTTCATTATCATCAATTGTGCTTATATTACCTCCTAGTGGTAGCCATCAGGTACTGGTTTTGTCCACCCGGACTTGACTTGCAAAACTTATAAGTGCGAGTGTTGAACACGGAAAAATAGCAACACTATAATTGACCTGCCATAAAGCTCCTCTGTTTCTCTTGTTGGGTAGGAGTTTATTCTGTACGATGCCCTCAGAAAGCAAATTAAGTGAACCAACGGCGACGCTTACAGTCAGCATGGTAAGCACCCCATTGAGCTACTTCAACATATTCGGAGCTCAGGGCCTTGGGTCCTTTCACTACAATTAGTCAGGGTAGTGAAATAGAGAAGATGGCGGATGAGCCCAACGGTAGCTCTCGTATCCCCGTAGCGGGTTACTGACTCTGGATTTCTCCAGATCCTTTTGTAAAAGGAGAGCAGCATAGGATCTGGTCCATTAGGTTGGGGGATGTGCGTCGGGGTAACTTCCCTACCACGTAAAAAAACTATTGTTCCGAAACCCTACTGATGACGACCCTAGCAAACGAAACAAGGATAACGAATTTCGGTTCTGCACGTGGAATGTCCGGACCCTAAACAGACCACGTGCAACCGAACAATTAGTGGAAGCCCTAGATGGTGTCAATCCGACATCACAGCCATCCAAGAAATGCGATAGGATGGCGAAGGAACAAGGAGGCTGAAAAACTGAAACTACGGCAAGTGCAACAGGATAACAACACCAGTTATTTGTGATAAGAGGAAGGCTTAGGCAAGAAGTCTTGGGGTTTCGTGGCATAAACGAACGCATTGTCACAATCCACATTAAGACCAAAATCAACAACATCTCGCTGATCTGCGTCCACGCCCCCACGGAGGAAAAAGATGACACGACCAAAGAAGAATTCTACGATCTTCTTGAGAAGACGTATGATGAATGCCCGAAGTACGACACTAAGATTATTATTGGTGACTTCAACGCCAAGATCGAAAAGGAGGGTAGCTTTGGCTCGACAGTCGGAAAGCATAGCCTGCACGACAACGCTTCCGGTAACGGACACAGGCTAATCGACTTTGCTGCGGGGCGAAGTGTCATCTTAGCTAGCACATACTTCCCACACCTCAATATACACAAGGGAACCAGGCGGTATCCGGATCGATATACCGTCAACCAAATTGATCACATTGCTATTGATAGGAGACATGCCTCCAATGTCATGGATGTCCGCACCTTCCGAGGGGCCAACATAGACTCGGACCACTACCTTGTTGTAGGTAAAGGGCGAATGTGGATTCGCATCCACTGTGAGAAAGTTTGATGTTGCGAAGTTACAATCGCAAGAGACAGCCACAACATTTGCCAACCATTTCTCCTCTTATATCTCGACAAGCCCTGCGCCTGCGCCAAACCCAGAGGCCCAGTGGCAATATTGCAAAATCGCCATCAAAACCGCAGCTACTGATGTTTTGGGTTTCATAAGGCGACCACAACGAAACACCTGGTTCGATGATGAGTGCAGGCTCGCACACTTGGCAACAAAACGAAGGCTATCGTGCAGCTCTGCAGGCCAGAACCAGAGGGAAGAGGAACATCGACTTTTCAGAAAGAAAAAGAGAGAACATGAAAAACGAATGGTTGAATCTATTGAGAGGTGCTGCGGCACAAGCAATAATCGAAAGTTCTACCAAAGGGTAAAAC